>BSBK01002119.1:0-237500 GCA_027943335.1 Chamaecyparis obtusa
GGGGGGGGGGGGGGGGGGGGTGGGGGGGGGGGGGGGGGGGGGGGGGGGGGGGGGGGGGGGGGGGGGGGGTTGGGGGTGGGGGGGGGGGGGTTGACATTTAAGATTTAACTTTATAAATAGTAATTTGAATTAAAAAGTTAGAAATTAAAACAAAAACATTTAAGAGTCTCAAAGAGAGGAACACATTGAGGATTTAATATTTCATTTAGGCTATACATGGGTCTTCCATCAACATTTATCATCATTGAAGGGGATTAATTCATATTCGGCAGATAACTATGGTAAGCAATGAAATACAAACATTTCATTTCCAATTATTATCGGTGAGATAAATAAATTTGGGCCAAGAGTACGGAATATGGAGAAGACTCCAAACATAAGTGAGTTGGTGGTAAAAATATCTTAATAGAATATACATCAAAACCAAAAACATTAATCAGTTGATTATTATATAAGCTCTTGAAGCATGAGTTGGAGAGGACTACATTACATGTTGAGACACAATATTGTTTTCACAGTTGGTGACTATTATAATCATTAGCTAGATTAGGCTATAACTGGTGGAGAGAAGTATGCATGTAGATCAGAAAGCATAGAGTACACACCAGTGTCTTGCATAAGTGAATTATTTTGAGACTTAAAAATAGGAGACTATACAAGCTATGGCTTATAACAGGGATATAAAGATTAATCAGGCACAACTATTCAATTGTGGCATAGCCTCTCATATCTCCATCTCATAAACCAATAATTCAATCTAAAATAGTGATAGCTTGTATTCCATTCATATTCGAGATGCTTAACAAATTTCATTGATAACAATTCAATAGACCAGAATAAGGCACCATTCTTAGTTTCATTGTTTCTATATGAGGAATCAATCACTATAACCATCATTACAATAGAACCACTCTTTCAAGATATTCTTAGCCAAATCGACCTAGATAAAGAAAGAAGATTGATCATGGAATAAAATGAGTCTTTGATCTGAGAAACAAGAGATCTCATAATGGCTTATAAAGAAGTAGAAAATAATTATCAGATTGATATTATATTCAAAAGTTGTAGATCTTTTAATAATATCATTTTGAATACCATTATCCATCTATTTGATTGAATTACAAAACCCTTATCAAGTTTATATCAAATTGGAACCCGACTTAATAGTCATCAATGCAAAGGAAAAATATTAGAAATAATTGATATATCTGAGCACATCCTATTTAATACAAACTTACCATTCGTATTAGATAAAGAATTGACTTTGGAGCTATATAGAAAGGAGAATATTATAGTTTGAACTGTAAAAATATAGACAAAATCCGTAGAAATCCCTTAAGGGAACATTATAGAAGTACCTGAGCATTGAAATTTGATAGCTATATTACATAGTCCTAACATGGGACATTACAAAAACCCTTTAATTCAGTCATTGCTAGTGTAGAACACAATGTATGGATTCTTCGTGCATACAATCATTGAACCAGAGACCAAAATAGGGCTTGGAAAAATATGTTCTTGAAGATAAGATGTATCAATCCCTTTGTTGATAGAACCACTCTTGAAACCCTAGAAATGCTACAAATTGAATGCAAAAACATTTAAATGCAGCACAAGAACTTTTTCAAAGATTAAAAAACTAGAGATGAGTGTATTTGTTATAGATGAAGAGTGGTTCTTACAGGTGGAGTCGAGGCTAGGTGATGCATAGGCGGTGGATCAACATAAAATCCCTTTTCTTTCACCTCTTCTTTTCCATGCGTGGAATATAAAACAAAATGAAATAAAATGAAATCCCTATATTTTTTTAAAAGTTATATTCACGTGTTGGTCGGATTTAAATATAGAAAGGAGAATATTAAAGTTTGAACTGTAAAAGTATAGACAAAATCCTTAGGAATGCCTTGAGGGAACATTACAGAAGTACCCGAGTATTGAAATTTGATAGCTATATTACATAGTCCTAACACGGGACATTACAAAAATCCTTTAATTTAGTCATTGCTAGTGTAGAACACAATGTATGGATTCTTTGTGCATACAATCATGAACCAGAGACCAAAATAGGGCTTGGAAAAATATGAACTTCTTGAAGATAAGATGTATCAATCCCTTTGTTGATAGAACCACTCTTGAAACCCTATAAATGCTACAAATTGAATGCAAAAAAATATAAATGCAGCATAAGAACTTTTTCAAAGATTAAAAAACTAGAGTTGAGTGTATTTGTTACAGATGAAGAGTGGTTCTTAGAGGTGGAGTTCAGGCTAGGTGATGCATAGGCAGTGGATCGACATAAAATCCCTTTTCTTTCACCTCTGCTTTGTCACATGCAGAATATAAAACAAAATGAAATCCCTATGTTTTTTTTAAAATTATATTCCCATGTTGGTCGGTATTACGACAACCTATCATGGTTGTCATAATACCGACCAACACGGGAATGGATTAAAAAAAATCAAAATTTTCCTTCTATAAAATGACCAAGGAAAACTATTTTAATGGTTGGTCGGAAATGTTAGTCTAAAAAGTGGGTCTAATGTACTAGTGATGGGATCATTTTTGCATGATTTCGGGGCCTCTTTTAGTTGAGTCCACATGGAGGAGCTATAAAAAATGATTAAGGCCAAGATCGCAAAGTCTCATCAAGAGCTTGCATGAGTTCCAACTGCGTTTTGAGCTATTTGATGCATGATTTTCTCTAGTTTTTATAATGCAAGAGGTTTAATTCCATGCTAGGGTAGTTTAACTTGTTCTTAGAGGTAGTTTCTTTCATGCAATCTGTAGTTTAGATTTATTTCCAAGTTTTAGATGCAGCCGAAACCCTAGCTACAAAAATAAGAGCATATCTCTATAAATTGTAATAACACAATGTAATGAGGGTCGATTTGATCATTAATACAATACATATAGTTTGTGCTTCATTCATGGTGTGAATTTTCTGCTATCTATGCAAGATTTATGAATGTGTGAATTGCTCATTCATTTATTTCAAAGAGCCAATTGGTTGTTTAATGGTTTTAAGTCTGTGATCTATTAGTTTGGTGTTTGTTGGTATTGCATTGCTGTGTTGTGATGAATTTTTGAGAAGATTGTTCTTTGGTGATTGAAGATTAACTTGTCTCACTTGTGCACACATCTTTGGTGGCTTCGTGATCTGATGAGTTTTGTCTTATGATACGTCTATGTTTGTTTTGTTTCACTAATGATTGCATCCATATAGCTCAAGATTGTGATATGATTTGATCTTTGTTTTGTGGGTTTCTTCATCTTCTTGGTTATTTAATTTGCATAGTGGTGTGATACTAGTTTATGTCCATTAGGTTTCTTTTCGACAATTTCATTCAAACTCTTGTTACCCTACTACTTCTACCCTTGCAAATTATTTCAGTAGATTAATTAGATTAATATTGCTTTTGTTTCTAAATTTGAAAATAAAAATTAAAAAAAGAGAGATACCATGGTGTTCTAAAGTTTGTTTTATAGTTTTCCTTGAGAGAAGAACCAACAAAGGCCTCCTTGTTAAAATATTCGCATCTGTCTTCCGTTGAGCTATCCAAGTGGTTGAGACCCAACCAGAAGGAACCTTGAGATTGATTCCATCAGTCTTCCAAGAGGGGAATTTGCTCTTGTAAATTCCTAGCCGTTGTCTTCGTGTAAAAATGACACTCAACACGGCCTCAAAAGAAATCCAAAACAAACAACTCGGTAAGCAAGGAAACCAAGCACCAAAAAAGTATCACCGAGCTCTAGGGAAATTCACCGAGTGCCAGAGAGATAAATGGCCAACACCTAGGAACAAAGGAAACTGAGCAACACCGAACCAACTCAGTCAAAGCAGGAACCAAACATTAACACAAAAAAAGTTCAAATATGTTTTTGGTGACATAGGATTGCCAAGGACCTGAGATGCTCCTGCATCATTTTAGCACATGGTGTACGAGAAATTCCACTTTAGGTGTGAGATGTACCTTTAGTTCTCTCATCACATTATCATCCTCTCATTGTTGCACATACTTTGATGTACAATGGAGGATGATTCACCTTTGGTGGACATATGATTCCACCTAGTGTGGTGATAGCTTATCATCTCCTTATCATGTAGTCTTATCGCATTGCCTATATATTCAAGCACTCCTATTTTGTATTTATTCATTATCATTTGATCATTATTGAGTTATTCATTTGATCATATCATCTTGTCACTCTTATTTGTGCTATCTATTGAGCTTCTATATCTTTTCATTTTATTATTACCTTAGACAAATTCTTACATGGTATCAGAGCCATAGAAGGTTTCATTGCATAGCTATTAGAGAGTATTTTCTTCAACTTTTTGAGGGCCACCATTCAGATCTAGAGGAGCAACAACTTGTGGGAGTGTCTAGAGCAATATGTGACCTCACCATTGCACCCAGGTGGTCATTTTGATGAATTTTGACTATAAGTTTTCCTACCTTAGGAAAAAGTCAAATCTGAGGCAAATTTTTTTTGCAAATCGGACTTGGGAAGTCTGATCTGCAAATTTAGTATGAATTTTTCAATTTTTTAAAATTTTTTTGGATCTAGAATATTTGATTTTTTTGGTATATTTTTAAAGCAAAATTTGGGGTTTTGTCGTGGTCCTCACCCTTGGTTTTGGTCAGTTTTCCTATTATCTTGTAGGGATAAATTACTGTAGGGAATCGAGCTGTCAGATCTTGGTTCCCCAGACAAAATAGTCAACTCAACAAACCGATCACAATCCAGAAAGCTTCAACTATTTGTTTAAGATGGTATGCTAAATCATTTTAAATAGAAAAGTTACCTTACTCACAACCAATGTGGGGACTAAATAGTCTGGCAAGAGCTATTAGAAGTGGAAATAAACTACCTCCTTCACTGGCCATGGACCGCCACCATACCTATGAGAAATCATAGTGGATGGTGACTCTTATCCATTCAAGAGTCTATAGAAGGGGCCACATAAACCTCACGTCCACCTTCCCACACTACATGTGGGATAAATCCCACAACACCCTCCCACCGTGAAACTTGCCTCACCTTCCCTGAGCCAAGCTCAGCCCTTGCAGCTAGTGCGAGGGTCCAGGCATGCCAATGCCACCTCCGCTAGCAACCAACATGAGGACACCAACCAAGTATCAATCGACATGTGGCAGCCCTTTTTCCACATCATCATACCACGTCAGAATAATAATTTTTTTTAAAAAATTATATTTTTGTAAAAAATGATGATGTTAAAATTGACGTTCGTTTAGCCGTCTCTAGAATTTTTCTTCTTTTTCTTTTGACAACCTTAAAACCATCAAATTTAAGCTAGCGATTGCATCAATAGTTGGTCGATTAATTTTGATGGTCTTTTGAACATCTTTCTTGGTGATTTTGTACTGTTGTGATGGTCGTTTGGTTGTCAAATTTATGCTAGTATTTTTCTGGCATCATTAGATTTGAAAAATTTGCAGTCCTCACCATTTGTAGTTTGACTTTGGGAGCCCATAACTTGGTCATCCAAACTCCAAATTGAGTGCAATATTTTTTAATTTTGGCTAAACTTTTTTGAATTTTTAGTGGTGTTGTTATTTTTTGGTTTTGGTGCATGAATTTGACATAAATTGTAGATTTTGGTGATTGCAGCTATCTGATCCCTATTTTTGCAACTTTAGAGGCTTTGTTTGAGCTCATACAGACACATTTTCAGGTGCCATTATTTTTGAAAGTGTATAATTTTTTGAGTACTTTACATATTTGCTATCAGATTGTAGCCTTATTTGGGTAAAAATATCACTTTCATAGCTAGGTCATTTTTTGGCCTTGTATGATCATTTTAATGCTTGGATTTTGATTTTATTATGAGAAATATTGATTTGAGTCTCTTTTTTCCTCATTAAGGTGGTTGTAAACATCAAAATCAGAAGTCCACTTTGGCAAGTGGAAATTGTACACACACTACATATAAAGTGCCAAAAGCATCAATTTTTTTTTTTGGGGGGTGGAGGGGTTCTTTGATTGAATAAATTTGGGAGGGGGGTGTATTGTGTTCTTGTGTCTCTTTCTCTCTTGTGCTCTTTCATTTTTGCATCATGGGTTCACCTAGATGTTCATTGTTAACTTCACATAACTATACTACCTAGAAAGATAAGGTATGGGATAAACTAATGGAAAAGGGATTAAATCTTTATCTTTATGTAAATGGAAAAATTAAAGAACTTGCTGGTCCTAATGTGGATGATAATGAAAAAACTAATTGGTGAATCAAAGAAGACATATTCATGAACATAACTCCTTATAATTCCTAAATATGTATTGTCTTTGATTTGCCAATCCATTTTTTCATTATCATCCACATTAGGACCAACAACTTCTTTAATTTTTCCATTTACATAAAGATAAAGATTTAATCCCTTTTCCATTAGTTTACTCCATACCTTATCTTTCTAGGTAGCATAGTTATGTGAAGTTAACAATGAACATCTAGGTGAACCCATGATGCAAAAATGAAATAGCACAAGAAAGAAAGAGACACAAGAACACAATACACCCCCCCTCTAGAAGTCCACGTGGCAATTGTACATGCACTACATATAAGTGCCAAAAGCATCATTTTTTAATTTTTTAAATTTTTTTTTTTGGGGGTGCTCTTTGATTGAATAAATTTGGGAGGGGGGGGTGTATTGTGTTCTTGTGTCTCTTTCTCTCTTGTTCTTTTTCATTTTTGCATCATGGGTTCACCTAGATGTTCATTGTTAACTTCACATAACTATGCTACCTGGAAAGATAAGGTATGGGAGTAAACTAATGGAAAAGGGATTAAATCTTTATCTTTATGTAAATGGAAAAATAAAGAACTTGCTGGTCCTAATGTGAATGATAATGAAAAAACTGATTGGCGAATCAAAGACAATACAGATTTAGGAATTATAAGGAGTTATGTTCATGAATATGTCTTCTTTCACATTTCAAGCTTTAAGGATGCCAAAGGTGCTTGGGAAAAACTTGAAGATTTGTATGGTAAAGTGGATGAGGAAAATGGATTCTCAATTGAGGATGAGCTACTTCTCTTGAATCCTAGGAATTTTGACACAATTCAAGACTATGTCAACAAAGCCAATGAATTGAGAGCACTACTTAAGGATTGTGGTAATCCCATGAAGGATGATAGGTTTATTCATCACATCTTGAAGAGACTACCTTCATAATATGCATCTTTTGTCTCAAGTTACAATACTCACAAGTTGAATATGGGAAGTGCCTTCACTGAGCCTTGATTTGATGCATTTGTAGAAATGTTGATGTTGGAATAGTTAAAATTGATGGATATGGGTATTCTCAACTCTTCAAAGTCCATGGAATTGGTGGATAATAATTAGAACCAAAGAAATAACAGTGGAAAAAGTTTCAACAACAAGAATAAGAAGTGGAAGCCAAAATCACTATTAGAGACACACCCGTCTTCCTCCTCACAACAAGGAAATTCTTATTTCAATAAGAAGGGAAAAAAAAACAAGGATAAAAATATTTTGTGCATATTGCAAGAAACCAAATCATGATGATCATCATTGCAAGACTAAGATTATTTATGAGTTGGAAAACTTACTCAAGAGGAAAAAAATCAATGTGTCAATGCTTCCAATGATTCATCTACATCCACGTCAAAGGGAAAAGGGAAAGCATTTATAGAAAGTTCAAATTATTCAGATGAATCGATTCTTTACACGGGTACCACACATTAGATGGGTACTTAAAAGGGGCAATTTTCTTCATTGGATCCATTTAAGGTACCTCATATCTTTGTAGGAAATGATACACAAGTGGAAGTTAAAGGGAAAGAACTAGTTGAGATAGAAAATGGAGAGTTCAAAGATGTTCTCTATGTTCCTAACCTTAGCACCAATCTTCTTTCAATTGGTATCACTATGGAGGTGGAAATAAAGTTGAGTTCTTTCTTGACTCAGTTATGGTGCGAAATCTTAAGGATGATTCATTGGTTGTAGTGGGTAAAGCTAATCATGACACAAGGCTTTATTCTTTCTCCCACTTTGTGCCTAAGTCTCCTTCACATGCCTTGTTGACTCATACACAATCACAAAGTAAATTATGGAATGAGCGGTTTGGACATCTTGATTTTCACTATCTTCAATAGCTTATCTCAAAACATATGATCAAAGGTCTACCTACAATAAAATTTTCTAAGGGTGAATGTTCAACTTTTTTCATGGATATGCATCTTGAAGAGAATTTTGAAAAAGGAAAGTCTTGGAGATCATTAGTTGTTCTTGAGTTGATTCATAGTGTTCTAGCTCACCCCTTTCCATTGACGTCAGTCAACAAGGGTTTCTATGTCCTCACTTTCATTGATGACTTTTCTTGCTACACATGGGTCTACTTTCTTGGTCATAAGAATGAAGTGTTTGATAATTTTCTAAGCTTCAAAAGTCATGTTGAGATGCAATCAAGTAAATACATCGAGGTTCTTCATGTAGACAATGAAAGAGGATATGTGAACTCAAGACTTAGACACTTTTGTGAACTTGAGGGTATTGATCTTCAAACTCCAGTTGCATTTAGTCCACAATAGACAAGAGTTGCAGAAATGAAGATCAGAACTCTTAAGGAAATGGTAAGTTGCATGATTGAAGCCAAGTCTCTTGATCCATCACTTGTGGTAGAAGATATAAGTTTTTCCAATCACATCCTTAATAGATCTCCTCATAATACCTTAGATGGAATGACTCCTTTTGAGGCATGATGTAAAAGAAAACTAGTAGTGAAACACTTAAGAGTATTTGGTTGTCCAACATGGGAACACATGTCTTCATAGAAATGTAAGGCACCTCCACCAAGGCCTTGTACATTCATTGGATATGAAGAAAGTGTTAAGAAATATAGGCTTATGGATCTTGAGACTCATGAGATCTTCATAGAGAGGAATGTTCACTTTGAGGAAAGTTCACCTAGCTTATCCTCTACTCCTCTCCATATTTTAGACATTGTGGAAACTGATAGTGACAAAAGTGGCAATGATTCAGATGGTTCATCTACCTCAAATCCTACATGTAGGATTACACCTTTTCTTATTACACTTAAGGTTGAGGATACTCCTTCATCATCTTCCACTAGACCTCTTTGGGTTAGATAGAAACTTGATTCAGAAGGTTCATGTGTGGGGGATCCTTCATATAGATGCAAAAAAAGGTCACAACATCAACATATTCCACATGCATATATTGCTACAATGATAGGTTCGTATGATTTAGCACAGCAAGGTACACATTGTCTTCTAGTTACACCATCAAGGGATGACTACTTGACAGACATTACAAGTTTGTTTTTGGAATCCTACATTGTCGATATGGGAGACATCATTGATGATATAAATCTTCTCTTTGATGGGGATTGATCCTTCTTTAGTTTTTGTGAGGGAACACTCTAACCCTCTTTTCCATTCTCTACATGATCAATCTTTCAAGGTTGATGTGATTCTTGATCCTTATGTAAAATAGTTGCAAGATGTCTCTTTATCATTAGGGGAGACACTTGGTTCTTTTGGACATGTTTTGCATCCATCCTTGTTTGATCCTGACTTTTTCTTTTTAGTAGTTTTGGAAGGGGCATCCTTCACCATCAACACAGGGATAGTTGAGAAGTTTTCAGAGACATCATTCATCATGAGGTTTCTTCCTATAGATTGGGGAGACGTCTTATATACACCTATGGAATTGTTTCTTCCTAAGGGGAGGAACAATGTTTGATATTCATGGACGAGCTTCTACATTCATCTTAGAGAAGCTATTATTGATGGGCATTCTACATTGAGGGGGGCCTATCATATCTATCTTCTTCTACTACTTCTCTCTTAGGGTGGGACTTTTTCCTCATATGGGGTTTTTTCCTTGTCACACTTCTCTATTGTATATACATGATGTATGTCGTAATGGGGGGGTCTTGATTAATCCATCCATCCATGCATCTTATTTTTCATCTCTCTTTTTGGGGGAGGTTTTTCCAATGAGGTTTTCCCTCTTTCTCCACTTTATGAGAGATTGCATTGCATTTATCTTACATATTGAGGCCAAGATATTACAAGAAGGAATGAATAATGAATAATGTAGTAGAAGTTAAAGTTTGAATGTTTGCAATTCAAAAAACCAAGGAGATTGGTGTCAGAAAATTGCATCTTGAAGGAGACTCTTTGATCATTATCATGGCCATCATGAATGGTGTTTCTCTGGTATAGTATCTTAACAAGTATATCAAGGTAATCATAGCATTATTATGAATTTGAAGAATATAGAATTTCTCATGTTAGAAGAGAAGGGAATAGGGAGGCAGACACTATGTCTAAACTAGGCACTCGATTGTAGGTGGCATAGATAAAATTTGGGAGGACTTTAGAGATGTAGATGGTGAATAGTTTGATTGACAAATATGAAGATTTGGTTTAGGGTGTATTTCTTATGGTGTTTATTGTATTGCAACTCATGGGAATAAGATCTTCATTTTCATGTGCGACTCTTTATTAATTCCTCAAAAATTTATATGTAATTATTATAGAATTGATAGGTGGAAGAGAGGATGGATGGGATATGATGACATCTAGTTCTTAGGAGTACTAAGAGATTTTATGGAATTTTATGGTGGATAGAAGGACCTAGAAGCTATTCATCGATGTTCTATCCTTCAAAGTAAGTGTTGGAGGGTATTTTAATTATGAGAAGAGCTGGGAGTAGGGATTGGAAGCATTTGAAAGGCATTTTTCATTTCAAGGAGCAGTTCTTGGAGATTATTGAAAGTTTATTGGGAGTTGAGTTTTTGGAGGTTGATCATCACTATAGGATAAATGTTGATATCTCATCAAAAATCATGGCATGGGTAGTACAGTTAGGTTTGGGGGAGGAAACCTTATGGGTGTTGCGAGCGACAGTGAAACTATAATGGTTGGGAAGAATAGTACCAATGATATCTTATGAAAAACCTGAGGTGGGTTTGTTGGAAAAATGGTCAGTGCTCCCCTTAGGATTCATGACATGGCTTAATCACCTCCTATGTCTTCTATAAGTCTACTGGTTGTATCAGGCATTAACAGGTCAATATTTTGGTGCAACAACAACCACTACTTGTAACAAGTGGTATCAGAGCTTGGTCATAGGTTTGAATCCCCTCAAGTAATGCTAAGGGGGAGATTGTTGGAAAAATGCTTAGTGCTCCCCTCGGGATTTGTGACATGGCTTAACCACCTCCTGTGTCTTCTATAAGTCTAGTGGTTGTATCAGGCATTAACAAGTTGATCTTTTGGTGCAATGACAACCACTACTTGTAACAAGGTTTTCATGTGGAAAAGGAGGGTTGGTATCTTCTCTTTGATTCTTGGGAGTCATTCCAATCATTTCTTTCCTAGTCCATGACAATGAGCAAGGAGTTTAGAATTAACAAGGTATAAGAGATCTAAATACTGTTGAAGCATTATGTGAAGGAGAAAGAGTGGGAGGAGGAAGAAAAAGAGGCTGATGGGGAAGAAGATTGCAAGGAAGGAAGAGGAGGATATTTTTGTTGCATTTGGCTCGATTGTGGAAGAAGAGATAAATAAGGGAAAGCAAGAAAGATTTGTGGTGGAATTTGATTATGAGATTCTCTGAACTACAAGGACCATGGATGGATAGTGTCTTTTCATGTTGTTAGGGTTAGCATCTATATGTTTTTTTAATGTCTTTATCTTAGTCTCTTGGTTCTATCCAATTTTGTTGTAAGGATAATTAATATACATGATATGGTTGTTTATAGCCTCCATGGAGATGTAGTAGGTAGCAACTATGTACAAGTCTAATATGGTTATGGTTTTATTTGAATTGGTTGTTTATAGTCAAAGATAAAGGGTTGTTATCTGATGCTCAATAGTTTGTTAGAGTAGTTGGATGGTGGGTGCATCTATTATGGTAGTCTAGATCCTTTTGTAATCAGACTTATTTTATTAATAAATTTATATTAACCACTGATCAAATTTTTTTATAGAAAATGAAATTATAGAATGACATAAAACAAAATAAAGACTCACTCCACTCATAATATCTTTGAATCAATTTTTGCAAATCTTCATTTTTCTTAAGGGTATGTTCATGATCTAGAGTTGTAGAGCCTTGTGGCAAGCACCGAAATAAAAATTAAACTAGAAATGGATATCATTCAAACTTCCAATTATAGATGGTCTAGATAAAACAACAAATATAATATGTAATTTACTAATATGACTCATACCTCTATCAAAGGAATTGAAGATGATCTTATTGTGGAAACACCATGCTCCATTGTAGTATGAATACTAGACTGATTATCAAATAATGTCAAACTCTAAAAATGAAACACCATTATTAAATTAGAAAAGTCTACCAAATATAATTTTAGAAACATTTAATGATAAAAAATTATCAACTTGTCTCGATGAAAGAAGAATGACCACTTTAACTAGTAGGTATGGATGTTGAAGGTCCAACATTAGACTACACATTATCTAATATGAGTTATCATATTTCCATTCTTATAAGGTTAAAATCTTTAGATGTAATAAATTTATTATTTTTTACTAATTACATATATGTGGAATCAACAACATTATGTAATCAAGTAGTAGATGTCTTCTGGATGCGAGGTGAACACTTTGACCCTAAAATTTTATTATATAAATATAGAAATGTATTTAATCTTATTTTTAAAATGAATTATGATAAAATTGATTTTATCTTGATCAAATTTCTTGATTGTTAATGCCAATTATCTGATCCAACAACTCATTTTACATAACCATTCAATCCACTATAGATCCATCCTCTTTTTTTCCACATGAATCTTAATCATCCTTAGATCCATAAACAAAAAAAAAATATAGTTCTTACATAAATGAGATGAATGTAAATACTCAAAAGAATCACCCACATAAACCTATATTAGAGGCCTAGTGTGTTGTAATAGGGGGTGTCTAAGTGAGAAAGATAATGCACTATAAGATCTTGACCTCAACATCCTTCTTCACAATAGAAGGTATAGTGATATGCTCAAACTCTAGTTTGGATAGGGGAATTTATACTTGGCTTTGGTCATGTTGTGTCTCCACATTATCTTGCATGAACCCCCATATCTACTCTAGAGCTCCTACATCTCAATGTATTTAGATCTCATTGAGGATAAATTCAAAGTAGAGATTCTTCAAAAACAATTATGCACGAACTCATTTTTATTACATGGAAGATGGTAGAAAACCATTTGACACCTTTCCCAAAAATTATTCTTTATATCTTGGTAGTAGCACCAATGGATAGGTAAACTCTTGCAAGCATCATGTATGACTGTATTGGCCCATGCATCAGTAAACAATGCACACAAGTCAAATTTCAAAAAAAATATTATTATTATTATTTTTTGATCGGTAACATTCACTTTTGACTAGAGCTATGAACTAGTGAGGCCAAAAATCTAGGGGGCCTCATCCCCATTTGACTCCAATAGTCAAAACCCATGAGTGCAAAAGCCCACCTGGGACACCGAGCCCAAGGTGCACAAGAACACACACCCACCGTGGGACTGGCATAGGGACTATGAGCACTCCAAGCCCAAGCGAGGGTCTGACAGCTAGAAAAACATTCACTTCCTTCTCCACCTTCAATCTCTATCTCCATCCATGATTCCTTCTGACTCTCATGAACAATTGTGTTGAAAGATGATTCATTCTGACTCTCGTCTTGTTCAAACCATACACTCATGTTGAACAATGATTCGTTCCAACTCTCATGCCTAGCATACACCATTGTGTAATTCCTGGGATTTGAACCTTGCAACACCCTATTACAAGGGCTCACAACAACCATTGTGTTATGAGCTGATGCTAAAAAAAATGGTCATAAGATAATTTGTCTATATAATTTTTAATTTGTTCTCCCCTCTTGTTTGGCCAAGTGTTGATTTGGCCACTCATGGATACTATGAGATGATCAATTCTAGGTTGGTTGTGAGGGTGGGTTTATAGTAGTTTTCTATTGTTGGATCTCTCAAAATTCCAATTATCTCATTTTCCCTATTGTTATTTATTTTTTAACCTAAGATAATTTCTTGTGGCTCTAGAGGATGTTGAGGCATTTTTAGAGGGGTTTGTTGTAGGTTTTCTTCAATAGGTTTTCCATGAATAAGTCAATGATCATTTTGGTCAAATGGTGGTGCATTATCAATTCCTATAAATTAAATAAAATCCACTAAAAAATCTAATTAAATATTTTATTTAATCAAATTTGTAAACTAAAAAATTAGAAAAATTACCTCTTTAACCTCAATGGCATTGTGGTAGTGGTTTAGTGGATAAACACTAATGAAAGGTCCATTATACAAAATGAATGCACTCTAAGAGAATTTCATATTGTGGGTTTCTTTGAAAGGACGAGTTGAAATGATGGAGTCTCTATGCTATTTTTGTTTTTAAGGTCAAAAAACCATGATGCAAGTGCATAATAAAATACTCATGTTATGCTCACTGGGGGGTCAAAAAGTGGCTTTATATTTTTGCAATTACCAATTATGAAAGTGAATTATATATATATATATATATATATATATATATAGATATAGATATAGATATAGATATAGATATAGATATAGATATAGATATAGATATATACATATATGGATATATATATCTATATGTGTATATATGTATATATATGCATATGCATATATATGTGTGTGTGTGTGTGTGTGTGTGTGTGTAGACACCTAAATTCATCCTTTTAACATTAATTTAATTTAATTTAATTAATGACCTCAAATAACATTATAGTTAATTTATTTATTAATTATATTTGTTAAATTCATCTATTTATTTAATTAAATAAATTCCCTAGTTATAGTATTTGAATTAAATTTAAATACTACCTTTCATAATGTATTAAATTTAATTTAATACATGTTCCTCCATATTCCCCTTTTAAATAAATTTGTAATTTATTTAATTCTCTCACATTCTTTATTTCTACTAAGCCATGATTAAATTAAATTTTATTTAATTTAATCCTAAATCCAACCTAGATGCTATCCTACACACATCACTTTCTATCTAATAAACCTATTTACTAATTAACTAAGGTTAATTAAGCTAATTTTTGAATTCCTACATCCATTAGTCCTAATTATTTGCTCACACATGCGTGAGCAAACTTTCAAAAATGGCCTTTTCAAAAATTGCTAAAATTGCACAAACAAGGCTTCTTACATTTTTTATGACACTTCTTACACCTTCTAAAATGGTGAAAATGGACTTTTTCACTTACACATCTCTTACACACACTTACACATGTACTTGAAGCATACATTGACCTCTCACATCCCAAGTTGCTCACACATGTGTGAGAAAGTCTTGGACTTTGCATGGCTTATGTGTCTCCTTGGTGGCACCTATGTGGATTTCATATAGATGCCACCTCACCCCAGCCCTCCAAAATCCTATAAATAGGACCGTTGTCTCAAGCAAAATTCATATTCATTCTTGCATTAGAGTTATCATGCTAATTTAAGCTTATAATTATTTTCATATAGAGTTTTTACTAACAATTTGGTAGTTGATAGATTTCTTTCATGATCATAGACATAGTTTGATTTAGCTTCATTTGCATACTTGCATGCCATAGAGCTTGAGGATTACTTTCATAGCTCCCCCTTGAGCTTCTTTTGGCCTCTTGCATTGAGTGCTTGAGAATTGCTTCTATAGCTTCTTCTTCTTGAGCATTTCAATCTTCATTATACCTTGCATTCATAGTGGGATGTATACTTGTGTTGGGAGAGCACACCCAAAACCTCTCTAAGATCTTAAATCAAGCAAGTCTTGGGTGCACTTGCTTCATGCTCATCTGAGCTTATGGTGAAGAATAGTGTTTTTTATAAGTTTATGAACATGTTAAAATAGATTTGAATATGATCTTTATAATTAACGTTTGCATGTTTGAACTTGTTCGTAACAGGTAGATTTTCATCATATACATTTTGGCACGCCCGATGGGACCCACAATCCCATTTACTAACTATTTGTCTTGATTTTGTGAAGGTTTCCCATGAATTTTCTAGATAGACATGTCCGCTTGACCAGAGGCATCGCTACCTGGAAATAGGCATCTCTGCACATAGGCGTCTCTACCTGTAGACAAACGTCTTCACCTATAGAGAGGCCTCTTTGCTAGAAAAGAGCTTTCTCTCATTTTAGTTTGTTTTAATCAAAAAAACTTGTATTTGGTAATCACATTAAGGCTAATGATCAGTAGTAAAATAGCTAACTATATCTGCAACTAAAGAAAAATACATGAAGCTAATGAAATATTTGTTTTTGTGCAGATAGGTGTCTGCATACACACATGTGTCTCTGCTAGAAAAGGGAGTTTCCTTTGTGTTATTTTTTTAAGCTTATTAAGTAAAGTTCTTTGACATATTAAGGTTAAAAATCACTATATTTTTTCCATTAGAAACCTTTTTATGCATTTAAAACTTAATGAGAGGATAAAACTTTCAAACATTGGTGTTTAACTTTTGTTTTTGTGTAGACAGGCATCTCTACCTATACACAGGCATCTCTGCCTATACACAGGCATCTCTACCTTTAAATAGGTGTCTCTGATAGACATGCGTCTCTATTTGTACATAGGTGTCTCTGCCTATAAATAGGCATCTTTGATAGATAGGCATCTCTGCCTGTAAATAGGTGTCTCTGTCTGATTTATGTATGTTTCCATAGTATCTTGCACTTTAAGTTTTCTAATATGAGTTTTTTGGAAGATACTGACAGTGATTTTGCAGAATGTTGACCAAGATTTGAACATTCTAAAACTACTAATTCATTTGTTTTGTAGGACATTGTTAGAAGACCAAACACATTAAACTACTCACTAAGGTTGTTTTTTAGGTTGCTAAGTAGATTCAATCAAACATTGTGTTTTCTTAATGATTTCTTAGGCACCTAGTATTAAATAGGAAGTTTATTCTTTTGATAATGATTCATTAGGTAGGGGATTATGCTCTTTTCTCCAAGTGAGAAAATTAGAAACCCCTAACCTTTTGAATCATTGTCTTAAAGGAAAGACTTGGAATTTAACATTTGTTTGGTGTGTTTGGGAGAAAACCTCGTTGGATAGGAGATTATGCTCTTTTCCCCTTGAGGGAAAATAAAAAAACTAGACTCCTTCTTGGGGCCAATCCATGCATTTATTTTCAATCCTTTAGATGGGCATGCCAGCAAGGTAAAAAGATCCTAGGAACGACCCACATGAGAACAAGGTGTAAGCCCACCACTCCAACTCACGTTAATGAAATTTGATTTTTGGGGTTAAAGCCTCATAAGCTAGATGAAATTTGATCTTATACATGACTCTCACCTAACATTTAGTATGGCCTCGTGGTCTCAATCATGTTTACATGACTACTTGTGTCAAGGTGCTTTGTCGGGCTATATGTCCTAGTCGCACTTGGGCGAACACAAAGAGTGTGTTCAAATGGAGACCCTCACTAAAAGCCATTGGTTAGAAGCCACCCAGTTCACCTCCAAAAGGTTGATAATCTACATGTGATGAGAATCATAATCTCCCCAAGATAATCACCATATCGAGCCCCCTTCAATGTTAATACTGTGATAATACGACATCATGGAGCCATTGCATTCTTGGTGATGGTCATATTCTAAGGAGTTGTTGGCTGTGTTCCTAAGTTAGTGAGAAAAGGTTTTCAATCTCAGCCAACTTCCTTGTAGGGATAAAGAGTGTGCTTGTTAATTTCATTGCAAAAACAAATCTGTACACTTGAGTCATGCAAGGTTTCTTTGTCCCTTGCAGGATTGTTTTCGACAAATGTGCTTGTAACCCAAACATTTGATGTATGTATGAAATCAGTTCTTGCCAAGAACATCATTTGATCTATCAAGTTATTTTCCTCAAGTCATGACAAATAGCATTAAACATAAGAAAGAGAAACTCCTAGTTGCATGAGTCCACAGAGAGAAGAAAATCGACAATCAAAAGATTAAAGTCAACCAATCTTATTTGAAACCCATTCGAGAATTTTTAGAGGTTGTTGAGAAATTAGATAAAATCATTTACAACAATCGAGTTGCTAATTTTATTTCCAAGAACAAAGTGAACATGGCCTTTTTCACTTGGGAATCCTACGAATAAGTACCTTTGACCTTCTTTCTTCATCCTCTTTAAGTCATTCATCCCTTTCTCATATTTTAACACCCCTTTCTTCATCCACATCCCAAAACATTAAGAGCATTAATCAAAATCTTGGACTTTAAATCAAAATCATATCAATCCATCTTTCACACCTTCATCAAGCCATAGGGTAAAAGAATCATTCCAATAGTGTCTCATAGACCTTAATTCCAAAGAAAACATTAATCCCTTACTACCTTGAGAATTGAGTTTTTCTCTAGTAGTCCTAATCTAGTCCTATCTTGTTTGGGGATCATCATTCTATAACCCAAACAAAAGAAGACTTTAAATCAAAACTAATCTTATGTTTGCATAATCACAAGGTCTTGTTTCACCTAGGTTTGTTCCAAACCTTTAAATCCAATCAATCCTTGAGGCTTAGTTCCTCTTTAATCCAATCTCATCAATCAATCTAATCCTAAATCAAATCAATCCAATCAATCATTAAGACTTAATCATTAGTCCAAGTTGCTCCTAGTTCTCCAAATCCTTTTCTTTCCATACCTCAGCAACTATTCACCCTTCTTCAATTCAACCATTCTAAGGTCACCCATGTATGGTACTTACCTGATCACAAGCAAAGCTAAGACAAGAATCTCTCATCATGGATAATGATTAGGAAACTATCTATCAAGAAGACTTTAATGATGAAGAACCCCACACAGAATCTAACACATTAATACCCAAAAGTGTTAGTGCCAATCCATGAGCTAAAGAATTATTTGATGATCCTGGTAATTTAAGCTTAGTGGAAGACCTAATCCAATCCAATAGTGCCAATATCTTCATAAATCTTGTCCAAAGAGGTGTTACCCTCTTGGATAATTGTGATGAAACTTTTCTTGAGAAGAACTTGATTTGAACCAACAAAAGCAAAGTAGCACCTATAATGCCATCAACATCTGATAACACAACTCAACCTCTCCCTAATACACTTGAATTAATCTGACAACTTCTAAATAAGCCTAGCTCAAATAATGGGGTGAGTAATGATGGTTTAAGTGTGGGACGTGTACCTGAACCACAACCAAGGTCCTTAGGATGACGCTCTGCTTCTATTTTCTCGAAGCCTAGCGGAGTCCTAAAAATCAAAGTTCTGCACAAACAAACAATACCAATCAAAGACATCACACTAATCTCCCCCCTCCATGGGGACATAATGCATCATCAGGAGAAGGAACACATCAAGCCCATACGGTCACCACCAATCCTCCTAAATTAGTCCAATAAATTGATGAGCTCAAAGGCATGATGTTGGCTATACAAAAAAGTGGGAAGAAGGAATTTTCTTTTGCATAAATATGTCCTTATTCTTTTGACAAATCAATCACTCTCCAACCATTCCCCACCAATTTTGAAATGCCAAAGTTTGATAAATACAATGGAGACTCATGCCCTGCACAACATATCAAGGAATTTTATGTAGTGGCACAAGAAGTTTCCCACAATGATCATCTTCTCCTAAGACTCTTCACTAGGAGTCTTGGAGGACTAGCCTTAGAGTGGTTATTGAACCTCCCTCCAGGTTCCTTTTCCACCTTCCATGATCTTGCTAAAAAATTTGTTACATAATATTATTATAACATGGAACATCAAGCATCCCTCAACGATTTGTGTAACATGAAACAAAGAAATGGAGAAACCTTTTCCATTTTTCTCCAAAGATGGCGACATCTCGCCAATCGCATGCCTTGGAAAATCCTAGATTCACATCTAGTTGATAATTTTACTAAAGATTTGGTTATAGAAATGCCATTTTAGATGAAGATGGCTGCCTTGGATTCCTTTGAGGCACTCATTAAAAAGGGGAAGTCTATTGAAGATAGACTTTTGATGAACCCTATAAACACTATACCCCTAATTCATCTAACAATACTAATGATGAACCCAAGTTCTGGTCTAAGAACAAAGGTGTTGTTAATGATGGAGTGACATATGCTAAACACATCCAAAATGTTCAAGCATCCAACAATAATAACCAAGGTAATCGCAAAAACAATGATCAGAGCAATTGCAACCAGAGTCAAAATAATCAAAGCCATCAAAATAATTTTAATAACCAGAGTCAAAATCAAGGATCTGGTTATCAGGGCTCTCTATTCTCATGGTATAATGGCAACAACAACAACAATAATGATGATAATTTACACAGCTGGCAGACTCTCTTGATGCGATCTTTCAATGTCTAGTTGATCAAGGGATGATGGTTTACCCTAACATCAGGCCTTTTGATGAAAATCAACCCAAACCCAACTGGTATAAGGATAATGAATATTGTGATTATCATCACATAAAAGGGCATGAGATTAAAAAATACATGAAGTTTTGTCATTTTGTGCAAGATTTGATCGATGATGGTAAAATTGAAGTAGAAGGACAAAATGCCTCTACTTCTAATGCCCAACTAAAAATGTATTCTAAACCTTTTCTAGAACATAATCAAAACAATGCATCCACATCCAAGGGCTTTTCTTATGATTATTCAACAAACAAAATCTCAGGAGATGAACGCACTTGTGGAAAATTACTTGAAAATGATGTCTGTGGCTTTGACTCACTATGTGGCCATATTGAACAATCCAAAACTCATGCAAACACATTGACCTTAAAGAGTGTAGATTGCAATGTTACTACTCATCATCCTCACGTAACTGTACAAGTTGCTGCCAATCCACTTGCAGCACCATCTACCTCAACATGACCTCCATCATGTTATGACTTGCTTTCCCAGTTGAAGAAGACCCCTACATAGATATCCATACTAGAGATTTTACACACATCCTCCATTCATAAAGAGGTCCTTAAGAATGCCCTAATTGACTCTCACATCCCAGAAAATATCAATGCCTCGCAATTCCAAGCAATGATCATAAATTTGGCTACCCAACAACACTTGATTTTCACTGACAAAGATTTCCAAGGTCCTGACCCCATCATAATAAACCCCTTCATATCCAAGTCACCATCCATAACACCCAAATCAAAAGAGTCCTTATAGACAATGGATCTGGTCTGAATCTTTGTACTTTAAGAATGATCCACAATATCAGTCTTTCTAAGGATCTCATTGATGTAAATAAGAGAATAACAATGAAATCATATGATGATAGAGAAAGGGTGAGTAAAGGTCTCATTGCACTCCCCTTACAAGTGGGTCCAGCCCTTATTGAAACTATTTTTCAAGTGCTTAACTTGGATCTACCCTACAATATCCTTTTGGGTAGGCCATGGATACACGCTATCTCAGGTGTCCCATCCACATTTCACCAAATTTTGAAATTCCCACATCATGGAGCTGAAATAACCATTCCTAGAGATCATGAACCCTTTCAATATTACAAGAGGTTGGAAGGAAAACAATCAAACTACTACCCATTGAATAGACATTCACAAGAGATTCCTATCCAGCACACTTCTTCTAAAGAATAGTTTTCTAAGAAAGCCAAGGGAAAAGAAAAGGTTACCGAAGAAAATAATACTAAGCCCGAAAAGAAAGTTAGGTTCATCGATCAAGGCTCAGAAGAATACAAGTTTGGAAATTCCCTATGCATTGGTCATCTCCCCCTCTCTCCCAGGTCTTATGGAAAACCTTCACAGCTCTTCCCTAAGGAAAATAAAGAAACTATGAAGTGTAAACAGACTACATTTGAACATTGGGGATCTCTCTCAGACGAACATATGGAGCATACTATTCTTTCCTAGCTTTTTGATGAAGAAGAAGACAAACTTGTAGACATTCCTAAAGGGAAGTATATAAAGGCCACACCCATTGTTGAAAGTATGGGATATCATGGAAATTTCCTTGGAGCAAATGAAATAGGAAGAAAAAATCTCATAAAAGTAACTGGATACCCTTGAGGATGAGGACTGGGTTCCATAGAAACTAAGAAAACCTTTGCCAATGACTATTGTTTGATTGAATCTAATTCAGACACCAAGTAAGAGTTCTTTGAAGTCCCTTTCCAGTACATTAACAATGATCTTGATACCCATGTCCTTCATATCACCCAATCTAACCTTTCTTCATCTGAACTTCCCCTTACCAATCCTAAACTAATTGATTGGGACTAACAAGATTCACCACCTGCCTTAGACATATGTGATTTGGATGAGGTAGTTTTAGCACTTTTTAGACTAAGAAATATCCAAGACAATGAACATCAGATTCACTACAGTCAAAAATCCTACTTTGATAGCCAATTCAACTCCCTTAGTCACAAAAATGAGGAAAAAGAAAATAAAAAATAGATAAAACATCCTTGGGTGAAAACCTTTTTGAGGCACCTTTGGATGGAGAAAAAGACAAAATAAAGGACACATCCTCTAGTGAAAACCTCTGCATGGCACTAGAGAAGGGGGAAGTTGACTTTCCATTCATGTCATTACCATCAGAAAAATCTTCTATCCTCATAGAAGAAACAATTGCAATTAATCTAGGCACAGAAATAGATCCTAAGATCACCTACATTGTAGCCTCTCTAGATGAGACAAGACAAGAGTCCATGACTACATTCATTAAGAAAGCCTACATTAATTTTGCATGGACATATAAGGATATGCCTAGACTTGATACTGACTTGGTTATGCATCACCTTGCTATGGAGCCTAAAATCAAACCTGTTAAGAAAAAATTATGCAAGATGTATCCATAAGTAGCACTCTTGGTTAAAAATGAATTGCACAAGATGCTAGATGCCAAATTCATCAGACCAATAGACTATACTAAATGGGTCTCAAACATTGTACTAGTAGGTAAACCCTCTAGGGGCATCTAGATTTGTATTGATTTCAGAGATCTTAATCTCACCTTCCCTAAGGATGATTTTCCACTTCCAAACATTGACATCATAGTGGATTTGACTGCTGGGCATGAGATGTTGTCCCTCATGGATGGTTTTTCTAGATATAATCAGATCTTCATAGTAGTGGAAGACTAACATAAAACTATTGGCAAGTTGAATATACTGGTGTATATGACTTAATATAGTGTTGCCATTATGAAAACAAAGTCATATGAAATTGGCTAAGTGTTGAAGACTGGATAGTATACAGAGAACCTGAAGGTCAAAGCATCATCACATGTGCATAAAAAATAATTATGGTATGTACCCTAGAAGTTAAGCTAGTAAGATCATATTCATGCTACATCTAAGAGCACTTGATCAGAAGATTTAGTATGAGGAAGATACACAGAGTTCAAGTTGCACAGATAGTGAATGCCATAGAAGAATAGTGCAAGCAGTTGACTGTTGGTATTTTGGTTAGCCGTTATATTATTATGTTGTAAAGACTATGTGCCTATTTTAATTTGGTTGTAGACATATAATTATGTTTTTTTGTAAACACGCTTGATCCAATTCAATTGGAAGTGTTATATGTAATCGGTAAAAGGACCGACCTAGTTAATTATTTTGTATGTGCATATAAATATTAGATGTGTCATTTTAATTAAGTAGGAGTGTTGATATAGAGTTGAAAGAAGTAGAGAAGAAGTATGGAAAGATTTTTTGAGATGTATTAAAGCTTTGCAAGAGGTCAAAGCATTAGCGCATCAAAGGAACTGATCAGACAAGCAGTGTCATAGTGACAGTTCATCCAACAGATATAGTGTGTATCTGAGATCAGAAGGTTGTAGCCTTCACTACTTGAGAAGTCAGCTCTAGGATAGTGTGTCCACACCCCTAACAGGGTTATTGTAAAAGACTCCTAATAGGGTCTGACCCTTGACAAGGTCAATGTACTAAATACATTGTAAAGAAACTCCTAATAGGGTTAAGGATCTTCTAACAAGGATCATAAAACACTAGTATAGAATATTCGTGGGTGTCAATTCCCAGTAGGGATTTTACCTATTTGGGTTTCCCCATAACCATATTGGTGTTATATGCTGTGTTCATGTTTCTTATTTATGTTGATGTTCATTTTAGTACTTAAGCATTCAAGTTAAGTTTAAGAAGTAAAGCAAAAGGTTAAATTAAGTGAACATTGATTCACCCCCCCCCCCTCTCAGTGTTCCCATTCCTAACAAAAACTGCATTCACTACACCGTGGGGTACATTTTGTTATTAGGTCATGCCCTTTCATCTCAAGAATGCAGGTGCCACATACCAGAGAACCATGAAGACCATATTTCATGACCTTCTTCATGTGATCATGGAAGATTACGTGGATAATATCTTAGGAAAATCCAAGACATGAGAATCACACATTGCTATTCTCACTACCATCTTTGACAGATTGGAAAAGTATAAGGTCTGATTGAATCCCAAGAAATGTGTCTTTGGTGTGCAATCAGGTAATCTCTTAGGCTATATTATGTCTCGTAGAGGAATAGAAGTGGATCCTAAGAAGGTGAAAGCCATTTTGGACATGCCACCTCCTAAAACTTTGAAGTAATTAAGGATCTTGCAAGGAAGACTTCAATCCATCTAGAGATTTGTGTCACAACTAGTAGACAAGGTGCATCCTTTCTCTCACCTGCTAAGAAAGGATATTAAATTCATTTGGGACTGCTTGTGTCAAAAGGCTTTTGAAAAGCTTGAGGTATATCTAGCTAATCCACCAATGTTGGTCCTGCCTGTTCTAGGAAGACCTTTGATTCTCTACATCTCCACAACTACAGTAGCACTAGGTGCTTTCCTAGCATAGTTAGATGACAATGGAAAAGAGTGTGCCATATATTATCTTAGCAAGACTTTAGTAGGTTATGAGCTCAACTATACATCTATTGAGAGATCTTTCCTAGATGTAGTCTTTGTACGCAAAAGCTATGTCATTACATGTTTAATCACAAAGTATAGTTGATAGAAAAGATTGACCCACTTAAGTACTTGTTATCTAAAGCCTCCCTCACAGGACGCACATAAAAATGGGTCATAATCCTTAGTGAGTTTGATATTGTGTACAAAGAATTCAAATCCATCAAAGGACAAGCAATAGAAGATCAACTTGTAGAAACTCCCATTCCTGGAGATCATCCTATTGTCACAGACTTTCTTGATGAAACTATCATGACTGTCACTCCTAGCATTCAATGGAAGCTTTATTTTGATGGATCTTTTACCTAGAAAGGATCAAGGGCAAGAATTCTATTTGTAACACCTCAAGGGTATTTTATCCCTAAATCTTATAAAATTACATTTTCTTGCATGAACAACATAGAAGAATATGAGGCCTTGGTCATAGGGCTTCACGAAGCTGTCAAATGGAAGATCACAAGTTTACTTGTTTTTGGTGACTCCCAATTAGTTATCAAACAAGTAAATGATGAATTTCACACCAAGGATGAAAAGTTACTCCCTTACCAATGCATGGTCGAAGATCTCAAACAACATTTGGCAAGCATCATTTTCCAAAAAATCCCAAGAGCAAACAATAAAGCAGCAGATTCCATGGCTACCATTGCTTCACTAATATCTATGCTAGAAACAAGCACACAGTGTAAATTTCATGTCAAGAATCTTATGGTCCCTACTTATGACCAGTCAAATTCTAAGATGGTGTGTAAAATTATTGGTCCCAAATCACCTTGGCATCACGAAATCCTTGCATATCTTCATGATAGAACCATTCCCATCACTCTTACACCTAACCAAAAAAAACCCTTTGTATGTCGCACTTCTCATTGCACTATTCTTGGAGACACCCTTCTTTGCAAACACTTTGATGGAACTCTTCTTCGATGTCTAAATTCAAAGGAAGCACACATAGTCTGGGAAGAGGTGCATCAAGGAATCTGTGGAGCCCATTCTAGTGTTCTCACTTTAGCAAAGAAGTTGCTCCGCACTAGATACTATTGGCCGACAAGGGAGCAGGATGACTATCATTATGTGAAGAAATGTGTTCCTTTTTAGCAACATGGCGATTTGATACACACTCCCACTCAATCCCTCCAACCCACCATCACATCTTGGCCTTTCTCCCACTGGGGTTTTGATCTTATAGGCCAGATATTTCCAAACTCTACCGGTGGTCACAAGTATATCCTAGCCACCACCGAATACTTTACCAAGTGGGTCAAAGAAATCCCCCTCACCTATACAACTGGTAAGAAAATTTCCAAATTTATCCCGATTTATATCATTTGTCGCTATGGAATCCCCAAAGATCTCCCTACTTGTAATGGAACACCCTTCAAGAATCAGGATGTCTCTAATCTTTGCAAGAAATTTGGCATTACCCAGCATTGTTCATCCAAGTATTTCCCATAGGGCAATGATCAGGTACAAATAAAACCATATTAAAGATCCTCAAAAATACTATCGATGGTGGTGGTCGTGATTGGCACCTACAACTCAATCCTGCCCTGTGGGCCTACCGCACCTCCATTTGTACTCCTACTAGCACCACTCCATTTGACCTTGTCTATGGTTCTAAGGTTGTCTTACCCATTTAAATTGAGCTCCCTTCCCTTAGGATTTCTCTCAAGAACCTGATGTTCAAAGAAGAATATAGGGTTGCCTACTTGAAAGAGCTGCAACTCCTCGATGAGAGATGCCTCAATGCCCTTAACCACCTTCATGTGTATCAAAATCATATGCGCTTACATTTTAACAATAAGATCAAACCCTATGATTTTGATGTCTAGGTGATTGTGTCTTGTAGCATAACATGAAGAATCTCCAAAACCAAGAAAAGAAAGGGAACTTTGAACCCAATTGGTTGGGCCCATTTTTTATTACTGCTAAATTTGGTTTTGGGGCATATCAGATTGCAACACCTAAGGGAGATCTAATCCCTGATCCTTTAAATATCCTACATTTGAATCACTTTTATGCGTAGCTTAGCATTCAGTTCCTATATAGTTTTATTCAGCAAAAAATCCTAAAAAATTAGAAAAGATCCTGAAGAAATCCTAAACATCAAAAAAGCAGAAAATCCTAAAAAGAAAAAAAGATCCTGAAGAAATCCTAAACATTATAAAATAAAAAAATCCTAAAAAGTAGAAAATGTTCCTGAAAAAATCATTGTTTGGTACACACCTAGTAAACAGGCACCTTACACACAAAAAAAGCATTCGTCCAACAATGAAAACTTGGCAAACAAGCACTCTAGGCAAGTATTATGGTGAAAACTTGTCTCAAGCACCATGATAGAATATTTGGCTCCATTGTCTCCCCATCCACTGTACATATCCATCCTCATCCTAGTCCTAGTTTTCAGTCATCGCTTCTCGTATAGCCATAAGGATCCACCCGCAATTCCCAGCAAGCTGAGCTTAACCCCATCACACTGAGCTTTTCCCAAACATAGTGATCACAAAAAGTGCTCATCAAAATCAACATCGGCATCAAATCTCTGAGTTATTGTTCCCTTCACATCTATTTCCAGTGAATATATATTTCAGTCAATCAATCTTTGCCTTGTAGGATGCGTCCTTCCTTAGTCGACTCAAATCAATCTCATCAATCCTATCCCATTCATGGAAGGAACTGTGGACCGAATGACCACTTGGTTATGATGACTTCTTTGTTGATTTTAAATTTTTGTATTAGTAGATCCCACTCATGATTACCTCAATCTTCCATATCTTGGTATATTATGACTAGTGACATCTGAAGCAAGTGTTGATTGCAGTATGATCTATTTGTGGATACTTTAGGAATGTTTTCTTGGTTTCCCAATTATTATTATGTGTATCTTAATGGGGGAAATGGGTTAGAATACTTATGTCCCTTAAAAGACCTAAGTGTGCCTAGACCTCTCCAATAAGTATATGTCATAGGTTCTATCATAGTCAGGAAATCTACATCTTTGTTTCTACAACTATCTAAGAGTCTAGTCTATGCAATGGAACAATGTCATCTATGCTTTTATAACACATGATGCATACCTCCTATTGAAATATAAAACTAGGGTGTGCTCTCCAACATGAACACAAGTGATCCCACTAAATCATGTAGTCAAGTTGCATTATAGTTTGAGTTGCATATTAGTTAGTTCATTTTTCTGCATTTTTGTTGGAGATAAGTGTTCTGCTTATTCACCCTTCCCTCCCCCTTTTTTTCATCCAATTCAAACCTCCCATCTCCATCCTTGCCTTCATCCTTGCAAATCCTATTCCTAGCCCGCTCCCCCTCGGTAAATGGGTTACTTCTCCTCACCTATATTCTTCTAGTAGACGAAGATGCCTATTTGGCAACCAAAGGCTCCATCCTAAGCTTCCTCTCTCCCTCTCTCTCTTCCTTTCATCTTTATCTCTCTCCCCCTCCCTCCCTCTCCCCAGGAAAAGATGCCTATTTGGAGATGGGTGGCCTTGCCATGGCAGAGACACCCATCGGGGGATGGGTGGCTCTACCCCTAGATAGGTGGTTTCACCCGGTCGGAGATGCATATTGATAGGTAGAGACACCTATCAATAGGTGGAGATGCCCATTGGTAGATGGGTGGCTCTACCTGTAGATAGGTGGCTCCACCCTGGGAATCTGCCTGTTGATGGGTGGCTCCACCCCAAGCGGGGACTCCATCTCTGAATGGGTGGCACTCCCCTTCTTCCTTGCACATCCATTCATGTCTATCATCGATGGCTCCATTTCCATTGGATGCTTCACTTCACCAAGTGGTGATGCCCATTCTGTCATATGCCTCATTCTCCCTTTTCTCTTGCCATCACCGCCCCCTTCGACACAACCAACTAGAGCTAAAATGAAGGTGGATTTTTGAACTCACTGGATCCCTCCTATCTGTTGCTCGCTGGTCAACTTTTCCTTTCTGTCCAAGTCATGCAAAGTCTTTTTCCTTCCTTTCATGAAAATTGACAAAAAAATTTATTTTTGGCCTATTTCTTGAGGGGGCACATCCTCCTACTGACTTTTCCCATGTACACCTTTTAGGTCCCTTTTTTCCTTTGGGGCATCTGTATTTTCTTTTCTTTGACGTGATGTCATTTCTGACATCGCCTCAAAGAGGGGCAAAATGTAGACACCTAAATTCATCCTTTTAACATTAATATAATTTAATTTAATTAATGACCCCAAATAAAATTATAGTTAATTTATTTATTAATTATATTTGTTAAATTCCTCTATTTATTTAATTAAATTTATTTAATTAAATAAATTCACTAATTATAGTATTTGAATTAAATTTAAATACTACCTTTCATAATGTATTAAATTAAATTTAATACATGTTCCTCCATATTCCCCTTTTAAATAAATTTTTAATTTATTTAATTCCCTCACATTCTTTATTTCTACTAAGCCATGATTAAATTAAATTAAATTTAATTTAATCCTAAATCCAACCTAGATGCTATCCTACACACATCACTTTCTATCTAATAAACCTATTTACTAATTAACTAAGGTTAATTAAGCTAATTTTTTGATTCCTACATCCATTACTCCTAATTATTTTCTCACATGTGTGAGCAAATTTCAAAAAATGGCCTTTTCAAAAATTGCTAAAATTGCACAAACAAGGCTTCTTACATTTTTTATGACACTTCTTACACCTAAAATGGTGAAAATGGACTTTTTCACTTACACATCTCTTACACACACTTACACATGTACTTGAAGTACACATTGACCTCTCACATCCCAAGTTGCTCACACATATGTGAGCAAGTCTTGGACTTTGCATGGCTTATGTGTCTCCTTGGTGGCACCTATGTGGATTCCACATAGATACCATCTCACCCCAGCCCTTCAAAATCCTATAAATAGGACCCTTGTCTCAAGAAAAATTCATATTTATTCTTGCATTAGAGTTATCATGCTAGTTTAAGCTTAGAATTGTTTTAATAAAAAGTTTTTACTAACAATTTGGTAGTTGATAAATTTCTTTTATGATCATAGACATAGTTTTCTTTAGCTTCATTTGCATACTTGTATGCCATAGAGCTTGAAGATTTCTTTCATAGCTCCTCCTTGAGCTTCTTTTGGCCTCTTGCATTGAGTGCTTGAGAGTTTCTTCTATAGCTTCTTCTTGAGCATTTCAATTTTCATTATACCTTGGATTCATAGTGGGATCTGTACTTGTGTTGGGAGAGCACACCAAAAACCTCTCTAAGAGCTTAAATCAAGCAAGTCTTAGGTGCACTTGCTTCATGCTCATCCGAGGTTATGGTGAAGACTAGTGTTTTTTATAAGTTTATGAACATGTTAAAATAGATTTGAATATGCTCTTTTATCATTAACATTTGCATGTTTGAACTTGTTCTTAACAGGTGGATTTTTATCATATACAATATCTATATATATGTATATATGTATGTATATATATATGTATATATGTATATATGTATATATGTATATATGTATATATGCATATATGTGTGTGTGTGTGTATTGTTAGAATAACTGAGAGGGGGGTGAATCAGTTAAATCAGTTATCTTACAGTCCCAAACTCTCAGATGTATAATTCAAAACTTATTTCAACAATTTATGTAACTCGGTAAGATAAGATATCAATCTGTCTGTTCATTTACCAAATACCAATAATTATCCAAATTGTGATTACCGATTAAATCAACTATGCGGTATGTAAAGTATGATAGAAAAAAAATCATAACAATCAACATGTAACACAATGATTTAATATGGAAACTTTGCTAAGGTAAAAAACACCTAGGACCGGTAACCCAAAATAATTCACTCTTCTAAAGTGAGCTTGATTAGGAGCCAACCCTAATAAAGGTTACAATACACACTGTTAGGTGAGACCTGGTTAGAGGATTTATCACTAATAGTTAACTCTTGACCAGCATTCACTATAGGGTCAACAAGATAATAATCAACATTCAACAAATGTCATATGGAAATACAATAAGACTATTAAGTCCACTCGGTTAAGAGATTTTGTTGAATCAATAGTTAAATTGATACAATTCTGATCTGATTCAAATACAACTCAATTGCAAATATTCATATCTATGCTATACTCATGAAACTCATCTGATCATTAATCAATTCACTTCCTCAATATATCCTCAAATTACTTCACTTGGTAAATACTTCTCTGACGCTCGGTAATGCATGCAGCTCGGTTCTGTCTGTAACTAGTTTGATTAGGAATGCATGAATAAATCTTCACATGAAATCTTTTGGAGTCTATATTTCATCTGGCATGTTTCAAAAATGAAACTCATGTCTCTTAAATAGACAAGTAAACCATTTTCATATCAGCCATTGGATTTTGCCTCTTAATCTCTTTCATCCATTTTTCTGCTTAAACCTTTCTCAACAGATGTGTCCATAACACATTTCAATCTCATCCTTTAGATCATCTTTGAATTTTTTCAATCATGGATCTTATAACTAAATTCATCCTTTACCTCAAAATCATAACAATTTCCAGCTCATCAATTTCAATTGGTTGTTATTAGCATTTAATATTTTTATCCATACTTGATTAATACTAAATGTGTCGATGATAACTAACTTAGTTATTACTGTCACTCGGTATACACTACATGGGATCGGTGTATATAGAAGTCTTCAAATTACCAACCACATTAACTTGTTCAAATCAAATCTCTTCTTCATAATAGATTAATGTAACATGCTTAAGTCAATAATATAAATCCATAGACTCATCAATAAGTTACCCAACATATACCTTATCCTTATCTGTCATATCCATCTTTTCCTTATATAGATATCTCATTTCTTCATCTTTTCTTCCTTCTACAGATGTTCAGATGTTTGTAACTATCATGGTAAGTATAGTCAAAACTAGTTGACATCAATGAAAACATATTGACTGATTTAATCATCTTACATATCACTTTAATAGCTCGGTGATCTCTAATCACTATTCTTCAATTCATTAAGATATTCAATCAGTTGTAGTTCATCAATCTCTCCCTTTGGCATTGATGGCAACACAAATAGTATGAAATATGCCATACACATACCAAACATGTATTCTACAACTATGTAGGTAAATGTTGTAGCTTGGTAAACTCTCCCTAGCTTGAAATTTAATATGTTTAATCACTACATACAACATTCCATGCAGATTCTCCCTGCGGATTTGATCTTTTTCAACTCTTTGATTCTTTCTCCCTTCAGTGGATAGATATTTCAATCTCTCTCCCTTTCCATGTTCTCATCAATAGATATTTCATATGAAGTTCTTCTCTCCCTTTGACAACAATGCCAAAATAAATAAACAACTCTGCAGTAGCCAAGTAATTCTCTATTGTTCGGTCCAGATCAAGTACCTTCATGTAATGATATACAATTCTTTGTTTCAGCTTCTCCAATCTTTCACAACCTTAGAAATCCTAAAGTGTGAGTTGTATGAATCAACATGAATGATTTTATGATAAAGTATAGCTTGATGCAACCTCCTGATCACCTTAGTGACCGATAGATAGGGGACAGACCCCTAGTCTAGTCCTCAATTTCATAAAAGTTTCCTTTGGTAAGGGCCTAGTAAAAATATCAACAAGTTTTTCTTTAGATTTAACAAATTCAAGGTTCACTTTCTTCTCCTGTACTTGTTCCCTCAAATAGTGATACTTAATATATATATGCTTGGTTTTTGAGTGCATCACCAGATTCTTGGAAATATTAATAGCACTAGAGTTGTCACAATATATAATCACTGGGTCAATGATTACCTCATTCATTCCTTCCAACACTTGTTTTATCCAAGCAATATTTGAACAATTTCCAGTAGTAGCAATAGATTCTGCTTTAGCAGTAGACTGAGAAATGTATTCTAGTTTCTTGCTTATCCAAGTCACAAACCTTTCTCCTAAAAAGAATGCTCCATTGGTTGTTCTCTTCCATTCATCAATGTTTCCAGCCCAATCTGCATCTGTATAAACTCAAAGTTCAAATTTTCTTTCCTTTGTGTACCATAAACCATAGTCTTCAATCTTCTTCAAGTATCTCAAAATCCTTTTAACAACAACCATATGTGAATCTTTAGGATTTCCATAAAATCTTGCCACAATCCCAACTGCATGTGTTATATTAGGCCTACTGTGTACTACATACATTAGTTTTCCAACCATTGATCTATATAGTATTTTATTTACCTTCAAATTAACATTATTTGTTCAAAACTTGAGGTTGGTTCTTGATTCTAGGCATGATTTCCCATTTTCCATCCAATCAAATAATTCATTTCCTCACCTAGGACCTAATCATTTATTTTTGGCTTTTGCAATCCTTTGCGACCTCACAATGACCTAGATTTTCTTCCCCCACTCCTTTTCACCTTCCTTGACATCCCCTTGAAATTTGAGCTCATTTTTCTTGGGACAAGTCGACTAGTCCCTAGTTTTTTAAGTCTAACTTTGGCCTGGGGCTCGATGATTGGGTTTTCCTTTGAGGTTTAGATTTATAGTCAACCTTGGTCAAATTTGAACCTCTATATAATTATAAAAGGACATCTTCTCCCCTCATTTTATCATCCATTATTATCCATCAATAAAATGAAAGCTATCAATCTACCATCGTGAAGCAATACAAAATTTCACACAATCAATCAAGCGATTAAGAAAATCCTCAAGATCTTCAAGGCATTCTTCTTCTTCAAGAATTGTGGAAATCAACTACATCCATCATTCAAGGCTTTGGTTTCATGTTTTCCTGTTAGGTTTTTGTGGAGTTCAATCTATTGCATCAACACTTGTGAACACATTAAAGAGGCATTACATCATCAAGGTATAATGTGCTTTATGTTTCAGATCTTGCTGCCATTTCATCTTTCCTTATGCAATTTAAATTCAATTTCAAGGTTGAGTCCTAAACAAGGGTTTGACCAAGGAAAAATCCTTTCCACAACCTTCTTCCCCATTTTCATGTGTAGGAATAGGTTACAGAATTAAAATCTTAGATTTGAGAAGTACAAGTATAGACACGTGATCTTGGAAAGTTTCACTAGTTTTGGCACTACTGGGAACAAATTGACTTATCAAATTGTTTATGGGAACAAGTCAAATTCTTGACTTCTCCCTCAAAAACAAACTTGTCCTTGCACTTTTTGGAGGAATATTTTAGGATAGAAAGATTCGGGTCCATTTCTTCTAGATAGGAAGTTACTATAGGATCTAAGATTCAAGCAATAGTTAAATTTAGATTCAAAGTGTTGAATTAATTTATGGAAAGTTAAGTACTAAGAGGGGAGGGGTGAATCAATACTTCAAAAAAATTTATCCACTATACTAACCATTCACCAAATAGATAACATTGCATACATCAACATAAAACATGTAAATTAATATAATGACACTAATACATTTGGGGTCATTTTCTGATGAAATTTCCAAATAGCTCTAAGATTTATTTTACTTTGTCAGATTATAGAATTTTGACATGATGAACTACAACTGATTTAGAACCCGAATGAAGAATCTATAATTCAAGATTACTGATGAGTTAATGCTTAGATATGCAAGATGATTAAATCAATATTATGTTGTCATTGATGTCAACTAGCTTGACAACACTTATCTTGTAAGTTACTATACCGACACATCTAAAGGAAGGTGAAAGAGATGAAGAACAAAAATATCTACATGAGGAAGATGTATATGATAGATGAGGATAAGGAACACACTGAGTAACTTGTTGATGAGTCTATGACTTGATTAAATTGACTTTATTATGTTGCATTCATCTATGATGAAGAATAGAGCTAAAAGACATAAAGCAGTGTTGTTGGTAAATAAAGCATTTTAGTATACACCGATGAATTGTAGTGTATATCGAGTGCAGTGTTAATCGATCTTGTGTTCACCGATGTATTTCTTTGTTAAAAGAGCAAAATAGAAAGGAATTAAATGATCAGTTTAGCTGATAAAGTGATGAACTGTAAAGTGTATGAAATCAAGGTAACAAATAATGTTTGTTATGAAGATCGATGGCTAACATAAATCAAAAAGGATCTAATGGAGCAGATTGAAATGTGTTACTGACACATCAGCCGAGGGAGCTTAAAGTGGAAAAATCTATGAATATGATTAAGTGGAAAAATTTGATGGAGGAAAAGAAAATGATTCACTCATCTATATACGAGACATTGGTTTCATTATGAAACATATGAATTATTGCGTGGAGAGTTTTCATTTTGATCATACTGATTAATAAGAAATGAGCTACAGAACAGTTGCCGAGCTACAAAGAGTTATTATCGATGGATAGTAAGTTGATATAGTATTGAATCTAAAGTGTTATATTGATAAGAAATATTTGAATGAGTTGAACATTGATCTATAAACTACAAACTGAAGTTGTTTTAAGGCAGATCATCTACTGTTACATATTTAACCATTGTACATAGAAAAATCTCCTATCAACCCTAAAGTGACTATTGATTGGATGATAAATTCTAGTATAAAATCCTCTAACAAGGTCACACCTAATAGTGTGTTTATAAACCTTTAACAAGGTTGGGTCTTCACCGACCTCACTTCAGAAGAGTGAACAATTTTGGGTTGCTGGTCCCAGGTGGTTTTTCCCTTTATAGGGTTTCCACATTAAATCTCTTCTATTATGTGTTGATTGTGATATTTTTTTGTTATCATACTTTTCATATTACATATTAGATTTAATTAGTAATTATTATGAAGTTTAGACTGACAATCGGTAAAAATACAGACAGTGAAAGTATTTTATGTTTACCAAGTAACAAGAGTAGTAGAATTGTTTTGGATTATACATTTTGATTTGGGACACTAGATAACTGATTCACCCCCCCTCTCAGTTATTCTAACAATTGGTATCAGAGCTGTGGTTGCTTAGAACAGAGTTTTAAGGACTTCAACAAAAAAGGTCTCAAGATGTATAAGAGGGAAGTGCTAAAGATGAACAAAGATAATTTCACAGTATGGAAAAGCTGGATAAAGTTGCACATATCTAGAATTGGGAATTCTGCACTAGAACTGATGGAGAATGGCTACATTGAACCGACACCAAGTCCCCTAACTCTTGATCAACTGAAGGATAGGCATGAACACAATATTACTATGATGGAACTTGCTACTGCCTGTATCGATGCCGAATTTGAAGAGATTAAGGGATGCACTAGTGCCAAAGCCATGTGGGACAAACTGACTCTAATATATAGTGGAGATGTGAATGTTAAGAGAGCCAGAGCAGAAAGCCTATGAGGTTGATTTGATGATATGAAGATGAAAGAAGGTGAGAACATTGTGCAATATAAAAAAAGACTAAAAGAGGTAGTACATGCTATTAGAGCATCTAGTGAAGTTATGATGATGAAATAGTAATAAGAAAGATTCTCAGAACTTTGCTACCAATTTATGTGATCAAGATCTCTACAATTCACGAAATAAGGGCTACATCCAACCTCACCCTTGACACTCTGATCAGTAAGCTTACAACATTTGAATTGAATAACTTTGACAATAGTGTTGTACCTTATTTTGAATCCACTTTCATGTCCTCTTTGAAGATTGGTAAGTCTAGTAGCAAGAATGATAAGAATAATGATAGTGATAGTAATACCGATGATGAACTTGATGAGCTTGAAGCTCTTATGGCCAGAAGATTTCCCAAAGGTAAGGGAAGATATAGAGGCAAGTTACCTCTAGCATGTTTTAATTGTAAATAAGTTGGCCACATCACTGCTAGATGTCCAAATAAGAAAGATGATGATAGATCCAAAGACCGATCTAAATGAAGCTATGGGAGAAGAGCCAACAGAGGCTACCGACACAACAACAAAGACAACTGAGATAGCTATGACAAAGGGAAAAAGGTATGTTACATAGCTGAAGAATTTGAATCTAAATCTGACACTGATGATGATGTAGAAGTAGTATTTGTTGCTATGAAGGATGATTTAGAGGAAGAAGAGAAACATGAAGAGACAACACTGATCTCTAAAGTAAGAAGAAATGATACATGGATCATAGACAGTGACTGCACACATCATATGACTGGTGATATAGAGAAATTTGATCTAATTGATGAATATGATGGTGGATCTGTTAGAATGGGAAATGATGCACCTTGTATGGTGAGAGGTAAAGGTTCACTGATGATTAATGACAGAATAAAATGTGAGAATGCATACTGGGTAGATGGACTGAACTACAATTTGCTAAGTGTGGCACAACTGAACAACTTAGGACACTGACTTGCTTTTGAGAGCAAAAAGGTAAGAATCTATGATGATGGAGGAAGACTTGTTGGAACCGGTACACAATCTAGAGGTAATCTATTTTATCTTGATATTGATCAATCTTCTTGTTTATTAATAAAAGATGAAGATGCATGGTTGTGGCATAAGAGATTATGTCATGTGAATTTTGATAACATGATCAAGATTAGTAAGAAGAAAAGAGTTAGAGGATTGCCTAACTTGTCAAAATCAGATCATGCTATGTGCCATGAATGTCAGAAAGGTAAGATGACTAAGTCTAGTTTTAAAAGAAAAGACTACTCAACAAAGAAGATAGTTGAACTGGTTTATACTGACCTATGTGGTCCTATGAGAACTCGGAGCTATTATGGTGATAGATACTTTATTCTTTTTGTTGATGACTATACTAGACTGATGACTATTATGTTCCTTAAAGAGAAATCTGAAGCTTTTAAGTTGTTTAAATGGTATAAGGTGAAGGTAGAAAAAGAGACTGGAAATAAATCAAATGCTTAAGATTTGATAGAGGAGGTGAATTGATCTCTGATGAATTTACTAATTTTTGTAATGAGAATGGTATTAAGAGACAGGTCTCTACACCGAGAACACCTCAGCAGAATGGGATTGCTGAAAGAAGGAATAGGTCAATCATTGATTGTGATAGAACACTAATGCTACAAAAGAATGTTGCTCAGACATATTGGAGGGAAGTTGTCAGCATAGCTGTATATGTGCTTAACCGAGTACAATTGAAGGACACCAACTGGACACCTTATGAGCTATGGTTTGGACACAAACCTACTATAAGTTATTTTAAAAATTTTGGAAGCAAATGTTTTACTCTAAAAGATGAGAGAAATGGAAAATTTGATTCTAAAGGTGATGAAGGAATATTCTTAGGCTATTCTACTAAGAGTAAAGCATACAAATGTCTGAATAAGGTTACAAATAAGATGATTGAAAGTACTAATGTTCATGTTGATGAGTATGATGACATAAACATAGAAGAAAGAAAGGAACTGAAAGACTATGGTAGATTCACTTATATTGAACTTCTTGACTATCTACTGAAGTCACAACCTCTGATAACTGGTCAGCAAGAAAATAACCTAGAGGAATAGGAAAGGGAAACTAATGAACAAGATGGTGCTACCGAGCAAGAAAATGAACCTGAACAAGATGAACAAGAAAGAAGAAGATGAGTACTTGCTAGTTTTGTTAGAAGACATCATCCTGAGACACAAATTATTGGAAACAAACAAGCTAGAATGCAGACAAGAAGCAAAACAAGATAAGGTACATGTCTAGTTTGTGAATTTGAACCAAAGAATGTGAAAGTTGCATTAGAAAATGAAGAATGGGTTAATGCAATGAAGGAGGAAATAGAACAAATAGAGAAAAACAAAACTTGGTCCTTAATACCTCATCCTAAAGATAAGAATGTTATCGGTACTAAATGGATATTCAAAAACAAAATGAATGAAAATGGTGAAGTGACAAGAAATAAAGTGAGATTGGTATGCAAGGGATATGCACAGGAAGAAGGCATTGATTATGGGGAAACATTTGCACCTGTTTCTAGATTGGAAGGAGTTAGAATGTTACTTTTATATGCTTCACACAAGAAATTTAAGGTTTATCAAATGGATGTGAAATCAACATTTCTGAATGGTATACTTGAAGAAGAGGTCTACATAGAACAACCTGAAGGATTCATTAATCCAAACAATAGAAACACAGTATGTAGATTACACAAAGCTTTATATGGTTTGAAGCAAGCACCAAGAGCATGGTATGAAAGACTGCACACTTACTTGTTAAGTATTAGATTTGTAAGAACTAGTGAGAACAACAATTTGTACATGAAAGGTGATATTAATGACACTATAATTATTGCTGAAATTTTTGTTGATGATATTATTTTTGGAGCTCAAGATCATGTATGTAAATATTTTGCTAATGACATGAGGAATGAGTTTGAAATGTCTATGTTTGGAGAGATTAAATTCTTTCTCGGATTACAAGGGATACAACAAAGTGATGGGATATTCATCACACAATCCAAGTACATAAAGGAAGTCTTGAAGACATTTGGCATGGAAGATGCTAAACTTGTGGGAATAATGATGGCTACTAAAAGTAAATTGAAAAAGGAAGATGAAACTATAGAGGTAAACCAAACACTTTACCGATCCATGATTGGTAAGCTCATGTATGTAGTTCATAGTAGACAAAATATAGAACATGCTGTGGGAATTATTGCTAGATATTCTGCTAAACCTAGAGAATCCCACATGATTGCTACTAAAAGGATCTTAAGATATCTGAAAAAGATAGAGGATTATGGATTGTGGTATCCTAAGGAAGGTAAGTTTGAGTTGAAGGTTTATACCGATGCTAATTGGGCTGGAAATGTGGATGACAGAAAAAGTACCACTGAAGGAGCATTTTTCTTTGGTGAAAGACTTGTAACCTAGACAAGTAAAAAATAGGCTTGTATTTCTTAGTCTATAGCTAAAGCAAAGTATGTTGTTGCTGCTACTAATTGCTCAAACATTGCATATATCAAGCAAGTGTTGGAAGGAATGAATGAGGTAATCACTGACCCGGTGATCATATACTATGACAAGACAAGTGCTATTAATATTTCAAAGAATCATGTGATGCACTCTAAGACAAAGCATATATCAATTAAGTATCACTACTTAAGAGAACAAGTGCAAGAGAAGCAAGTAAAGTTATAATTTGTTACATCTAAAGAACAACTTGTAGACATTTTTACAAAGCCTCTACTGAAGGACACTTTTGAATATTTGAGGACTAGACTTGGGGTGCATGCCCTGTCTATCGGTCACTAATATGATCTGGGTGTTGCATCAGCCTAATCTTATCAGAAGATCATTCATGTTGATGCAACATAGTTCACACTTTGGACTTTGTTCAAGGTTGTGATTAAGTTTGAAGAACTGACACAGATTGGGGTATCAGTATACTAAGATACAGAGGAAGTAATGGACAACAAAGAGTTACTTAGCCACTATAGAGTTGATTATTTATTTGTTTCTTTGGCATTGTTGTCAAAGGGAGAGATAAATAATATGAAAAAGAAAAGGAGATATGCACCAATGAGAACTATCTAAGCAAGAGATAATCTAAAAGAACTTGAGAACTGAAAAAGTTATATCTACAGAATGACAAAGTTGTATTTTATAATGTCATTTTAGTAATGTAGTCATTAAACATATTAAGCTAGGGAGAGCTTACACTACAAAGCATTTGATCACAAAGTTGTAGAATACATGTTTGGTATGTGTATGGTACATTTCATATTACTTGAGTTGCCATCAATGCCAAAGGGAGAGATTGATGAACTACAATTGATTTAGAACCTGAATGAAGAATATGTAATTCAAGATTACTAAGGAGTTAATGATTAGATATGCAAGATGATTAAATCAATATGATGTTGTCATTGATGTCAACTAGCTTGACAACACTTATCTTGTAAGTTACTATACCGACACATTTGAAGGAAGGTGAAAGAGATGAAGAATAGAAATATCTACATGAGGAAGATGTATATGATAGATGAGGATAAGGAATGCACTGAGTAACTTGTTGATGAGTCTATGACTTGATGAAATTGACTTTATTATGTTTCATTCATCTATGATGAAGAATAGAGCTGAAAGACACAAAGCAGTGTTGTCGGCAAATAAAGCATTTTAGTATACACCGATGAATTGTAGTGTATACCGAGTGCAGTGTTAACTGAGCTTGTGTTCACCGATGCATTTTTTTGTTAACCGAGAACAATAGAAAGGAATTAAATGATTAGTTTAGCCGATAAAGTGATGAGCTATAAAGTGTATGAAATCGAGGTAACAGAAAATGTTTTTTATGAAGATCGACAACTAAAATAAATCAAAAAGGATCTAATGGAGCAGATTGAAATGTGTTACTGACACATCAACCGAGGGAGCTTAAAGTGGAAAAATCTATGAATATGATTAAGCGGAAAAATTAGATGGAGGAAAAGAAAATGATTTACTCATCTATATAAGAGACATTGGTTTCATTATGAAACATATGCCGGAAGAAGAAGATACTGCAGAATTATCATGTGGAGAAGTTTTCATTCTGATCATACTTGTTAATAAGAATTGAGCTATAGGACAGTTATCGAGCTATAGAGAGTTATTACCGACGGATAGTAAGTTGATATAGTATTGAATCTGAAGTGTTATATTGATCAAAAATATTTGAATGAGCTGAACATTGATCTGTAAACTACAAACTAAAGTTGTTTTAAGGCAGATCATCTACTGTTACATATTTAACCATTGTACATAGACAAATCCCTTAACCAAGTGGACTATGAAAGTCTTTTGATGTTTCATTCATAGAGTGAACATTGTTATCCTGTAAACCCTAGACTGACTACTGGTTGGATGATAAATTTTGGTCTAAAATCCTCTAACAAGGTCACACCTAACAGTGTGTTTGTAAACCTTTAACAGCGTTGGGTCTTCACCGACCTCACTTCAAAAGAGTGAACAATTTTGGGTTGCCGGTCCCAGGTTGTTTTTCCCTTCACAGGGTTTCCATGTTAAATCTATTGTGTTATGTGTTGATTGCGATATTTATTTGTTATCATACTTTAAATATTACATGTTAGATTTAATCAGTAATTATTATAAAGTTTAGACTGACAATCGGTAAAAACACAAACAGTGAAATTATTTTATGTTTACCGAGTAATAGAAGCAGTAGAATTGTTTTGGATTAAACATTTTGATTTGGGACATTGGATAACTGATTCACCCCCCCTCTCAGTTATTCTAACATGACAATCATGAGACATGCCCATGTTTGTTGGAATTACGACAATTATGGGCATAAATTTTCAAAAATGTGAGACTTCTATTCACTTTTATGTGCCAGAGGCTCAAAAGGGAATTGAATCCCTATTGAGAAATACAAATTTGAATCCATCAACAATAATATGAGAGATGCTTGAATCCATGCATTTTGATATCCGTCCAGCCTTCAATCCATCAACCGCAGCTATCTAGCATTGAATCCATCAACCTCTATATCCATCTGCGGGCTGAATCAATAGGAGAGGAAGGGAAATCCATAGATAGATTGATTTGGATAAGGCTCAAACCACCTATCGTTTGGCTCATGGGAACCTCTCATCGACAATGGAAAGTAAAAGCTAAGCCAAAATGCAATCTTATAGGTCATCACCGGGTGAAACAAATATTTGTTGTATGTGAAACCTAATGTACAACTTCCTTTTCAGCTTGAATGGTCACATGAATCACAAAAGTTTATTTTAATTGTAACTTCTCCATTTAAAAATATCAGATTAGAAGCCATGAAACATAAGGAAATTTTACTAGTTAATTATGCATTTAGAATATCATAGTACAAGCTGTGAAAGATGAGTAGATTTTACTAGTTAATTTTACATTTAAAGATAGTGTTATACAAGTTGTTGCCATTTGGCTCATTAAAAACCCTTGTGGGAGCTACAAAGTACAAACATTTAGCCTCTCCACTCATAGAAGCCCTGGTGGATGTTGAATGTTTGTAATTTGCAGTTCCCACAAGGGTTTTTCCTTTTCTCATTTTAGGCCAGTTGGGAATTGATTATTGGCATGACAGTCCTATTTTGTAAGTGAATGTTATATTTTAGTAACTCAATATTAGGTCTATATTTTATTAATGTTATATTTTATTAACCTGTCTACTCATTTATTAACTTGGTCAATATTAGGTCTAAAGGAAAGGAAATTACCAACTAAGGAGAGAATTAAATCAATAATCACAACATTCATTAACTCATTTGGTACATTGACATGAAGATCATTCACCTTGCATGAAACCTTTAGGATCAACCAATGAAGTTCCTTATCAATCTAGGTAGATTTGTAAACCAATAGTTTAGAGGAAGTAATTGTTTGGTCAGCTAACTCACTCTCCTACCCTCCTAGATACAAGGATTCACTTGATGGCCTGGTATCAAAACAACACATGGCTTAATTCAATCCTACACTTATTGACTTATAACATGCTCTTCAAGAGATAAATCACACACTTGATCATTGGGACACTTTAATGTGGCTCAAACATTGATAAAGGTTCAAACCCTTGTCTTCACTGCAACACATACATTAGGTTAACCATCAAATAGGACTATCACTATTTTCAGCTTGAATGGTCACATGAAACAAAATGTCATTTTACTTGTTCGCTCACAAAATAGGACTGTCACGCTAAGAATTGTGTGTGTGAATTTTGTACCTAGTTGTAGACACAACACTTCAGTAAAACATTAGAGGTTAGCTTAAATCAAAATCATGCAGTGAAATGAAAACTAATCTAACCAGGTGATTTACTACCTTCTAGTAGATGCGAGTATGTATTCTTAGATTGGACCGAGATTAGTGACCTTGATGACACCTAAATGAAGGATTTGAATGTAGAATCTAGAAATGAGATGAATGCAAATTAATCTATTTTTTTAATATATTTTTCTATGCAATGAGATGAAACAAATTGATATAAATCTATTCTAGATGAAAAACTGATATGCCAATTAAGCTACAATGATATGCTAAATATGAAACTAAAATGACAAGATTGATCTCACAAAAGTTGTTGATTCGCAAAGAAGCTTCAATTCTTCAGATGTCAATTCACCAGTGTGATTGTGCAAATTTGTGGATTGATTTTGGCAGAGCAAGTATGCAAACTTGTGAGATGATTTGTGAAGAGCTGAGCCTTGATTTTATAGAAATCCAGGGCTTTGGGGATGCATGGAAAAAGCTATAAATCACTCAGGTTGATTTTTGAGTCAACAAGGAATTAAAGATAGTTAACTCACAAAAAATCATGCAAAAATAGCTTTTTGATTTAAATCAGAAGTTGAGATCAGCTTTTAACTCAAAAGAGAGTTGAGTTTATTTTTAAAACAACTTGAATTGATTTTCTGATTTAAAGTTCAACTATTTTTTGGATGTGCATAATTAATTATGAATTAAATAAATAAATAAAGTGATTTATCCTCAACTTAACTGATTTTAAAAATAAAATAATTGATTTATGGGTTTTTCAATTATTAAATCAAACTTTTATTCAAAAATTATATTATTAAATTTGACAATTGACATTAATTAATTAATTAAGAATTTAATCAATTAGTCATAGGATATTTGATTTATTGTCAAAATGAAATAATGCAATTTAGGAATAAATATAATTAAATCCAGTTAAATAATTAAGTGGCAGTATTAAATCTAATTAATTAAATATTCAGAATATTCAATTAATCAAACTTTAGGATAAATAGGATTTATCGCCAAATAATCATTAAATTAAAGATAATTATGATAAATAGGAATAAAGAATATTCCCCGATGCAGAATTTAGGATAATCAATTAGGATTCGATAATGTTCAGATGTGCCTTAGGTTAGGACTTCGATGTCAATTTCATTCAATGTGTCGATATAGGAGGTTAATGAACATATAGCCCATTTTTGGGGTATTACATTTTGCCCCTCTTTGAATTTTTGTGTGAAGCGCATTGGTTCAAAGACAGTCTGTGTATGATGTTGAAACTGATGTTGGAAATTGATGTTGATATGAGATAGAAATTGATTGAAGTTTGATATGAAGATAATAGGTCCTGAATGACCAAAGACAATGTTAACTATAATAGTAATGAACCGATGATTGTGAAAGAGTGTCAAAATGCCTGATTCTGAACCTTATGATTGCAAAGAAGTGAGTGATTGAGTCTAGACCCGATTGTCGATAAGAATCACATTGGTATCACATCTGAACCCTTCAGTTACAAAGAACCAAGGAAATAACACTAATGAACTGATGGTTACAAAAGATTGATATAGTTTACAAGATTAGGAGAATACCAAATTGATATGGATCTTGATGAATCTGATATGCCCCGAGTGATGATTGATTTTCGCCAAGCGATGAGGTCTTTTTGATGAATCAACAACTAGACGTGGTTGTTGTCTCGATTATTCAGGAAAGATATGATTTTAGATTTAGATTATAGACTTTGAATGATATGCAATACCATGCCCACTTCGAGATGAAAATTGAAATCTGACAAGAAAAGTCAACGTTAAATAGTTCAGAAGCATGTTAATTGATTTGAGAAGTGGTTAGACACATTTGAGAATGCATTTTGCATCGTTTAGAGGTCTAGAAGACCAAGTTTGACTAGGTTTGACCATGAGTTAACCACGGTTGACCAAGTTGAAATTTTGATAGTTTGATGTAAGATAATTAGTTAAGTTGAATATTGGATTTCTGTGATGATTGAAGGTCGATTATGCAAGCAATAGACCGTCCTAGGTCCAAAAAATTTTAAATCATGATTTTGTCATAGTAAATGATCTTAGATTTTGATTTTGATCCTGAGAATGGAATTAGAACATCAAAATTAGCGAGGAGTGCAATTTTTTTGAAAAACAAAGCACTTTTTAAAATTAGGTCAAAAGCTATATAAAAGCCGGAAGGGTCATTTTCAATTCATTTCAACCGTTTGACTTTAGAGATCTTGTGGAGCCCTCTGAGAAAAAATAGCAGATAAAGTAGTAGAACCAAAGGTACCTGTGAGTTCACATCAATTTGAGTGTAGCCAGAGACACCAAAGACCTCGGCAGTACGGACATCTGGTAGGTGGACCTCTATGCTTTGCTAAAAATTCAAATTTTTCATGTTTTATAGCATTTTTAGGATTTTTCATACACTTTTCAATTTTGAATATTTGCATGCATGGAAACTCGTACGACTCTCTAACAAGACTCATACGACTTTCAAACTGTAGCTAGATTATCATTTCATAAGCCCCCAGGACTCATATTAGAGGGACCCAAGAGTCGTATGACATTTCATCGGGTCCCTCATAACTCGTATGATGAGGGATGCACTGTCGTGTCACTATGATTTGTCATATGGCATGATGTAGAAACTCATACAACTTTTCTTGCCAATTTGAAATGTCATAGGGAAAATAGTGAGCAAAAAACTCATTACTAGGTCAAATTTTTGAATATTTTGATTCTGGAGCCTGATTTCTGACCTTTTAACCTACCTTCTAAAATACTGAACTGCCCCATTTCTACCCATGTAACTTGTTTTGTGACCAAATTACTGATAGGATTCCCTATTTTTGTACTGTGTAGGTCATATATCCAGATGTTCATGTATGGATTTCACATCCAGCTACACAGAGATTATGTGTGTCACTACCAGACCCCATGAGGGTACACCTTGCTTCCTGTGGGTTTGAGTACCTTATACATTTACCCGAGATTAGGGTAAATCATAGACTTTTGACTACTCTGATTGAGAGATTTCATTCAGAGACCCAGACTTTCCACCTACCGATTGGGGAGATCACTGTTACCCCTGAGGATGTGTATCGTATACTGCACATTCCTTTCCATGCAGGCTAATGGCCAGAGTATGTGAGTTCAAGGAACTCAGGTCTTTTAGCTTTTATATGTCTCTTTCAAGATGATAATCAAATGACTACCTCCATTTCTTGGGAGACCTTAGTGCAACGATATGGATAGATGCATTGGTTGGAGTGTATCACTGTTGGGATAATCGGTGGCATTATTATGTCTGACCATCAATAGAATGGTTTTTTGATTGGCTGGGCCCCTACGGTAGCACGCTTGATGGTGACACCCTCTGAGTTGGCTTGGGGTCAGTGTCTTTTGGCCCATATGTTCTCTAAGATACATGAGGTAGTGTATCAGGAGAGCAAGTCTTTTGTAGCCGGAGCTTTAGTTCTACAGATCTAGGAGTAGGAGCATATCCCAGTGTTGACACTGGTATGTACTTCACAGAGGCAGCCTCAGGAGCCTATCATTTATATATATGCCGGATATATCATTTAGGGACAGATGGGTCACATGGAGCACTAGAAGTGATGCCTCAATGATATGACATTTGTTTAGTGGAGACCATATGTAGCTATTGAGCCTTGGCCGACTGTGCAAGAGTAGTTTAGTTCTTTGAGAGCCGTGTACTGATTGGGAGGTCATCCTCCACTATAGAGAGATTCCTTGTTACTAGGGTTTGGTAGCAGTATGGATGAGTACAGGATGCCCCAGAGGATTATGCTACTTATGCATGGATAGGTTGTGAGCTTGGACTTGGATGGACATAGAGGCTCTCATATACTTTGTGTTCACAGGAGTATAGTGCTATTATCGGTAGAGATTAGGAGTATAGACCAGATGTACTTGATGCTTGAGTTACAAATGGATTCATTTCCTAGCTTGTTGACCATCCTATTCATAGATTTTTTGATCTGATAGAGCTGATACCCTCCATGGAGGAGGCAATGGACATTACAAGTGCTCTAATGGGATAGGGTCATAGACCCACATAGGTTCCTATTGTGCACCCCACACCTTCGAGACCCAGAGTGATGGCTCCACCACAAAGACCATCAAGATAGATGAGGCCCCCTCGTCCCACTAGTTCTATAGCAAGAAGATCTACAGGTTCTCATAGATGGACTAGGGGAGAGGGTGGTACCCTTAAGGAGTGTTGGTTTAGCTAAGGAGGTACTTGTAGCAAAGCAGGTTGTGGGTGGTGGTATTGATCTGCTAGAGGAGGATATAGGGTTTGATCTAGATGCAGAGGTCAAACACCATAAGGCACATAGAGTAGAGACCACTGAGTAGGTTGCCTTGGATACTAAGATGCCAGTAGCCGATGTTGATCCTACTGTTCCTCTTACTCCACAAGAGACTATCAGATGGCTTAGAGTATAGGTCAGGGACCTAAAGGTTTGTAGTGCTTAGTGGGAGGAGAGATTTTTAGAGGCCGATAGATAGCGCACTGAGCTTCATGCAGAGGTACAAAGATTATAGGTAGAGGTGATTCATCAGACCTCCCGAGTAGCTTACTATGTGTCCACATATTATACTATTGTTCCTACTACACAAAGAGTCCCTTCGTACTCTTAGTATATGATGGCATCAGAGGGAGCTAGAGCATCCTGAGTAGAGGATGTACTAGATGCACCACCTCCACCTCTACCAGATGCAAAGGATTAGGCTGACAGTTGATTTTCTTTGATATGTTCTGATATACTGTGCTCTTTTTTTTTATGATTGATATACTGTTCTCACTCTGATAGCCCACATGAGCGTATTTTTTTGTACATTGTGCCAGTAGTGCACCCCTGACTAGTTCAAGATTTTTGATATATATATGAGATTGATATTTTGGTTGTGACTTCATGTGTACTCATCATTTTTTGATTTATGATGATATCATGTGATGCTTATGCTATGATTAGAGTAGACTGTATGTATGGATATATGTAAATGCAATGATTTCTTTCATATGTATGGATGTTATGCAAATGTATTTGATTATGGAAATATGTATGTATGATTTATGCTTATGCACATGGATGAATTGTAATGCAATAGATGATTATGATATGTAAATGCAATGATACACATGATATGTTTTGTAGGTATTGATGAAGATAAGTATTCAGTCTTATGTCAAAAAGGATGTTTAACCCAGGAACATAATTGCTTGCAAGTCTATGAAGAGACCTTCAAGTTAGGTTTCAGCTCTTGTTAGATTTGAAGAGACATTTGAAGAATTGTTTAATCATTGAAGTTCATTTAGCCATTGTGAGATCATGCAAATATGCAAAATGCAAAGAACCATGCCATATGAAATGCAACCTAAGACCTAGTCACTGATCATGTGTCAGTCATTCTCATCATTGAATTTTTAGGTAACTGGACAAATCAACACAATGCCCACTAGTTATGAAACCATAGACATATGAATATCAATTTGTGTGTGTAGGAATCAATACAACACCCACTAATTAGGAAATCATAGATATATGAATATTGATTTTGTCTTTGGAATGTCAGATTAGATATAAGCATCAAAGCATAAGCGCTAGGATGACCTGAATATCATGTCTATTTTGATATAGCAATCTGTATAAGCATCATAACATAAACATTGTGATGACCTGAATACATCTTGTGTGCAAACACATCAAACAGTCAAGAGATCATTCTAAATCTAGTGTGAATTACCCATAGTGACCCTTTATCGTCCACATCCTTAGGCAAGATCATGTTTCATAGTAGGAGAAAGAACTCACTCAAAAAGATAATAGTTAGATCAAACTTAGTTGAATTTTCTAGGTATCAATGGTCGAGGTACACATGGCCATCCAATTCAAGATAGAGGCTCTTACAGACGGACATCATTTCAATCCAGAATTTCCAAAGTTGTTAGATTTTCACATACAAGCAAAAGACAAAGAAAAGATTATGCCCCCAATCATCACTCTCTAAATCCTGTAAAGGACATCATCGAAGAGCTCGAAGGGACACAATATGAAAAAATCTTAATGTGAATCAGTAAGCATACAAGGAGATAAAAGCATGAAAAGCACAGATTTTTTTTAGTTTGTTTTTTATTGTGTTGTTGTAGATGCAAAATCCTTTCTGGAGAGGAGACTGACTGACTGACTCAGATGAAGCTTCAAAGGACTCTGACTGGATATGACATGTCTAAAGTATACTAGAGACCATAGGATATGACATTGATGGCCCCCAAGTGTTAAGCATTGATAGGATACAGACGCTAGAGCTTGATTGGTGCACATACCAACTTATTGAAAATAGGAATGCAGAAACAAATCGAGAGATATGTACAAACTAAAGTAAGAATGAAAGTTGGGAAAGACAAAGATTGCACTAATAGATGGAGCATTTTGAAACAAGTGGCACCCATTTGCCAGGTTTTCACCATCTTGGCAGAGATTCTATTTTTGCTACCGAGGCGCTTGTTTCTAGGTTTTCACCAAGGCACTTTTTCTTTTTCTCATTTTTTTGTTTTTTTTTTGTATTTTTCATTTTTCAATTTTTTTTTGTACTTTTGATATTTTTATTTTTTTTGTGAATCATCAAGGTGCCTATTGCTAGGTTTTCACCAAGATGTTCATTTTTTCAGGACTTTTTCAGATTTTTATAATTTTTTCAGGACATTTTACCATAGATTGGATGTCTTAGGCATAGAATTTCTTCAAGTGGAGAACGTTGATTAGTTCTCAAAGCTGTTCTCCTTTAGTCATTAAGAGTTGATAGGCACCAGAGCCAAAAGTAGTAGTGATTACAAAGGGACCTAGCCAGTTGGGTTCAAACGTCCCCTTGCATTCTCGATGTGATTGATTTTTAGGATTTTCTCTCAAGACTAGATCACCAACCTAAAATTCTCCATGTCTAACTTTCTTGTTGTAGCCTCTAGACATTCTCTTTTGATATACCCTGAGATGATCATATGCTGCTTGTTTGCACTCATCTAGTAGTTCAAGTTCCTGCAACCTAGACACTCTGTAGTCATCATCAGTTACTAGACCATGCATTCTAATTCTTAGTGATGGGATTTCAACCTCAATAGGCAAGACCGCTTCAAACCCATAAACTAAAGCAAAAGGTGTAGTCCTAGCAGGCGTTCTGATATTTGTTCTGTAGGCCCATAGAGCTGGATTGATCATGAGATGCCAGTCTCTTCCTATTTTATTAACTGTACAGTGCAAGATTTTCAATAGATTCTTATTAGAAGCCTCTGCTTGTCCATTCCCTTGAGGATAGTAGATAGATGACCAATGTTGTGTAATCTTGAATTTGGTACATAAATCATCTAGATCTTTGTTCTTGAATTGTCCACCATTATTTGTGATTATGGAATGAGGTATCCCATATCTACATATGATATAGTTTAATATGAACATAGATATTTTTTTTCCAGTTGCTTGTGTCAAAGGAACTACTTCTACCCATTTTGTAAAATAATTTGTAGCTGTGATTATATGGGTATGTCCATTAGAAGAATGAGGATGTATAGCTCCTATAAGATCAAAGGCCCATTGATGAAAAGGCCATTGTGTAGTAAAGGGAATTAGATCTCTCCCTGGAGCATGAATTAAGTTTCCATGCACTTGGAATTTTTTACAATTCTTAACAAACTTGATAGACTCTTTCTCCATTTCAAGCCAATAGTACCCAACCCTAATAAGTTTTCAAGCTAGTGTTAAACTGTTCAAGTGTGACCCATAAATACCATCATGGATGTCCTCTAATGCATGTTGAGACTCTTCCCAATCTAAACATCCAAGTAGTGTACCATCTAGACCTCATTTGTATAGATCATGACCAATGATGACATATCGGGAGGCATTACGGATAAGGTATCTTTTTTCATGATGATTGAAGGTATGGAGAATGATTTGGTCTTGGAGATAGCAAAATATGTTTTTGTATCTGGATGAATCATGACTAGAAATAGTGCAGATCATGTGAGTTTTGGGGGAATCATATGCAGGATAAGATCGTGCTTCCACCAGGAACTCATAGCATAGCTCATGTTCAGGCTGCTGTAATAGAGTAGATAGAGTTGCCATTGCATCGTCAGTCTTATTCTCTGTTCTATGAATTTTCTCAAATGAGATAGATATGAAATGCCTCTTTAGATCATCTACCATTCTCTTATAAGGAATGAGATTTTCATCTTTAGTTTGGTACACATCATTGACTTGATGGATTACAAGTTGTGAGTCTCCATGAATGAGTAATTATGTTACTCTCCACTCAATTGCTAGTTTCATGCCATTAAGAAGGGCTTCATATTTTGCAATATTGTTTGTACAAGGGAACTTTAATATAAATGCTTTAGGTATGGAGTATCCTTGAGGAGTTATAAATAATATGCCTACTCCTGATCCATTCTGTGTATAGGAGCCATCAAAGAATAACTGTTATTCTCTAGAAGAAAGAGTCATGATAGAGGAATTTGGAAATTCCATTTGCATTGGTGTATCATCAACCATAGGTGCATCTACTAATTGATGAACAATAACCTATCCTTTTATAGCTTTTCTTTCAACATACTCAATGTCAAATTCACTTAAGATCATCACCCATTTAGCCAATCTACTTGTGAGGGCAGCTTTTCTTAGTAGGTACTTTAGTGGATCAATCTTAGCTACCAAATGTGTGGTATGTGCCAACATATAATGTATCAGTTTCTATGATGCAAAGATCATAGCTAGATAAGCCGTCTCAATCATAGAATAATTCTTTTCATATGCTACCAATGTCCTACTAATATAGCATATAGCTCTTTCCTTTTTGTTCTCATCATGTTGTGCAACCAATGCCCCCAGTGATGTATCTGTAGCGGAGACATATAAGATCAAAGGCTTCCCTGGAATGGGAGGCATTGAGATAGGAGGATTTGATAGATACTTCTTGATATGGTTAAAGTTGTTCTCACATTCTTCACTCCATGCAAATGTCACACCTTTATGTAGTGTTTTTGTAAAAGGTTGTGATATGTCTGCTAGCTGAGATATGAAGCGTCTGATAGATTGAACTCTTCCTTGCAGTGTCCTGATTTGACTAATGTTTTTGGGAGGTTGCATCTCCATGATAGCCTTTACTTTAGATGGATCAACTTCAATGCCCTTCTTTGAAACTATGTATCCTAAGAGCTTTCCAGAAGTGACACCAAAAGCACAATTCTTAGGATTTAGTCTGAGACTAAATTTTTCCATTCTATCTAGTATCTTTCTCAAGTCATTTAGATGTTTAGTTCTAATCATAGATTTTGCTAAAGTATCATCAACATAATCTTCCATAGTCCTATGCATCATGTCATGAAAAATAGATGTCATGGCTCTTTGATATATAGCACTAGCATTCTTAAGCCCAAATGGCATGACATTCCAGCAAAAGGTACCCCATGCACATGTGAAAGCAGTTTTCTCTTGATCCTTTGGAGCAATTTTTATTTAATTATATCCAGAAAAAACATCCATTAAAGAATACATCTCAAAGCCCGCAGTCATGTCCACTATCATATCAATGTTAGGTAGTGGAAAATCATCCTTAGGGCATGCTCTATTTACATCTCTAAAGTCGGTGCACACTCTTATAGATTTGTCTAGTTTTGAAATAGGTACAATATTAGAGATCCATTCTGCATAATCAATAACTCAGATAAATCCAGCTTTCAGGAGCTTCTCTAATTCAGCTTTTACCAAGAGTGCAACATGAGGATGCATCTTTCTTAATTTTTGTTTAACTGGTTTTACTCTAGGAGCTATAGATAAATGGTGCATTATAAGATCGGGATCCAACCCTAGCATATCTAAATATTTCCATGCAAAATTGTTCTTTTCTATTAGGAATGTTGTAAATTTTTGCTTTTCTTCTTTTGATAAAGATTGTGCTACATGGATCAACTGTGGTTCCTCTGCTATTCCCAAATTGATAGATTGAGTGGGCTCAATTAGAATTGGAGATCTATCTTGTAAATGACTCAGAAGGACATCAAATATCTCATCCTTAGGTGCCTCAGAGAGGTTTTCACCTTTGGATATGTCTTTTATTTTTATTTGTGTAGGTTCTGAGACTGCCACAAAGTGGTTTTCACCCTCAGAACTCCTTTTCTTTTTATTCTTATTCTCATTTTTCTGACTAAGATACTTGATGTATGACTCCATCATGCTAACACTCGGTTCACTGATGGAAGTCCTCATAGGCTCAACTGCATTGAGGTAGCAAGCAAGGGCATAGTCATTCGGGAAGGTATAAATACCATGGCTTAGATTTGTGGAGGTTTGATTAAGAAGTTTAGGATGTTGGATAGTCAAAGTGGTGAAAGATTGGGAAAGAGTGTTTATGGATATGGATCTATCATTATTGGTCCTAACCCGATGCTCAAGTTCAAAGGTGATATTACAACTTAAGACATTCAATTTTTGAATAGGTTCAATGTCATTATGATAGTTCACTTCAGCCATCAGTGGATTAGACTCGATAAGTTCATCATTTCGCTCTAGACTTACATTGGGTTTAGGTGCATATTGGTGAATATCATTAACATGTTTCTCTATAATAAGCTCATCTTCTTCTGGAATGGCTCCCCATTCATAGTCATTAGATTCCTCATCTATGCCTCTAGGAAATCTAAGAACATGAGTAAAGTCAAGATGAATACCCCAAGAAGGATTTCCCTCAGATTCTGATTTAAATTCATACTCATGAGAATCTGTCTCAGAATAACTACCACCTTCCTCTTTGTCTATTTGATTGTCTTTGAAATTAGTTGGTTCTTTTGTTGCAACTACCTCTTGGTTTATAGTAGGTTCTTGTGTTTCTACTACATTAATTCTTTTGATTGGATCATCTTCAGCATCAAGGAGATCTATGATTTCCTTAGCCAAACACTCATAAGGGATAAGTTCTAAGCTATTTGAATCACTATCTGATGGGTCAATTTCTTCCTTCTTAAGAAGGGGTTCTCCAGGTTTGATCTGCTCTATGACATGGGAACAATTACCTTTGAGGTGGAAGGGTTTCTTTTTAAAGCCTAAGCCAATAGTATCTTTGTTTGCCCTACCAATATGTGAAATAGGTGTTATAAGACCACCTCCTCTGACTCCTAGAGGTCCTTTACCTGAATATCCCATCTTAGCTATTAATTTATCTCCTAGACCATATGACTTAGAAGGTATTTTGGATATTGTAGAGTCACTGGTCTGAACAACTTGAGATTCATATTCATCTTTGTATAGCCATGTAAGCATAGCTTCATCTTCTTCAAATTATTGCTTGGAGACTTGCTCTACTACAAAATTCTTTTTATATGCCTCAAGAGGTTCTTTAGAGTCTGGTTTGGACTATTTTAAAGATTGTCCATAGGACTTAGGTGAGTATGGTAGAGATGTCAAAGATAAGACTGGCTCTATAGTGTATTCTCCCATACCATTTTCTTTGATATTGACCTCTTTTTCAACGTCTTCCATTTTAGAGTTGGATGCTTCTTTTGTTGGCTTAATAGATGATTCTCTATTATTAGGCACAACCGCACTTTCTTATGTATTGCAAGTGGTGGATATGTCTACTAGAATAGTGACCTCTACTCCTTCATAAGGAAATTTAAAACATTGGTGGAAAGTAGAAGGAATAACCTTCATCTCATGTATCCATGGTCTCCCTAGAAGAATGTTGTAAGCCAAAGGTAGATCAAGAACTTGACATATAATATCTCTGATAACTGGACCTACTCTGATAGGTAAGACAATGGTGCCTTTAGAAGATCTTTCTTGTTCATCATAGGCTTTTATAGTTATTTTATTTCTAGGATCAATAGCCAATTCTAAAAATCCCAATTGTGTGACCAAGATGTAAGAGAAAATGTTTAGGCCAGCACCCCCATCTATCAACACATGTTTGACTCTATGGTTCTAGATCAAGACTTCTATGTGCAAGGGCTGGTTATGTGGGTGACTCAAGGAGTTGTCATCTTCCTCTAAAAAGGATATATATTGCTGAGATGTAAGATGTCCAACCATAGTTTGGAACCTATCTAAATCAAGGTCATCAAGAACATTGGATTCGAGCAAAGCTTTGTCTAAAATAGCTCTATGAGATGGAGATATCTGAAGCAACTCAAACATGGAGATTTTTGCATTAGTGTGTTGGAGTTGTTGAACAATGCTATAAGATGTCAGCCTTATATCTTTAGGATTGGAAGATTGAGAAGCAGCCTTCTATTTGGAAGTGGAAGAAAGATTAAGGGCATCTTAGGAACATTTGATGAATCTGGGATTTGTCCATTCAGATGTGCCTGAGCCTATGATCAAGTCACTACATTAGCTGAAGTATGATCTCTATCTCTTCATATAATTGTGATGACATTGTAATGCTCAAAGAGACAGGGTTCAACCATATTGATAATAGCATTATTTCAAGGGTAAGCATAATTGACCTTTGCCCCCATATTAGGCTGAGAAGATGAAACTTCTTAACCATGTTTTGAAAATGGTTCTATGAATGTTGTATGATCATTATTGCTCTTAAAATTGTCAATTGTGATGTCTCCCTTATCAATCAAATCTTGAATAGTATGTTTCAAGTGTAAGCAGTTATTAGTTTTGTGACCTTTACCCTGATGGAAATCACATAATTCATTCTCTCTCCACCATTTTGGTTTAGGTTCAGGATCAAATTGTCAGATCTTAGGAAAAGAGATGATGTTATTAGCCAATAGAGTTCTCATATCTAATTCCAAAGATTCTCCAAGAGGAGTGAACTTCCGTTTATTATCAGCGGACCAAGATTTGTAATCTGGCTTCTTTTGAGATGGTTTGGACACCTTTTGTTCTGAAGCTTTGATGGCTTGGGTACCAATAGTTAGATTGAAAGATGGTGCCTTTGATGGATCACAGATAGTATCAACAATGCCATCTATGATGATGCCTTTATTCTTGTTCCAATTTTTGTTCTTGTCTTTAGAATTGGATCCTAATTCATACTTGTCCTTTTGAAGTGTGATGTCTCCTTTTTTCACAAGTACCTTTTCAATTTTGATGGCATTGTCTACCATCTTATCAAAAGATGTATGATCTTGCATTTGTAAAGGGTAGTTGATCTCTGGGACAAGATTATTGATGAAGATTTCTAGCTTCTTAGTTTCTGGAATAGGCCTAGCATATAGAGAGATTTCTTCCCCCATCTCTTGAGAAATGTCAGGAATGGTTCTCCTGGATATTGTTTGAGATTGTAGATATCAATCATGGTGACTGGATGTTGAATGTTGTAGGAGTATTATTGATAGAACAATTTGATCAACTCCTCAAATTTTTTGATAGTAGAAGGCAATCTAGAGAACCAATGAATGGCTGCTCCCCCTAGAGATCAAGGAAAGAGATGCATCAGATAAGTTGGTTCGTGCATTAACTCCATAGATTGTGTACAGAATTGTTTGACATGATCTTGAGGATTAGAGTGTCCATCAAACTTATCATATTTAGGCATCTCCACTCTTTTTGAGATTGGTGGCATGTACAAGTCTTTGTCAAATGGAAAAGGACATAGGGCCTCCATGGAGAACTCCTTGGGTTCCTTTTCTTTCTCAAGTTTATTAAGTTTGACTTGCATGGCGTGCATTTATTTCATCATAGCTAAAATAGGATTTTCTTCCTCATGTGTAATGATATCTTCAACATTAAAGTTGGGAGGAAGTTTGGCTCCTTGATGAGCTAATTGTAAAAAGTATACTTCTCTATCTTCTTTCAAGAAATGCTTCATCATTCTTTTGAAGTCATCATCATTTTGATACCGAGAAATTTCTTTAGGTGTGGGTTCCTGATCTGCACCATGTTGAGATTGAGCTCTTTGAGAGCCAAATTTTGTCCCTGCTTGAGACATGGTAGGAGTTCTCCCTAGGATAGATCGAGGAGGAGTTTGTTGATTACCTCCGTGAGTTGATGAAGGAGGAATGTAACCAGTTTTCAATTGAAAATTGTCAGGACCGTCATCTTCGTAAAGACCAAAATTGTAGAGTTGCTCAAGAGTTGGAGCCTAGAGAGTATTCAAAGGTATGGTATGGGATATTTCTCTAGATTTCTTGTGAGAGGAAGCTCTAGTTTCCACCATTAACCTTGGGTGAAGCAAAAAGAATAAGATGAAGACAACTGAAGAAAGATCTGATTCAAGAAGATCAAATGATGCAACCTTGTCAAGGTTTGATTGATTAAAGCTTAGATTAGACATAAATGAAGGATACTATGCCCTGGATGTATGGGTAGATGCCCAAAAGATAGCGGACACAAGTTCACAACACTTAGCTGTGTTGAAGATGGATTGAAGGTTGATAGTTAGGACAATGTTTTGACACAAGATGAAAAAGACTCAAATCGAATAAATAGAAGGCTAAATCTGGTTCAAAAGGACACTTTAGGAAAATGATTGGATTCTCAGTAGTTCTTGCTCTATTCCTGACACAGTGATTTTCTTGACAGATTTTGGAAATAGGCTAGAAAAGCTGGGTATCTAACAGTTCTGACAACTTTCTTGCAATTTTTCAAAATTTCTCAAATGACTTTCTGCAAGCTCATACAATAGTGGGTATAGCATGAAATGACACTTGACAAACTCATACGACTATTGCAAAAACTCACATGATAGTTGATAGTAGGGTTTTTCACTTTTTGAATTAACTGGTAGCAAAACTTGTACGACAGTATACCATATACCATACAACAATAAGGGGGTTTTGAAATGACAATAGCCAAAATTCATATGACTTTCTGACTTTACAAGATGACTTTTGACTCCAGAAAGGTGTTTGACATCAAATTTTGCAATTTTTGAGGTTTTCAGTTTCAAATTGTTCACAAAATTATCTGTCCAGATTTGAAGATTGTACTAGATTGATTCATTCTTAGTAACCATATAGATAAATAGGCACACAAAATAGTAAGCAAGTGATTTCAAGCACATCTAAAAATAATGAATAGGGGAAAAAGCAACCCTACGCATGAACAATCAAGTGATTGAATTGTGCTAATCCCTAGTAGTGCTAACAATGTATGTTCCAAAATTTTTTGCAATAATGCACATATTCCTAAAAAAATGAAAATTTGGCCTCACTATGGTTTTTAGTGATGATCTGACTCTACAAATTTTGTGATCTCAAGAGGGAAAACTCCAATCCAGGTGCACCGAGGTTTTGACATAGTCTAAGAATTTAATCAATTAGGAGCTACTAGGGAGATCTTACAACCCAACAAGAGACCACACCTATGAAGATTTCTTCCACAAGGACATTTATATAGCGGCTGCTGCTACCATGATGAAAATGGCTATTACCGCTTGAGGTTCCATCAACGTGGTTGACCCAATTAAGGGAATGTCCACTACGGTTAACCCTTGCTAAAGGTGACTCACAAAAGATACCATATGGAGACTGGTTCCAGATTCAAGGATCTGAGTTTCTGGTACTACCCAAAAAGGGAGTAGAGCATAGTCCTCTAGCCTTTTCACTTTTAACCCAAATAAAGCAGATAGATTAATCCGACATGCTAAGACCAAGATTATCTCACAAAGATCTATGATGTCAACCACTTATGATCTATCAACATCTCCAGAGAGAGAATGTATCAATCAGAAGCTGAAGACGCACAAATCAAGTAGAATGTGAGACACTCTTAGTAACCTCCCTACCTACAAGGGTTCCTACGTTGACAAGAGTTTCACTGGAAACCCACTCTCTCAAGAACCATGAATAGTGTTCATAGGGCCTATTTACTATGTGTAATAAAGATGCTAAAAAGCAAATCTATGTTCATTTTTATAGCCCAAAATGAAATCTGTGATATGAAATCAATAAAGGTCACACAAGCTTGACACGCAAGAGTTCTTTTTTAATCCAAATCAAAATGTTATCAGCTAAGAAGATTACCTAAATTCCTCACAATGCTCTTAGTAGATTCTTACCTATTTTTAGCAATTCCCATGCTTTTCCCAGTCAAAATCAGTAGAAATCAATCAGAAAAAGCAAATTTCAATTGTTAATGTTAGCTGTCAATCCAAATCTGGAACACTAGCTGAAAAAGTGAAATGACAATTAAAACCTGGCACTGAAACTCATACGACAGTAGGTCACATACCAGACAACAATCTAGAAACTCGTACGACAATGGGTATCAGATCATACGACAAAAGAGCTTCCAAATGACACTGTGTTTCTGATGGTATGATCCTCGATCAAATCAACTATCGTACGACAATGGGTACCTCTTGATACAAGTTTCTGACAAAACTCATACGAAAATTGTATGGACAGAAATTAAAAATCACAGCTTGGAATAGAAAATGACAAGAAGATGATAGAAATTGAATTGAAACCCATTTTAGGGCCCCACGGTGGGTGCCAAAAATATGTGTGAATTTTGTACCTATCTGTAGACACAACACTTTAGTAAAACATTAGAGGTTAGCTTAAATCAAAATTATGTAGTGAAATGAAAACTAATCTAACCAGGTGATTTACTGCCTTCTAGTAGATGTGAGTATGTATTCTTAGATTGGACTGAGATCAGTGACCTTGACGACACCTAAATGAAGGATTTGAATGCAGAATCTAGATATGAGATGAATGAAAATTAATCTTTTTTTTTAAAATATTTTCTATGCAATGAGATGAAACAAATTGATATAAATCTATTCTAGATGAAAAACTGATATGCCAATTAAGCTACAATGATATGCTAAATATGAAACTAAAATGACAAGATTGATTTCACAAAAGTTGTTGATTTGCAAAGAAGCTTCAATTCTTCAGATGTCAATTTACTAGCATGATTGTGCAAATTCGTGGATTGATTTTGGCAAAGTATGCAAACTTGTGAGATGATTTGTGAAGAGCTAAGCCTTGATTTTATAGAAATCCAGGGCTTTGGGGATGCATGGAAAAAGCCATAAATCACTCAGGTTGATTTTTGAGTCAACAAGGAATTAAAGATAGTTAACTCACAAAAAATCATGCAAAAACAACTTTTTGAGTTAAATCAGAAGTTGAGATCAGCTTTTAACTCAAAAGAGAGTTGAGTTTATTTTTAAAACAACTTGAATTGATTTTCTGATTTAAAGTTCAACTATTTTTTGGATGTGCATAATTAATTATGAATTAAATAAATAAATAAAGTGATTTATCCTCAACTTAACTGATTTTAAAAATAAAACAATTGATATATGGGTTTTTCAATTATTAAATCATACTTTTATTCAGAAACTATATTATTAAATTTGACAATTGACATTAATTAATTAAATAAGAATTTAATCAATTAGTCATAGGATATTTGATTTATTGTCAAAATGAAATAATACAATTTAGGAATAAATATAATTAAATCCAATTAAATAATTAAGTGGCAGTATTAAATCTAATTAATTAAATATTTAGAATATTCAATTAATCAAACTTTAGGATAAATAGGATTTATCGCCAAATAATCATTTAATTAAAGATAATTATGATAAATAGGAATAAGGAATATTCTCCGATGCAGAATTTAGGATAATCAATTAGAATTCAATAATGTTCAGACGTGCCTTAGGTTAGGACTTCGATGTCAATTTCATTTGATGTGTCGATATAGGAGGTTAATGAACTTATAGCCCATTTTTTGGGGTATTACACTAATAATCAATTCCCAGCTGGCCTAAAATGAGAAAAACATATTGGTCACTCATAAAATGAGATGACAATATGTTGTGTATAACCTACAAAAAGATGAAATTCTTGAATGGGAGTTTGACCTTCCCCGTGTCTTTTGTGTCGAGCCATTTTATGATTATATGATTCTGAATATTTTCATTCTATGATTTAATAGCCATCCTTTATGAAACACATCCCCTATGAAAGATTTATGTCATTTGATCCTCTAATATGATTTTGAATTAGTTTTGATTAGTAGCAGCTAGTGTAGTTTGGATTCCATATATCTTGTTAGAGGTTGTAATTATGTAATCAGAAAAACATGAGATTTATTTATAGGACAACTTTTCTTTTCATTTGGTAGTTTTTCTGTGGGGTGGTCATTGACTATGTCCCTTTCTTGTTACCTCTTCTACCAAATTATGGTGTTCTCTTCTTCAAAATTCAACTAGGATTTACACCTTGCTTCATCCATTGAAGTACACAACACACCCAAGTATCGGATGTAGTTATTCAACTAATTCAAAATTCAACATTGGTGCATTTGAGCAAACCTAGGTAGACAATTTCATGTAAAGCATTTAATATGATGGAAAAACCATGACATACAAATGTGATAAATATGAGTAATCTTATAATTAAAAGATAATAATAGATAATTATTATAAATCAAATTTATAGATTATTTTAAGATAAAATAAAGTAATATATTATCATATGAGAATAATGATTTAATCATACAACAATCACAAGGAGTTGGTAACTGTGGTGGCTTTTGTAGGAAACTCTTCTTTGAACAATTTAATTTATATGTTTTTCATCACTTGTTCAACATTTGTTTGGTTCTTATTTTCTTTGTTTGGACTTGATATAGATGTGGAAATAATGGTGATGCTTACCCATTTGCAATTTGTTACCATCTCATTGTACCCAAGCTACAAGAGTTAATGATTTTAGGCAATTTGTATCAACACTTAGGGACAATATTATTTCAAAGGAAAGAACACTTAGATTCATGTCTGATATAGTTGATCTTCTTTCCTTTGTTGGCATGAAAAATATCTTGGTTCCTTTGTATTGCTTAGATGCTTTGACAATTGATTTGTTTGTGGTAGAGTTGGGTGTTAAATATTTTGTGCAATTTGGGCATAATATTGTTGACAAATATTCTCTAGTACATCCTTGTGAGCATGTTTTTGGGAAGAAGGATCTTCTGATTGTTGTTGCTAATTTAGAGAACAAAAAGCTCTTGGGTGCAGTGAGTCACTAGGTTTCAATTTGGCTCTAGATAGGCATGTGGTTTTTTTCCTAAAGACATGCTTATGTTAATTATGGGGTCTAATATGTTGGTTGAAATCTTTGTTGTTGTACAGGGTTTCTTTTTTAATTTTTTGTGAGTTGAAGGAAGATAGGGATTTGGTTCTTTAGGAGTGGGCTTGGTTCGAGAGGAAGGTAATCTTGTTGTTGAGACCTTGGTACCTCATTTTCAATACCCACATAGTTCTTTTCTTGATCCTTTCCTTAGTCAAACTGTTAAATGTACCCATTCCATTGGCTGGGTGTGACATAATCTTGGGCAATTAGTGGATTTGGACTTGAGGAGTCCATGTGGGATTTTGTTTAACAATGGATGTAATCTCATTTTACATAAAACAATATAAACAAAATGTGACATTTATCTTATATTGTGTGGAGAATTATATAGAAGGTTCTTAGTATTTATAGATCAACTCCGATACCACCAAATAACTCAATCTCTCTAGACTTGTATGTAAACTCCTTGATAGGAATTCATGAGTAATTGTAGCAACCTAAGGGTAATAACCTTAGTACCCAAGATTATCTAGATCATATTAATACATGTACTCAACACCCAAATTGATTTGATATCAATGCAAATCTAAGGGCAAAAATTCAAGCATGCATAAATTTTGGAATATGGAACTAGAAACTTTAAAATAGGAAATAAATGTGCATTTATATATTTTTATATGGAAAGAGGACAAGAAGTGAATAAAGTGTATTTGTTTCCTATTTTAATATGGCTCATTATGCCTTAAAATAGCAATCCAATGCATGTAAAAACATTATCTAACTATGAAAATAATACAAATGGCCTTATTACAATATTTAAACCATTTTGGCCTTATTTCCCTCTCAAGACCTTTGATGCTCCTACATCAGTAGATGTGGCCAATAGAAGAAAAAGTTCCCTATCAAAAAATCCCTACTCAAAATAGTAGTAGTGGTCTCCTTAGGTTGTCTCAAATAGTATAGAGAGATTATCAATGTGGAACCAAATCATACAACTGTATCAAACAACTTTTTCCTCTTTTTGTTCCATAAAATGATTGTGGTCACAAGGGGGACCTCCTCCCCATTAATATATTTAGTTTAGAAGTTATGTAAGTTGCTCAATCAATTTAAAATTTAAGCCACATTGATGTCACTTTGGGGGATTTGAACATGGGTCCCCAATATGAGAATCCTACAGCCTTGCCATTTGACCATGACTCTATTGACTATTGGTGCAGGAGCACCAAAAGCCCTTAAAACCCATTGAAGACCAATTTGTTCAAAATATTTTAATAATTCCATTAAGAGGCCATATCTTTTTCATAGTTAAGTAGTATCATCCCATGCATTATATTGCACTTGGAATGCCATTTGAGCCATTCTTGTAAACCTTAAGGCAATTTCGGCCTATGTTGGTCAAACCTAGTCAAAGGTCCAAAAAGGGGTCAAAGGTGGAAAAGATGGTAGAAATAATGTTTTTATACTATATTTGACATGTTACAGAGGTATAAGTTAGTATAAGGTCATTTGAGTGTATATTGCACAATCTTGCAAAAATTGTCGAATCTTGCAAAAAATGTCAAAACTTGCAAAAATTGTCCAAACTTGCTTGTCAAATATTGCAAAAATTACTAATTTAATTACATAGTCTACTACATTATCATTGAAACCAACGTTTTTAAATGGTGTGTTTGAATGTTCAATTGCCTTGGTTCTTTTTGCAATTTTTCTATGTTTAAGTATTCATATATAGCCTGATTTTTTTGTCTGTGAATTAGTAAGACCATGTCAGATAATATCAATGAAGAACAAAACAAGGAGACACTTGCTAGATTGTGGTCTAAATTAAAAAGAAAAGGTGATGGAAAATTTTATTATCCCTATAAAAATCGTAAGGAATTAAAAACTTGAAGACTTCTAATCAGAACAACTGAGAAACATTGTAGACAACATGGTCACATTGAAGGGGGAATGATTATCGTCGATTGGTAAGTTGTTCAATATATTATTTTAACAATTTATATACATAATAAATCACTTTATAATGATATCATGATCATGGTTTATTTATGCTCATCATTTTCATATAGATCAACCTCCCCAAGGAACATGTTATGGACCACAACAACCTGGAGAATGTGGATTTTCAAGTGGAGGAACATGGAGGTATGGATATTGAAGTTGAAGATAATGATCCCATGGAGGAAGATGATCATGCACTAGGAAACACAATTGAAGATGATGTTATTGGAAAAATTGATCATGTGCTAGAAAATACAATTGAAGATGATGGAAGTGGCGTAGCTGATCATGATGATTAGGATGACCTTGATGTTTTTCATGATATACCTCTACTTAAGAAGGCATACGAGCCCATTTACAAATTGTGAGCTAGTTGTTTATCAAATAAAAAATGTAATGTTTATGATTCTCAATTGTTGGTGTTGATTTTATGTATAAATGTTGTGTGATTTTGTCACCCTTGGTGGTTACAGGTAATTGACTATAGAGTCAACCCTATTGTTGAGGATCTTCCACTGTATAAATAAAGTAAAGGTAAGGAATGAAATAATATACAATGATTATGATGAATTCATATTGTTCATGTTGTCTATTATGTAATTTTTAGCTAACATATGATAAATGAATTACATATGTAGGAACTTGAACCATCTTGACGAGGATCTAGCATAGTCTCATGGATCGATAAGTATAAGTCAATACACCCTGTAGAAACAATATATTATTGATAGACTACAACTGATTGAATACTTGAAAGGGAGAGATTGTTATACAAAGGCACATGTGACACATTAAATAAGTTAGTATATTGTCATTTATGTCAACTAGTTTTGACAGTACTTATCATGATAGTTGCAAACATCTGGAGAAGGAAATAATGGTCAAGGAATGAGATATTAACACAAAGATGAGATGTATGAGTAAGTTATGAGTATGGTATTCATTGGGTAACTTATTGATGAGTCTATGACATTATGTTAGTGATTTTATTGTATTACATAATTTTGTTAAGAATTGAAGATCAATAATATACAATTTTATGTGGTTGGTAAATGAAGAACTTAGTATACACCAGGTTGAAACAGTGTACACCAAGAAAGTGTAGTGTATACTGAGTACATTATTAACCGAGTTAGAATTCACTGACACATTACGGTATTGACCGAGTGAGAGAAATAAAATAAAACATATTATTTTTGACTTGAGATGATGAGTTGGATGAATATGGATGATTCTGAGGTTAAAGATAAAGTTTTCTATGAAGATCTACAACTGGAAAAATTCATGGAAGATTGAATGATGAAGAATGAAATGTGTTTAAGGCACAAGTTCTGAGGAAGGTTGAAGCGGAAAATCAATGAAGGAGATTAAGAGGCAAAATCTATGAATGAGAAGAAAATGGTTTATCATGTCTATACAAGGAGACAAGAGATTCATAATGAATAATAATGTGCATGAGAAGATTGCATTCATGAGAAGATAGTCAGATAGGTTAAAGTAAGAACCGAGCAATTTTGCAGGCAACATTGAGCATCAGAGAAAGGAATTAATTGAGTAGAACAGAGTTGGAGGATAAGAGGAGATTGAAGTGATTATAATGGCTAGAGGTATTTTGAGCTTAGCATAGATCTAAAAATTTACAAAGGAAATATTATTTGAATTAGATCATTTAATTTTGCATTCTAACCATTACTACAGATAAATCTCTTAACCGAGTGGGACTTAACAGTCTTTATTAATTTCATTATGACATTAAATGAATGTTGATTGTTTTCATGTTAAACCCATAGTGAATGTTTGGTCACGGAGAACTGTTAGTGATAAATCCTCGAACAAGGTCACACCTTACATTTTATTGTGTAACCTTTAATAGGGTTGGCTCTTAACTAAGCTCACTTCAGAAGACTAAAATTATTTTAGATACTGGTCCCAAGTGGTTTTTCCCTTAATAGGGTTTCCATGTTAAAAATTAAGTGTTATATGTGTATGGATGTGATGATTTGTTATTTTACTGTACACATTACAATTACTGGTTTGATTGGTATATACACTATTTAATTTTACTAGCATTATGTTAATGAACAAAAAGGCACATACAAATTTTTACCAAGTTTTTTAGATTAATTGAATGATTTTTTTTATACATCTGGGAGTATTTGGGACTATAGGATAACTAGACTTAACTAATCCACCCCCCTTCTCATTTATGTTACAATTGGTATCAGAGCAAGATTACTTGAAGGAAGAAGTTTGAAGGACTTGAGTTAAAGATCACAAGATGTATAAGAGATAGGTTTCAAAGTTGAACAAAGATAATTATTCAACATGGTAAATGTTGGAAACTACAATTGAAACAATTGTTGTATTGTCATTGATGTCAAACCTTAATTGGTAAGATTGTTGCTACTTAGGAAAGTACTATATCTATTTGAGTGTTGCTAAGGGGATAGGCAAGGTTGGTAACAATAGCACCTAGGGAAAGGTTGAGTTATCTTGATACTACAAAGTGTACTTGACTATGTTGTACAATGATGAGACAATGTATTGTTTATACTAGTAAGACTGAAGACTAAACTTGTAGGCTTGACCGAGCAAAGAATGGAGAAATCATGTTTAAGCTAAGTAATGTTAGGGTCGACCGAGTGAGTGTATGCTGAGAAAAATTCTAGTGTCGATCGAACAATAGTTAATTGTCGAGGAAGATGGTATAAGCTGATGAAACATTTTTAGTAATGACCAAGTAGTTGATCATAGTATTGATCGAGCATCAACATTTTTATATTTGAAGAGAATTTAGTTTTGGAGCCGACATTGTTGAATTCTTGGATTATGTAAAATGTGTTGATTTTATTTATTGATTGTTTGAAAGCATTAAATGCACTGCAAAATGTTTTATTGTAAATCTTTAAGAGATTTGAGATGATTCCAGAAATGAAGCTAAAGAACATGAAGCGGGTAGAATCAATGAATTTGACCTAACCCTAAGATCTATGAATGAGATTAAGCGGCATAAGATGAGTTAACCTAATTGAGGAAATTATTAAGGGAACCTGAGCATTGGATATGTGTGTGCATGGGTGAAAAAGAGAATGCTAGAAGATCAGTAAATTTTTATTGACTGTATAAGCAAAAAAGGCTAAAGGATAATTGTGGTGGTTGCGTGAAGAAAAGTTCCGAGCAAATCATAGATGGAGATGGAAAAGTTTCAAAGTCAGTAAACTAGTATTAGTGTACAGAATCAGATCTGATATTTGCAAAGTGAGTTGTATGTTTTTTAGATAAATATTGCTGCTACTTTCTAACCATTGTAACAGTCAAAATCCTTTTAACAGAGGTTGACCTAACAATCATATGTTAAATCCTTTGAACAAGGTTGCATTCTAATGGAGTGTATGTAAGTCCTATGACAAGGCTCACTTTTAACAGGGTGATTGAAATCCTTTAACCGAGTCACACCTAACAGTGTGTATTGTAACCTTTGACAGGGTTGGCTTTTAACTGAGCTCACTTCAGAAGAGTGAAAATAATAGTAGCATGTTACAAAGTGGTTTTTCCCACATTGGGTTTCCACTATAAATCTTGGTGTTATACTTGTGTGAATATTTTGGTTTGAACATTTCTGTGTTTTACAAGTTAAGTTACAGCTGGGTAGTGGACTGCATTGTTATATGTTTCTATTATTGAATCAGTGATGACTGAGTTTGTTTTAGTTATTGGATTCGATTTAAGGAAAAGTTTTTAAGTTTTTTTTATAAATCAGGACCTAAGAACAACTGATTCACCCCCCCTCTTTGTTGTTCTAAATCATATTAACAATTGGTATTCGAGCTTTGTTGCTTATTATTAGTGTTTACATAAATCAAGTTTAAAGGGGCTTGAAGCAAATGATTAGGATGTATAAGAAGGAGGTACCGAAGTTGAAAAAGGAAAACTTCCTTGCATGGAAAAGCTTGATGAAGCTACATCTAGCTGGTATTGGTGACTCTACAAAGTACTACATTGAGAATGGTTAGGTCTCACCTGTTTCACCTTTGACTGCTGAAGAAATGAGAGCTAAGCAAGAACATAATCAAGCAATGCTAGAAATTGCATCTGCCCTAAGCTATCCAGAATTTGAGGACATTAAGGATTGCACAACTGCTAAGGATATGTGGGACACTCTTACAAGGATCTATGGTGGTGACTTAAATGTACTAAAAGCAAAGGCTGAGAGTCTTAGAGGTAAGTTTGATGAAATGAAAATGCAAGAATGTGAAAACATTGCACAATATTGTGGTAGAATAAAAGAATTTGTGAATGCTATTAGAGGAGAAAATGGGGTTATTGATGATGAAACTATAATTGGGAAAGTACTAAGAACCCTACATCCTATATATGCTATTAAGATCTTAGCTATTTACGAATCTAGATGCAACTCTACTAATGTGCTTACTTTGGAAAGTTTGGTTGGTAAGCTGACTGCTTTTGAACTCTCTAACTATGACAATATCACTGTTGGAAGCATTGGTAATGTTGAATCTGCTTTCAAGTCATAACTAGTTCTAAACAAGCCAAATAAAGAAAAAGAAAGATGCATCAGTGAAAGTGAAAGTGAAAATGAAAATGGCAGTGACACTTTTGATGAAGAACTAGAAGATCTAGAAGCTCTTATGGCTAGAAGACTGAGAAGAGGAAAAGGAAAGTATAAAGTTAAACTCCCTATTATATGTTTTGCATGTAATAAAGTTGGTCATATAGCTACTAGATGTCCTGACAGGAAGGATAAAGATGATGAAAGAAAAAGCCAACACAAAGATAGAAGAGATAACAAAAGCTGCCAAAGGAACAAGGACTACAAAGGAAAAGGTAAGAAATCTTGTTACATTGCTGAAGAAGAGACTAACACTAATAGTGATGATTTTGAAATTGAGGTAGTCTATGTTGGAATGAAAGATGAATCTGATGAAGATGAGAAAACTGCATTAATATCCTATGTGAACAAGAATGATAAATGGATTATTGATAGTGGTTGTTCACATCACATGACTGGTGACAAAAATAAGTTTGAGACCTTACATCATTACAGAGGTAAAAGTGTAAAATTTGGTAATGATGCACCATGTCCTGTTAGAGGAAAAGGTTTGATTAAACTGACTAATAAGATATCTTGTGAAAATGCATAGTGGGTTGAAGTCTTAATTATAATTTTTTAAGTGTTGCTCAGCTCAACAAAACTAGTTACTGAGTGGAATTTCATCACAAGCAAGCTAAAATATTTGATGCTACTAGAGAACTAATTGGAAGTGGAGATTAGACTAGAGGTAATTTGTTCTATCTTGACCTATTTGAAGAAAAATGTTTAATTGCACAACTTGATGATATTTGGTTATGACATAAAAGGCTATGTCATGTTAACTTTGACAATCTGGTAGAGATAAGTAAGAAGAAAAAGGTAAGAGGTCTACCTAGATTGAAGAAACCTAAGAATGTGATGTGCAAGGAATGCCAATTAGGAAAAATGACAAAGTCAAGTTTTAAGAGCAAATCATTTACTTCTGAAAACATTTTAGATTTGGTTCATACTGACCTTTGTGGACCTATGGGTGTACAAATTTATTGTGGTCCTAGATACTTTATCATGTTTGTTGATGATCACACTAGGATGATGCATGTAATGTTTGTAAAAGAAAAATCTAAAGCTTTTCAATCCTTCAAGTGGTATTTGGCTAAGGTTGAGGTAGGAACCTAAAATGTCTTAGATCTGACCAAGGTGGAGTATTTACATCAAATGAATTCAATCTATTTTGCAATGATAGAGGAATTAAAAGATAGATGTCTACACCTAGAACTGTTAGAAATAGGGAATACTGAGAGGGGGGGTGAATCAATATTCTACAAACTTTATCTTTTGCCCAATTATGGATATAAAAAATTATCTTTATACATGCATAACATAAGAAACTAAACAACATGCATAACAATAAAGAACTCATAACACATTATTTGTTCTCGAGGAAATCTTGGCCAAGGGAAAACCCCGATGGGGATGGTACCCACAAAGATCCACTAATCAAAAGCATCTTGTTAAGGATGTTCACCCTGTTAGGAGTCTATTATAAACATATAGTGTATCCATCCTGATTAAGGGACTATAGGCCTTGTTAGAAGCCTCAACCTTGTTAGGAGTTGGTAGTACAAAATGTGATTACCAACTGAGCCCACTACCCAAACAAGTAATGTACAATATATTTTGATTACAAAATAGGTCAAGGTACATAATCTTATTCTTCTTGCATCAATATCTCTTCATTGATCTTTCACTGTCGCTATTACATATGCTTCATATACTTCCAATCATACTATTACAAATGCTTGCTACTTATTACAATTTCTTACACTTTACAATTACAAATACATTTACATATATACCAATAGCTTTGACCAAGATTAAACATGTAATATGTCATCCCTTTATATTGTTAAGACATTATTTTGATAAACAAAATAATCCCTTAACTCTTTACCAATTCTGCCTTCATATACTGTCCTGTCGGCTTCACACTGTCTTCGATAAAACTATCATAACTTCTTTTGTACATGCTGTACTAACTTGCACTCTAATATGGGTCATCATTAGTCACCATAGAGTCTATGTTCAAGTGCACAAGCACTAAACTCACTCCAGTCAATGTCACAAACAAAAACTATGTCTTGGTACACTGGTAAAAATGTTGTCTCATACTTAAACAAATATGCAATGCACTCTGTCATACTTTCTCTCTGACTTGTGTGATCTTCATGTGGATCATATGTTTCCATAATGACAACATCTATGCAATCAACTCAGTCAAATTTCCAACAATCTCCCCCTTTGTCATTGGTGGCAACATATGAGAAAATTGGCTAAGTGTGCAACTCCAAAATCTCAAAATTAACAAAATTGTGGCCATAGTATAACATATATATACTATCCTTATAAATCCTCAAAAATCTTATCTATAATACAATAATCCCCCTAAGAGTATCAACTCTTACTATATATTATCAATTTTCTGCTAAGTATATCTCCCCCTTTGACAACAATGACAAAATAATGGTAGGGAGGGCTACAAAATTGTATCAAAAAAAAGTTATACCTCAATGTATTTATTGCAAAGCCGGTAGGCTTGCAACACAATCTGCAAAATCTATCTTCATATTTTCTATCTCCTTTTCCCATGACTTCTTAATGGAATCAGCCACATTGAGTAGTGTGCTCAGTCCATAAGATGCTATTTGAAAATCTTGGAGGTTTTCAAAGTTGAATTTTTGAAAAGATGTCTTAGCTGTAAGACAATCTTCTAACTGCTCTTCAATAATACTTAACTTCATAGTAGCATGCTCTCTCAAAAGAGTATATCTCCTCAACTTCCTATCTTTCTCATCTTGTAAAGTTTTGATTTCATCAAAAGGTTTCCTAACTTTCTTCTCAACATTATTAACCTTCACATTAGGGTTAGATAGAAGGTTTGTTTCATTTAGAATCTCAGCTTCCTTCAATTTTATCTTCTAATCTTCCTCAGCTGTCAAAATATCTAATTTTGTACACTGTATGTACAAAGCTTTTCTTGTCTCCAAATGTTTCCTCAAATCTTTGATACAGATATCAAGAGTATTGATATCATTGCTGATGTACTGGCTGATGTTCAATAACATTCTAGCCTCATAGTCTACCTGTGCTTTCACTTTTGCAATATCAGTTAGGTTAGTGAACCCATCATCAAAAGTGCTCATCACTTTCTTTTCCTTGTCCATAGGGTCTACTTCTACAATCTATGTGGTCACAATACTTTGTACCTTTTCAATTAGGTCCTTCAGACATCCTTCTAGACTTTTAACTTTCTTATTCTTCCCAATGATTTTGTTCAAAGATGTGATCAATTCCATCTGATCATCATCATCCACTTCTTTTCCCAAAACCTCAAACAAAGATCCAATTTGCTTCTTCTTTCTAGTCTCAGGAGTAAGACTAATTTCTTCTTTAGAGGGAACAAATGCTTTTACTTCTAATACTTTGGGTTCTTTAATAGTAAATTGGGTCTGGTCTGCTTCTGCAGTTCTATCCAGTTCATCAAGAGCTGAATTGTCAACAATGTTCTCTAGATTCTTGAATACATTATCATCAGTATCCAAGGTGATCCTTGTACCTTCAACATTCATAGATTCTTCTTGAATGTTAATAGCCAGTGGAGAGGGAATATCCTCTTGTTCTACTTCTACTGCATGCTCTGTCATAACTGATGTCTCTCCAACAATTTCTGCCATAACTTTAACTATTGCTTGTTCAGTCTCTACAGTCACTTGTTCATGTTGTCCTGCCATAATCTGAATGGTTCTCATTTTTGTCCTTAAATGGGTGCTAAGGGGCTTCAAATTTTTTTTAAGATGTTCATCATCTCTTACATCACATAGTTTCTTCACAAGATTCTCTCTGATAGATTTGTCTTATTATTGTGCTCTCATCTTCCTGTTAGCAAGTTTCTGTAATAAGTCATCAGGTATCTTTCCCTGAATAGAGTCAAAACTCTTATTAGCTAGAATCAAATGCTTGAACACTTCATTTTCAAGATTTAATTTATCAGAATAGTCATAGAGGTTGTAGTATTTGTTCATTTTAGTGAAGTCTCCATCTTTTATAATTTCTTCATTCACTCTCTCAACTCTAGGTTTCCATGCTTTGTTCTTCATAGAAGTGTCATCATCTTTAATTTCTACAATTTTCCTAGGTACTGGTGGCACCAAAGTTTTCTACCTCTTACCAGGTCCAGTAGCAATTTCTTTCACTCTCTTGATTGGTGTGGAGGAAGTAGATCTAGTAGGCTTTCTTGCTACTTGTTCCTTCTCAGATTCCTCTATTTTCACCTTGATTGGTGCTACACTAGATGATAAGGGAGGTACAGATAAAATCTCTTTTTGTCCAATATCTCTGATTGCTGTTGTTGTCTACTTTTCCACTAAGAATTCTCTCTCTGTCAATCATGTATCCTTCAATATTTTCTTAATATTTTTGTCAACCCTTTTCTTAGACTGTTTCTCCTCAAGTATAGCCTTTGTAGAGTTGAAATTTTCTTCAAAAGTTCCAAATCTGTTACTGTGGGTGTCAACCTTACACTTAAGTAGCCTGATCACATATTCTTCTATCTCTATTTTAGATATTTCATAGCCAAGAGGGTCTATGAACTCAATTCTAGGTTCAACTACTTCAATGTATGTAAAGTCAGTGTCAACCATAAAATAGATTTCATTCTTGTATTTCTCCACAAGAGACTGTGGAATCCTTGATCTACTAGACACAATATTCTGAAATGTCTTAATAACTAGTACTACACTCTCATTAACACTGTCAATAACATGCTTTCTGTATACTAAATTAATCCTTTCCATTTTATTTAGTCCATCATTCCAATCATTTCCTATGGTGTAAGGAAATATCCTCAAAAGATGAAAAAACATGTAAGTGATCAAAGATGAAAATCTAAATTGTGCATACTTTGTCTTCTTAATCTTCTCCAAGTTCTCAAATAGTTGAATTCTCAGAATTTCACACATATCAACTGGGACTTTGTCAACACACATCAAATAAGCTATGTGTACCATTCTAGCTACCATGTCATCCTCTCTTGAATTTGCACAAAACTTGGTTGTTAGGATCTTGCATAGGTATCTAACATTAGGTTGTTTGACCTTAATAATTACAATTCCTCTGCCATTATAGGATGAATTAGTGTTATCAATGACTATCTTTCTCATGTTCTTCTCATTTAGGGGAATAGCTCTAGATTTAGACAGTCCAGTGACTTCATGAATCAAATTAGTTGTAATGTCTATTACTCTATCTTCTAGCCAAAACTTCCCATTATGAATTCTGCTAAGGATTATCTTAGTGCATTCTTCATTATCAAACTCATACTACAATGCATACTTAACAATCTCATTGTCTTTCAAATAATCATATCCTTGTTTCAATGACATGTCCTGGTTGTAAATCTTCTCATACTCACTAGTAAAATCACTATCACTGATGGTTTCTAACTTGCATCCCAGATAACTTCTTACATTCTCTAAATGCAAAACTCTACCTGGTACGGATGATAAAGCTAACTTAGGGTCTTCTTCAAGAGGTTCAACTGGTTCCCTCTTCATTCTAGGTCTATTTTTATCTCTGATATTGTGAATTAAAGATACATCCATGATTACTTCACATTCCTTTTACTGATTCATAGATTTGTCAAGTAAAATACCTCAAATTCATGATTTAAGGGCTTGCGTAGATTCGGTGCTCAAATCCTTCACCAAATCATTGCAAAAAGCTTCCAATCATTGCTCTTTGATCTCTTTAACACTTGTGTTTGCTTTGATGATCAAATAACACCAATCATAATCTTTTATTACTTTAATCTCACTTAGTTCTGACATTGCATTCAATTCTTTTGCCGCTTCTTTCCAAAAAGTTGTTTCTGCTATCCTGCAAAACTTAAAACTTCTTGCGATCTCGCAAAACATAATATTTTTCTTTGCACTCTTAACCATAGCATTAGAATATCATAAACTACCTTCCATTAATTACACAAGACTTAATTCATCATAAATCTACTTCTACACTAATCTAAGTTCCTAATCTACTATAATTTTCATAAATTAAGTGCTTTGAGATAGGTCAGGTAAGGATTCATTCTTACCACTTGATACTTCACCTTTCTGATTGTCTTCAATGTTGAATATGTCTCCTTGATTTGTGCTTTTAACAAACTTCACTTCATTTGTATTGCTACAACAACCTTTCTGTCTGTTACTTGCATCTTCATTCCTTCTTTCATGATTTCTAGGGTTAGGGTTAGGATGAAAAACTCCATTGTTCACTCTGCAAAACCTTGCTCTATGTCCAATCGTGTTGCATATCTGACAAAAAATTCCATTTCTTCCATATCTTGGTCCAAGTGGATTAATTTGTGATCTGCAATTTCTAGCAATGTTTCCAACCTTGTTGCATCTATAACATATTACTCCATTTCTTTTGTTCATGTCTTCAATAGGTTTCTTATCTACATTGTTACTATTCCTAAACATTCTACTATTACTATTATTCTCAACAAATTTAAGTTTTCTACATTCAATAGCTCTATGTCCAAATCCATGATAGTTATAACAATAACCATTAAGAGGTTTAAATTGCTTACCTATGCAATCTCTCTTCATATGACCAATAGTGTTACAAGAAAAACATCTACCTTTGAATTCTCTTTGCATACCTTTGGATGATTCTTCTTGCTTTGGTGATTTTTCTTCTTTAGGTGTATCTTCAGATTTGTTGATCTCATCAGACTTATTTCCATCTAAGCTTTTAGATACTTTCAGATCTAGTTCCTTGCTTTCATCATTTTCTTTGAGAGTGTTAAATCCAAGACCAGTCTTATCATAGAATGGTTTCTGAAAAGATGCTTGTGTATCAATCTTCTCACTAGTTGAATATAGTCTTTCAAGTTGTTTCTTGGATTGAGTCAATTCGCCTTTCACAATCTTGTTGTATTTCTCAAGTTCAGCATACTGCACATTGACTTTCTCAAGTTCAGATGTTACATTTCCAAGTTTAGATTTCAATCCTTCATTTATAGTTTTTAGACTTTCATTCTCAGATTTCAGATTTGCTTCATTCTTGCCATTTCCATCTTTCAAACTAAGCTTCAAATTTGCTATCTTCAATTCATGCTTAAGGATCTCATTTTCTTTTTCCAAATTGTCATCACAATCTTCAATAAGAACTTCAGATTTCTTTTCAGATCTCAGATCTTCTAATTTGTTTTTCAATTTCTCAATGAGGTTCTTTGCATCATCATATTTTCCTTTTAGAGTGTCTCTTTCATTAGTAAGCATATCAATCTATTCAAGAGCTTCTTCAAGATTCTTCTGAAGTTGATCCATATCCATAGAGATCTTACTCAAGCTGCTAGGCTTTCCTTGAATGATTCTTTTCTGAGTAACTAAGCTCTAATACCAATTGTTAGAAATAAGGAATACTAAGAGGGGGGGGGGGGGGGGTGAATCAGTATTCTACAAACTTTATCTTTTGCCCAATTATGGATATAATAGATTATCTTTATACATGCATAACATAAGAAGCTAAACAACATGCATAACAATAAAGAACTCATAACACATTATTTGTTCTTGAGGAAACCCTGGCCAAGGGAAAACCCCAGTAGGGATAGTACCCACAAAGATCCACTAATCAAAAGTATCATGTTAAGGATGTTGACCCTGTTAGGAGTCTATTACAAACATACAGTGTATCAGTCCTGATTAAGGGACTATAGGCCTTGTTAGAAGCCTCAACCTTGTTAGGAGTTGCTAGTACAAAATGTGATTACCAGCTGAGCCCACTGCCCAAACAAGTAATGTACAATATATGATGATTACAAAATAGGTCAAGGTACATAACCTTATTCTTCTTGCATCAATATCTCTTCGTTGATCTTTCACTGTTGCTATTACATATGCTTCATATACTTCGCATCATATACAAATGCTTGTTGCTTATTACAATTTCTTACACTTTACAATTACAAATACATTTACATATATACCAATAGCTTTAACCAAGATTAAACATCTAAGATGTTGTCCCTTTATATTGTTAAGACATTATTTTGATAAAAAAAATAATCCCTTAACTCTTTACCAATTTTGCCTTCATATACTGTCTTGTCAGCTTCACACTATCTTTAGTAAAACTATCATAACTTCTTCCGTACATGCCATACTGACTTGTGCTCTAAGATGGGTCATCATTACCATAGAGTCTATGTTCAAGTGTGCAAGCACTAAATTCACTCCAATCAATGTCTCAAACAAAAACTATGTCTGGGTACACTGGTAAAAATGTTGTCTCATACGTAGACAAATATGCAATGCACTCTGTCATACTTGCTCTCTGACTTGTATGATCTTCATGTGGATCATATGTTTCCATAATGAAAACATCTATGCAATCAACTCAGCCAAATTGACACAAAGAACACCTCCACAAAATGGTATAGCAGAAAGAAGAAACAAATCTATCTTGGACTGTGCAAGGACATTGTTGATTGAAAAGAATGTGGCACAAAAATATTGGAAAGAAGCTATAAGCATTGTTGTCTACACTCTTAACCAGGTACAAATCAAGAAAGGTACAATTTTGACACCCTATGAATTATGGCATGGGCATGCACCAAGTGTTAAATACTTTAAAATCTTTGGAAGTAAGTGCTATATATTAAAAGGCACTAGGAATGGAAAGTTTGATGCTAAGAGTGATGAAGGCTTATTCCTAGGACATTCCACAAAAAGTAAAGCTTATAAGTGTTTGAACTCTAACACTAACAAAATTGTGGAAAGTGTGAATGTCAAAATTGATGAGTATGCAGAAAGAAATGAAGTTGACAGCAAAAGAGAACTAGAAGATTATAGATCTTTTGTGTACATTTAGGAAGAAGACAAGGCAAGTAACAGACTTGCACCTGATGTCAGGTCTTGGGTAAGCAATATCAAGCAATAGAAAGATGTTGTCGAGCATCAGGAAAATAGTACCAAAAGAGAACAAGAACATGTCAAGCTACAAGAAAATGCTGTTGAATATCAGGAAGAGGTTGTCGAGCATTTAGAAGTTGAATCTGACAATCTTGTTGGGGAACCTGATGAAATAGAGGAGAGAAGAGTTGAACCTATTTTGGAAAAACATGTAACAAGACATCACAAGCCTGAATAGATAATTACAAACAAAAATACTAAAATTCAGACCAGAAGTAAGACTAAGGATCCAACATGCCTACTGTGTGAATTTGAACCCAAGTCAACTAGATAGGCATTGGAGAATGAAGACTGGATACAAGCAATGAATGGAGAGATTAACCAGATTGAAAAGAATGTTACTTGGACTCTAGTGCTAAGACCTGAAAACAAAAATGTTATAGGAACAAAGTGGGTGTTTTGGAACAAGATGAATGAAAATGGTGAAATAACTAGGAACAAAGCTAGGCTGCTATGCAAAGGCTACACACAAGAAGAAGGAATAGATTATGGGGAGACATTTTCCCCTATAGCTAGATTGGAAGGAGTAAGAACTCTGCTTGGATATGCTACTTATAAAGATTTCAAGGTATATAAAATGGATGTCAAGTCTTCATTTTTGAATGGTATACTAGAAGAAGTATACATAGAATAGCCAAAAGGTTTTATTGATCCAAACAGAAGACACATGGTGTGCAAACTGAGCAAAGCACTATATGGATTGAAGCAAGATCCCAGAGCATGGTATGAGAGGTTGCACAACTACTTGATACAGATTGGATTTTCAAGAACAAATGACACAAGCAATCTGTACATGAAAGATGAAGAAGGTAAATGTATCCTGTTGGCAAAAAAATTTGTGGATAACATTATTTTTGGTGGACAAGATGCATTGTGTAAAAGATTTTCAAATGAAATGCAAACTAAATTTGAAATGAGCATGTTTGGTGAGATCAAATTCTTTGTTGGTTTACAAGTATATCAGAGGAAGAATGGAATTTTCATTACACAGTCTAAGTATGTTAATGAAATACTAAAATTTTTTGGGATGGAAGATGCTAAACCAGTGAGTACTCCTATGGTTATTGGAAAAAAGTTATCAAAGAATGATGATGCTGTAGAAGTGAATCAGACATTGTATAGATCCATGATTGGAAAATTGCAATATGTTGTACATAGTAGACCAGATATTGCACTAGCTGTTGGGATTGTGGCAAGATTCTCTACCAATCCTAAGGAAACACACATGATGGTTGTGAAAAGAATTATGAGATACTTGAAAGGAACTGCTGACTATGGTCTATATTATAAGAAGGATGACAAATTTGAACTCAGAGTTTATACAGATGCTGATTGGGTAGGAAATGTAGATGACAGAAAGAGTAATAGTGATGGAGCTTTCTTTCTTGGATAGAGATTAGTCTCCTAGACAAGAAAGAAACAAAATTGCATTTCCCAATCTACTACCGAGGCTGAGTATGTTGTTGCTGTAGTAAACTATTCAAATTTGGTATGGATAAAACAATTATTGATAGGCATGAAAGAAGAAATCACTGAACCTGTTGTTATTTTCTATGACAACACAAGTGCTATCAATATTTCTAAGAATCTAGTGGTGCACACTAAGACCAAGCACATAGCAATTAAGTATCACTACTTGAGAGAATTAGTACAAGATACAAAAGTCTGAATGGAATATGTGAATACAAAAGAACAATTAGCAGACATATTCACTAAATCTTTACCTAGAGAAGCTTATGAGTATTTGACAAGTCAATTAGGGGTCCTTCCCCTAACTGAGGCTGCCTAGACAAGCTAGGAGCACTAAAACAAATATGATACAGTAGAATATTTGACAAATTGATGTAGAAGCTTGTCACACTTTAGGGTTGGCCTAGAGTTATGAAAAGGAGCAAAGACAAGGAATCAGTCATAAGCAAGATGATAGAGGGAGAAAACACTGAGCTGCACAGATATTATCTACATCGGCTGGATGTATGTTTTAGTTTATGCTTTGGCATTTTTGTCAAAGAGGGAGATGAACTAATATGATAACACATGACACTGAAAAGTAAGGCTGATGAACTGAAATGAAGGATCGAGATAGAGGGAGATCTGAATACTTCTAATGGTCACAGAAGTGAGGCTTATAGGATTTTGAATTAGAATGAAGCTAAGGATATTTTAAATAATTCTCTGATGAACAGATAAGTTTTTGGATTGGTTGGTAATCCATGTGTTATTTAGGTGATATCATATGGTGTTGCCATCAATGCCAAAGAGGGAGATTGTTGGAAACTATAATTGAAACAATTGTTGTATTGTCATTGATGTCAAACCTTAATTGGTAAGACTGTTGCTACTTAGGAAAGTACTATATCTATTTGAGTGTTGCTAAGGGGATAGGCAAGGTTGGTAACAATAGCACCTAGGGAAAGGTTGAGTTATCTTGATACTACAAAGTGTGCTTGACTATGTTGTACAATGATGAGATAATGTATTATTTATACTAGTAAGATTGAAGACTAAACTGGTAGGCTTAACTAAGCAAAGAATGGAGAAATCATGTTTAAGCCGAGTAATGTTAGTGTTGACCAAGTCAATGTATGCCAAGCAAAATTCTAGTGTTGACCGAACAACAGTTAATTGTCGAGGAAGACAGTATAAGCCGAGGAAATATTTTTAGTAATGACCGAGCTTTCTACATGAAGACCGAGTAGTTGATCACAGTATTGATCAAGCATCAACATTTTTATATTTGAAGAGAATTTAGTTTTGGAGCCGACATTGTTGAATTCTTGGATTATGTAAAATGTGTTAACTTTATTTATTGATTGTTTGAAAGCATTAAATGCATTGTAAAACATTTTATTGTAAATCTTTAAGAGATTTGAGATGATTCTAGAAATGAAGCCAAAGAACATGAAGTGTGTAGATTCAATGAATCTGACCGAACCCTAAGATCTATGAATGAGATTGAGTGGCATAAGATGAGTTAACCTAATTGAGGAAAGTATTAAGGGAACCTGAGCATTGGATATGTGTGTGCATGGGTGAAAAAGAGAATGCTGGAAGATCAGTAAAGTTTTATTGACTCTACAACTGGAAAAGGCTGAAGGAGAATTGTGGTTATTGCTTGAACAAAAGTTTTGAGCAAATCAGAGATGGAGATGGAAAAGTTTCACAGTCAGTAAACCAGCATTAGTGTATGGAATCAGATCTGATATTTGCAAAGTGAGTTGTATGTTTTTCAGATAAATATTGCTGCTACTTTCTAACCATTATAATATTCAAAATCCTTTTAATAGAGGTTGACCTAACAATCATATGTTAAATCCTTTGAACAAGGTTGCATTCTAATGGAGTGTATGTAAGTCTTATGATAAGGCTCACTTTTAACAAGGTGATTGAAATCCTTTAACCAGGTCACACCTAACAGAGTGTATTGTAACCTTTGACAGGGTTGGCTTTTAACCGAGCTCACTTCAGAAGAGTGAAAATAATAGTAGCATGTTACAATGTGGTTTTTCCCACATTGGGTTTCCACTATAAATCTTGGTGTTATACTTGTGTGAATGTTTTGGTTTGAACATTTATGTGTTTTAGTGGTTAAGTTACAGCTGGGTAGTGGACTGCATTGTTATATGTTTCTATTATTGAATTAGTGATGACCAAGTTTGTTTTGGTTATTGGATCTAATTTAAGGAAAAAATTTTAAGTTTGTTTTATACATCAAGACCTGAGAACAATTGATTCACCCCCCTCTCTATTTTTCTAAATCATATTAACAGTAAAACACAATGAAGTTATATCTATCAAGCATTGGAGATTTTGCAATGTATTATTTTGAAAATGAATTCATAAACCCCATTGGTCCTTTGACTATCACACAGATGAAAGAAAGACAAGAACATAATGTTATGATGATTGAGATTTCTTCTTCTCTATCAGATGTTGAATATGAAGACATTAAGACATGTACAACTACAAAACAAATGTGGGACAAGATTACACTAGTTCATGGAGGAGATGTGAATGTGCTTAGGGAAAATGATAAAAGTCTAAGAGGTAAATTTGATGATATGAAGATGAAAGAAGGTGAAAACATAACTCAGTACAACAACCAAATCAAGGAAGTTGTGAGTGCTATCCGAGGAGAAGGTGGAACTATTGATGAAGACATTGTGGTAAGTAAAATTCTTAGAACATTGTTACCTACCTATGCTATTAGAGTCTCTACAATTTATGAAATTAGAGAAAATCCTAGTAATAATATTTCACTTGATAGTTTAATTGGAATATTGATTGCATTTGAGCTTAATAACTACGACAATAGTATGTTACCTAAGGTAGAATCTACATTTATCTCATCTCTAAAAATTGGAAGAACAAGCAGCAGACATAAGATAAGAAATAAAAGTGAGAGTGAAGGTGAAGAAGATGAACTTGATGAACTTGAAACATTAATGGCTAGGAGACTAAAAAAAGGCAAAGGAAGATATAGAGGTAAACCACCCTTGGTATGTTTTAAATGCAAAGAGATTAGTCATATTGTTGCAAGATGTCTTGATAAGAAAGATGGTGAGAAAACAAATGAAAGATCAAATGAAAGGAAGAATGACAGGAGAAATTACCGAGATCACAGAGGCAACTGAAAGTATCGCAACAAAGACAATTGAGACCACAAAGATAAAGTCAAGAAGCCATGCTTCCTAGTTGAAGATGAAGATGATGACACCGAGACTGAAACTGATGAATACACAGAAGTGGTATTTATTGCATTAAAGGAATATTCTAAAGAAGAAGAAAGGTATGTTGAAAAAGAACTTATTTCTAAGGTTAGAAAGAATGATACTTGGATCATTGATAGTGGATGCACACATCATATGACTGGTGATGAAGAAAATTTTGAATATCTTGAACATTATAATAATGGTGGAACTATGAAAATGGGAAATGATACACCTTGTCTAGTGAAAGGTAAAGAATCTATATTGTTAAATAATAAGATCAGGTGTGATAATGCATATTGGGTGAAAGGACTTAACTATAATCTGTTGAGTGTAGCACAGCTAAATAACATTGGTCACCAAGTTGTATTTGAAAATAGAAAGGTGAAAATCTATGATGAGGTTGGAAATTTGATTGGTACTGGTGAACAATCAAAAGGTAACTTATTCTATCTAGACAATGCTTAAACTTCTTGTTTATTGGCTAAAAATGAAGATATCTAGCTATGGCACAAGAGGTTATGTCATGTGAACTTTGACAACATGGTTAAGATTAGTAAGAAAAGAAAAGTTAGAGGTTTACCAAGCATATCTAAACTTGACCATGTAATGTGAAAACAATGTCAAATGGGTAAGATGTCAAAGTCTAGTTTCAAGAGAAAACATTACTCATCTAATGCTATTTTGGAGTTAGTTCATACTACCTTGTGTGGTCTAATAAGAACTCAGAGTTATTATGGAGAAAAATATTTTATCTTATTTGTTGATGAATTCTCTAGGATTATTACTGTCATGTTCTTAAAAGAAAAATTAGAAGCTTTCAAAATGTTTAAATTGTACAAATAAAAAGTGGAATGAGCAAGTGGTAAGAAACTAAAATACTTTAGGTTAGATAGAGGTGGTGAATTTATTTTTGATGAGTTCACTAATTTTTGTAATGAGCATGGAATAAAGAGATGTGTATTTGCACTAAGAACACCCCAGCGGAATGGGATTGCTGAAAGGAAGAATAGATAAATTGTTGATTGTGCTAAAACACTGATGATTGAAAAAGATATTGCACAAATGTACTAGAGAGAATTTGTTAGTACTCTTGTTTACACACTAAACTAAGTTCAACTAAAGAAAGAATCAAACAAGACATCTTATGAGTTATGATATGGTTACACACCTAATGTGAGTTATTTTAGAATATTTAAAAGTAGATGTTACATTCCGAAAGATGATAGAAATGGAAATTTTGATTCAAAAGGTGATGAAGGGATATTTCTAGGTAATTCTACTAAAATAAAGGCTTATAAATATTTGAACATGGCTACTAATAAGATTATTGAAATTTCAAATGTGACAGTTGATGAGTTTGCATAGAAGAATGATGAAGAAAGAAAAAATGAACCAGAAGACTATGTAGATTTGTTTATATTGAAGAACCTAAAACTCTACCTGAGCAATAGTCTAGCATTACTAAGAAACAAAATAATGCTATTGAGAAACAGTCTATACAGACTGAGCATCAATAAATAGTTATTGATGAGAATGATGATCATGCAACAAGTGGAAAACATGTTGAAGAACAAAGATCTGAACCTGTACTTGCAAAGTATGTGAGAAGACACCATCCACAAGATCATATAATTAGAGACAAAAGAGTAGGAATGATGATGTAATCACCTGGAAATGGACAAAGACAATTAAATGATAAATCAAGTCAAATCAAAGTGAATCAAGGACAAAATTGAATCAATTGAATCACAATGCAGAATTAGCCAATCAAAATTAAAATCAAGTCTTAATTCGAGATCAATCAAAATTGAGAACATTTTAATCAAATGCAATCAAATCAAAATACAATTAAATCAATTAATTGTATAGTCTTGGATTAAATAAAATTCAACCCATTCAAGGGGTACATGGCTAAAATAAATCAATTAATAAATCTTAATTACTCTCAACAACCACAAAGGGAGGAAATTTAACCAACCAATGAGAGTGGATGAAAGGCATTCACATGGATCAAGCCAAATTGAATCTCAATCACTCAAAGTGAGAAGGAATCTTGTCCATTGATCTTGTCTACTTGTCCCAAGCTTTGAGGACACAAACTTTGCATTGTCTTCAAAGGGTGGAACCAAAGACTCAACCAAGGCTTAATCATGATCAACTACACTACACCCCCTACCATTGGGAAAATCTATAAAAGGAAGACCAAATTCCTTCATAATTCATAACCACATATTTGAGAATTGCATTGAACCTCTTGCAATTTGCATTTAGAAAGGTATTTGAGAGATTAATTAGCATTTACTTTTATCTAATTGTTAGCTTTAACTTGTTTATCTTATCATTCTCATTCTAGGACTATCATTAATGGAAGCTTTCTGAGAGCTTTGCATTAACATTCTTAGATAGAGAGTCATAGGATGCTCAATTGATCATTAATTTGTTAAATAGTTTCTCTATTGTGGTTTATTTAGTTACTATTTCATTTATTGTTCAACCTTAATTCTATGAAGATACTTTCCCTAGTATACAAAATGGCACCCACCATGGGGAAAAATGCTTCACTTTGCTAAATGTACAGAAATTTATCATTATTATCAAATTTTCAGGTGTTTAACTCTCGGCTTTTCCAGGAAACAACACTTTTGACAGATTAAGCAGCACTTTTACTCGGTTAAATGATATTTTTGATCACTGTTCCGGTGCTTCAGTGGAAAATTTGTTCGCCTTTACGCTGATCTGCAGTGCTTTTATACTTTCTATTCTCTATCTCACATTCTTTTAGCAGTTCTGCATTAATTAAGAGCACATTTCTCTTGACTACTAGGCACTTTCATTCTTTTCTTGAGTGCTTTTGCCTTGATTTTTCCACCTTTAATCAATTATGTAGTGCTTCTGCAATTTACTTGTGCGCTTTTTCATTTACTGACAGAGTTAAAGCATTTCTTTTAACATGATTAGTTGCACTTTAAAGCAATAAAATAGTGCTTTTAACTATTTCAGGAGTGCTTTTGCATAATTTATTAATCTGATTAATTTGATTGTGGTAAAATGGTTTACTATGTTCTGTAGGATGATAGATCATAAAAAGGCAAGAAAACTAGAGAGCAAATTTAATCAAGAAGGCAAGGCTTTAGTTAAAAGGATCAAGAAGGAGAACTTTCCTCATATCAAATTGGTTCTTGAGGAGACACAAGAGGAAGAAAACCAGGTATATCAAAATTATCTTGCAATTGTAGAAGCTTATAAAACAAAATTTGTCTCTTAATTGGATTTTTACTCCTTAATTCAAGTTTTTCTTAAAATTTGCAAATAAGGTATTTAAGGTTCAATACATAATTCTTTGCTTCTTCAATTTCTATTTGGTTTCCCTCATTGTGATTGTTGGTGTTGACTAACTTGCTGGTGGAAAAGCACATTTGGAAGGAGTTATTGCCAAGGTAATGATGAAATCACTAAAAAATGCCCCTAACTTTGGTTAGCTACAAGAAAAAGGTAAGCCTCAAACTAGTCAATATTTTCCCTTAAATTGTGGCATTGGTGCATTTCAAAATCTAGTAATTACAAAACCTCTCTTTTTTTGGAAAGTTTAGCAATTAGGCCTATGCTCTTCACTTCTTCTAGTGAATCAAAATGCCAAAGGTGTTGATATTTTTGATTAATAAGAAAGGTTAAGGAATCAAGCACATAAAATCAAAGCCCCTTGTTTGTGGAAGAGAGTAGAAATACTCAAATCCCTATAGTTAGTGGGTGAAATCAATTGAACATTTCTTATTGTGTTTGGGAACTAAAGGAAAAGTTAGGGATATGCTCTTCACCTTTTGGTGAACCAAATTCCCAAAAGCTTGACCTTAATTCCATTTCCTTTCTTTAAACATGAACATGCTAGAACATTAGTGGGCTCACCTCCTAAGTTTTCCTTAATGAGGCCGATGAGAGGGACAGTCCAAAGTGGGATATGCTTTCTTTTTCTGTGAGAACCCAACCCACTATAAAATGAAATGCATGCATCCTTAATGGGGTGTGTGACAAAATGATTTTAAATTTTTTGAACTTTCTCTAGTAGTCCTCACAAATTGCACCAAATCATACTTTGTGTGTGTGGGAAGCCCCTTAACATACTTGGGGGATGAAAGTTTAAAGTCCATTTTGAACAAAATTTACACTAAATCCTTGATAAAATAGCAAGACCACCTTTTAGAGCCATGTTTACGAACCAAATCTTGTGCTAGGTAGGTGCTTGAAGTGTCTTTTTGTGCAAAACCTGTGACAATGTTCTTCAAATCAAACATTTTGTGTTAAGTGGGTAAAAAGAGACAAGTGAATGTGTGATTGTTGTGTTTGACATACATAAACAAGTGAGAGAGATATCCATTGAAAATTCATCTTATATTTTTAAATCTCTTCAACATAAAATCAACAATTCTCGAATCAAGGATTACTTTAAATCGAACCCTTGTTGGATGTCGATTTCCATGTGGTCCCACACATATAGGGTATCATTACAAGGAGATAGCACTCTTTTTGCAAACGAAGGGAAAGAAGTTGAATACCAAAGTCTTTTCAAAGAACCTAATCAAGAAGAAATTTTTCCAAACCTATTTTAACAAAGACTTGGAGAGATGGATAGAAACATGGCATATCATAATCACAATACCAACAATGCCAATCATAATGCCAAAGAAACACTTGAAGAAAAGGTTGAGAGGGCTTCCCAAGACCTAGAATTCCTAGAGGTTATGGAGAAATTGATAGATAGGGATAAGGAGAACTTTTTCCTAAATTTAGCCCAAAAGGGAGTAAAGCTTCCTTATGATTTTGATATTGACCAACTCAAGAAAGACCATCAACAAGATGACCCCATGAAATTCATGACTAGGCAGATAAAGGCCTTCCAAGAAAAAATTGATACCATGAAGAAGGCAGCAGAATCTAAGGCCTTTTCCATTGAAGCTTTGTGTCCTTTCCCTTTCGACAAAAGCCTAGTTATGGTATCTTTTCACTTCAATACCATTTTTCCTAAATACGATAAGTAGATGGGTAAAATAGACCCACAGGATCATCTAAGAGAGTTTTGCACCCTAAGCATAGAGTTCATGCACAATGATACATATCTAATGAGACTCTTCTCTAGAAGCTTAGGAGGTCCCACAATGGAGTTGTTTTCAAAACTACCCCAAGGAATAAAGACCTTTGAGGAGATAGCCTCCAAGTTTTTAACCCATTACTCTTATAACATTGAGCACAAAATCACAATGCTCAAGTTGTGTGATACCAAACAAAAAGATGGAGAGTCCTTAGGATTCCTACAAAGGTGGAGCACCATTTTCGCAAGGTATCCATGAAGTATCCCCGAGAAAGAGAAGATGGAGATATTCACCAAAAATTTGACCATGAAAATGAATTATAGATTACAACTTCAATGTCCCCCAACATTTGAAAAACTCATCGAAAATGGGATCAAGATTGAAGATATTTTGGTTAAGAGAGGTGAAATCAAATTATTTAAAGATAACAAATCCAACAACAACAACAACAACAATAATAACATCAATAAAAATAATTATGTGCCTAAGTATTTAAATAATCAAGGGTCCAACAATAACAATGATAAATTGAAATAATGGATAAAGAATAACAACACAAATCTTGTGAATGATGGAGTTGTGGAGACCCACAAATTGAATTCAACCCCTTTTATCCTACCATATGGAGCTAATTCTTCAAATAATGTTAATCAATCAAAAAAAGCTCCATTTAATTCCAATAATTTCAATCACAATTCCAACAATAATGCTAATGGGAGTAAGTCAAAACCCTCCTACTCCAATTATAACAAAAAGAAATTCACCTACTTAGGTAAACCTTTGGAGAATATATTAAGGACCTCGGTTGCCAACAATGTCATCACATTACCCGATATGAGAGATTATGAAGCTCAAGTTAAGCCTCATTGGTGGAATGATGCCCATCAATGTGAATATCATCGAAATAGAGGTCATCCAACAAATGAATGCATGAGGTTAAAACACTTGGTGCAAGATTTAATTGACAATGGAACCATTAAAATTGAAGTGCCTCAAAATAATGAGGATCATACAGCCTTCAAAAACCCCTTTTCGAATCATGAAAAGGGTGAGTCATCTAATACTAATCAAAATTTAAAAAAAGGCAATGAGAAAGTGAACTTTTCTCATACTCATCATAACACGATAAATACTCTAAATGAAGAGGATCAAACTGTAAATGTTATCATAGTGAAGGATAAATCAAGAGAATCATCATCAAATGTTCTCACTAGGGGGAAAGCATAAAAAATTATCCTACCTACCAATGCTCCAAAGATTGTGTTATCAAACCAAGCTTCAACATCATCATCAAAACAATATAACTTGGTTGATCAATTACAAAGAACTCCCGCTCAAATCTCTATTCTTGAGTTGCTCAAATTATCACCAATTCATAAGGATATCTTGGAGAAGGCCTTATTGGAAACAAATGTGCCTCTAAATTTGGAGGTAGAGAAGTTTCAAAATATTATAGGACACCTAATTGCACCCTATTGCCTATCATTTTCCAAACAAGATGACATGTCCCTTAATCATCCTCAAAATCTGCCCTTACACACAAAAGTGTTGATCCATAAGCATATGGTGAAAAGAGTCCTTATAGATGGAGGAGCCAGCCTAAACATTTGTACCCTTAGCTTTGTGAAAGCCCTAGGATTTTCTGAGGAGGCTGTTGACCCTAAGAAAAAGATAACCATAAAAGCCTATGATGATGAAGAAAGAGCCTCAAAAGGAGTCATAGTATTACCCATCAGAGTGGGTTCCGTACAAAAAGAGACCATATGTTAAGTGTTGGACTTAAAGTTGACTTATAATATCTTGTTATGAAGGCCAGGGATCCATGAAATGCAAGCCATTCCTTCAACTTACCATCAATGCCTAAAATTCCCATATTTAGGACAAGAGATAATGGTAAGTGGAGATCTAAATCCATTCCAATATTGTAATAATGTCAAGCCTATCAATGACTCCTTGGTTCCACACAATGTTGAAGGGTCTATACCTAATCAAATGAAGCAAGGTCAAAATTCTAAGGACATCCCCTTGTTGAAAGGAAAAGAAAAGATGGAAGAAGAGGTTGTTATTGAAGATACACCTAAACTCATTAACCTAACTACATCGACTAAAGGAAAAGAGAAGGTTAATGAGGATAACATTATTGAAGAATCAAAAGAAGACCATACCAAAGCCATCTAGGTATACACTAAAGAGGTCCATTACCAAAAGATGGACCAAATGATGAAGAATTTTGATAAGCAATGAAAGATCAAACAAAAGGGAGTAGGTGAATACTCCTTATCTATGATGGACTTACCTTTATCACCCAAGTCCTTTGGAAAACCTCCAAATCTACCTCATAGATATAATGATAACTTTGTGATGGAAAGTACATCATCCACCATGGATGAAGAAGATAATGAAATCCTAAACTATTTATACAAAGATGAAGAATCAAGTGCTCATGTCAAACATATCCAAAATATAACCATTCCCACACATCAATATGGGAAAGGATTTTCAATCATGCAAAAGATGGGTTACAAAGGTCAAGGACCTTTGGGAACAAAGAATGATGGGCTCATTGAACCCATAGAATCAACACGGTGAGATTCCAAGGAGAAAATAGGTTTAGGGTATCTTGAAGAAGGATACACTCAAAAACATTATCCCAAACTTTATGATCAAATATTACAATTAGAAACTCATAGTGATGAGGATTCTAATGAATGGGAATGGGAGACTTAATCTGATGATTCATGCCAAGAAAAGGGTATTGATGTCATTCATACCTATGCTTCTACCAAAGATAAAGGACCAATAATAGAATCAAGTTCAAATCAAGCATCTAGTTCTAGTCAAGTGATCCTAAATGATGTTCCAAGCATAGAAATAGAGATAAATCAATGGGTAGGTGAACCATACATTCCTTCATGGAGACCTGCTATGGAAGAATCAAACATTAGGTTTAATCCACATGATTTTTATCCAACAAAAACCTTAGAGGAGTCTAGTGAGGAGGACTTTGATCCTTCTTTAGAACATTTAGAGGAAGCCCATGTTCAATATTTTCAAAATACAATGTATGAACCATCCAATAATGAGATATACACCCTAAATCCAATTGAAACAAACCCAAGTGTTGACCCATTAACTCTCATCCATCCAGACCTAATTGAATGGAATGCCATTGAACCAACTACCCTTCCAATCTTCTTAAATGACAACATGGTGTCCCAATACCTCAATGCACTTGAAGCTTCTTCTATCATAGAATATCAAGAAGAAATGATCAAAGGGAACATCCAAACTTCTAATCAGAGAAAAAATGAAAAAAATAGAAAAGGAGAAGAATCAATTGTTGAAAACCACATTGTGGCAACATTAGATCCAAAAGAAAGAAATAAAGAAATAAAGGAAGCTTCCAAAGGTGAAAACCCAACTGAGGCACCTAAGGAAGGGATTTTTGACGTTCTACCAAAACATTATGAAGAAAGATCTCCAATCTTAATTGAGCCAATAGAAAAGATAAACATTGGATGAGAAACAAAACTGAAGATCATCCACCTAGTGGAATCTCTATCTAGCGAAGAAAGAATAGAATTCATCAAGTTCTTTAAGGAAAAAAAAGTTAACTTCACATGGTCTTATGATGACATGCTGGGTTTAGACCCAAATCTAATAATGCATCATCTAAATATCAAGGACATAGCCAAACCTATTAAGACAAAGCTAAGGAAGATGCATCCTCATATAGCACTACTTGTCAAAGAAGATTTAGAAAAATTATTGAAGGTGGGATTTATAAGGGCCATTGATTATGCACAATGGATCTCAAATATAGTGCCAGTATCAAAAGTAGACAAATCTATCATAATCTGCACAGATTTTAGAGACTTAAACTTGGCATGTCCTAAGGATGATTTCCCACTTCCAAGTATTGATGCCATTGTAGAATTAACAGCGGGACACTCTATGTTTTCACTCATGGATGGATTTAGCAAGTATAATTAGATAAAGATAGCACTAGAAGACCAAGCTAAAACCATCTTTACATGTGCATGGGGTACTTTCTATTGGAATGTCATGCCTTTTGGCTTGAAAAATGCCAAAGCGACCTATCAATGAGGGATGACCACAATATTTCATGATATGATGCATAAATTCATGGAGGATTATTTGAATGACATACTAGGTAAATCCCACTCAATAAAAGAGCACCTACCAATTTTGGTGAAAATTTTTGAAAGGCTACAAGAATTCAAAGTGAGGCTTAACCCAAAGAAATGTACATTTGGAGTCCAATCCGACAAACTATTAGGCTACATTGTATCTACAAAAGGGATAGAGGTGGATCCCGCTAAAGTGAAGGCTATCATGGAAATGGAAGAACCTAAAAACATTAGTTAGATGAGATCTTTACAAGGAAGGATACAATCCATCAGGAGATTTATCTCCCAACTAGTTGAAAAATGTCATAATTTCACCCAACTTTTGCATAAAGATACAATTTTCAAATGGGATGAAAAGTGTGAAGAAGCCTTTAATCTATTGAAGAAATATCTCATGAATCCACCAATCTTGATGCCACCTATTAGAGGCAAGCCCTTGATCTTATATATTTCAGCAATAGAAAATTCATTGGAGGCACTTTTAGCACAAGAGGATGAAATAGGGAAAGAAAAGGCACTTTACTACATTAGTAGAACCTTGGTCAAATACGAGATTAACTATACATTCATGGAAAGGGAATGCTTGGCTATAGGTTTTGCTTCCCAAAAATTATGCCATTATATGCTAGCCCACAAGATAAGGCTCATTGCCAAAATTGACCCTTTAAGTACCTACTTAGTAAAATAGCATTGAATGGAAGGTTAGCAAAGTGGGTGATGGTACTAAGTGAATTCGAAATAGAATATGTTGATAGAAAATAAATCAAATGGAAAGTTATTACTAACCAATTAGCATAAGCACCACTCCAAGATGATCATCCTATACAAGTGGAATTCCTTGATTCAGAGATTGTGAATGTTGAGGCAAAAACATGGCAACTTTATTTTGATGGTTCATACACTCATCATGGATCAGGAGCAGGCATACTTTTAATCACTCCTCAAGACTCTACTATTCCTAAATCATACAAATTTCTATTCCCATGTACCAATAATATAGTAGAATATGAAGCCTTGGTTAGTGGGATCAAGTTGGCATTAGAATGGAAAGTGATAGAATTAAAGGTTTATGGAGATTCACAATTAGTCATAAATCAAGTCAATGAGGAATATCAAACAAAATATGACAAATTGGTACCCTACAAAAACATGGTGGACAATCTTAGGAAGTATTTCATACTTATTACATTTGAGCAAGTGCCAAGAGAAAAGAACAAAGTAGTGGATGCAATGGAAACCTTGGCTTCACTTTTACAAATGCCTGATCAGAATGCTAGATATGAGTTCTTGGTAGAAGAAGTGGATCAACTTGCATTTGAACCTACCCACCCTTATACCATTTTCTTGTTAACTACAAATGAATCACCTTGGTATGGAGCTATTTACACTTACTTGAAAGATCAAATCCTTCCCATAGACCAAACTAGGAATCAAAAGAAAAGCCTCATTCACCAAGCCACCTAATACACCATAATTTCTGAAACATTGTATCAAAAAAGTCTAGATGGAATGCTCCTTAGATGTTTAGAAGAAGAGGAATCAAACGTAGCCTTATGAGAAATCCACAAAGGAATTTGTGGGTCACACTCAAATGGATTAACTTTATCTAAGAAACTTCTTAGGATAGGATATTTTTGGCCTACGATGGAGAAAGATGCTTGTAACTTTGCTAAAACTTGTAGAAAGTGTCTATTCCATGGAAACTTGATACATGTGCCTGCACAAGAGCTTCATCCGATGACAACACCTTGGTCATTCTATCAATGGGGGTTAGACTTAATAGGCATGATTTATCCACCATCTTCAAATGGTCATAAATTCATCATCACGGCAACAAAATACTTTACCAAGTGGGTGGAAGTTGTACCCCTATCAACTACAACAAGAAAGTAGATATCTTTGTTTATCCTCAATCATATTATTTATAGATATGGCATACCTCATGCTATCATAACAGATAATGCAAAGCATTTCAAGAACAAATACCTAAAAGAATTATGCACAAAGTTCCACATGATTCATCATTCTTCTTCAATCTATTACCCCCAAGGTAATGGACAAGCTAAAGCAACAAATAAAAACATCTTGAAATTTTTGAAGAGAACGGTGGACAATTCAGGTAGAGATTGGCACATCAAAATAAACCTAACCTTGTGGGCTTATACAAAAAGCATAAGAATGCCAATAGGAGCTACACCTTTTCATTAGTCTTTGGAACATAAGTAGTTTTTCCTTTGGAGGTAGAACTTCCATCTTTGAGGATATCTATGCATGGTTTGATAAATGAAGAAGACTATAGGGTTTCTAGGCTACAAGAAGTAGAACTCCTAGATGAGAAACATAAGCAAGCATTTGATCATTTGAAGGTGTACCAAAATAGAATGTCAAGGACTTACAATAAGCACATCAAGTCAAGAACATTTCAAATAGGTGACCTAGTTTTGCGAGAAAATCCCAAGAATCAAGCAGAATGAGAAAATAAAGGAAAATGAGAAGCAAACTAGTTAGGACCATTTATCATTGTTGAAAACTTTGGGACCGGCACCTACAAATTAGCAGATTGTGATGGAGAGGAGTTACAAGGACCTATCAATAGCATACATCTAAAGAGGTTCTAAACATGAGGTAGATGAAAGATTATAAAGAGTATCAGATGAGGAGCATCATATTTATTGTAAATAATCAAAAGAGACCTTGAAAATATCAAAAACATTTGAAAAGTAGAAAAGATAAAAAATAGTGGAAAATTGAGCATGAAGAAAGAAAAAACATTCATATATGATCCTCAAAAAGATGTTGTCTTGGTGAAAACCTAGAAATAGGTGCCTTGATGATATTAAAAAAAAATTGAAAAAAGAAAAAATACAAAAAAATCAAAAAAGAAGAAAAGTGCCTTGGTGAAAACCTAGCAAATAGGTGCCTTGGTAGAAAAAGAAGAGAAAAGCTTTTAAAATAGGAAAAAGAGCTAGATCCATTCAATCGGTGAAAACTTGGTAAACAAACACCATTGAAAGTCCAAGTCAGTCACATACCTAGAAGGTCACCTTGTAAATATTGCATTCACTAGCATTTGTATATATTACATAATAAAATCCCACAATTGCATTTGCAAGTACATCAATATTTTGGTCACCTAATCGACAAAATTGTCCTAAGTCCCACAAATGAAATCAATATCAAACTGGGGGCAATCTACTCAAAAGGAGAAAGGTTTCATCAAAGCAAGCTTTATTCAATCAGAGAATCAATTCATCAAATTCGAAAGAGGAACACTTAATCAAATCTACATCTCAATCCAATTTGAGCCTAAAACATCAAAATTGATCCAAGAACTGAAATGAACTTACCTTTATCAGGATTAAAAGTATGAAATGGATGGAATTACACTTGAAATATGGATTTGAAAAACATTGCAAAATTTTTTTAAGTGTTGACTCAATTAATGAAATCATTTCTTTCTAGCGAATCGATGAAAGTTTTAGACTAGACAAGCTATGATGAAAGGATGATATTTTTCTTGATTTCTGAATGACTGTCTTAAAATCAAAGTTTTAAATCATGTATTATTTTTCTAAGGACATGATCATCAAAGAATAATCGAGGACTTGTACATAGGATAAAACTGAGATTTTTGCTTGTTTACGCAAATGGATACATTGGCTATTTTGATCTTCAATATCATAATACCAAAATCCACTTGCAACATAGAATCTGACAAAATTGGTATTCTCACTCTCATGATTGGCTTCAATTAGTGATAGTCGTACCAAAGAGAGATTGGAAACCAAATAAAGAGGTGCAAAAAGTATTCATATCATCATAGTTGAACTAGTGATGGTTGTACTAAAACACGGGATTCCAAAAATGCTCAATGGTGATTATAAGCTCCAAATCTTGAATAATGACAGTTAGCTACATACATCTTAGATTAAGTGCATTTATATATTGTTTTTCCTTTCTTAGCTTAATTTGCAAGGGGGAAAATGAAAAGGGGGTGTACGAAAATAAAAAACCAAAAGATCATCAAAAACAACTATATAGGATCGAGTGTGTTGGATATCAAAAATTAAAAACAAAGTACATTTCAATAATTCATTTGCATTAGTTTAAGTTGCATTAGGTCATCCTCATTACACTTTGCATATATTTAGATGTGTCTCACATTTGAATTATTAGGTGCATTTCATAAAGGCATTATCATTATATTATATTCATTTCATTTAAAGTGCATTGCATTAGTTAGAAATCATTCATTACATCCATTAAGACCATTAAGCATTAAGAACATCTCATACATGATAGTACCATTCATTCATATTACATATATCATTCAAAGATCATTACATCATTACATCACATCTACATATCAAAGGCAATGCATCCATTTAATATCCATCTAATATCAATATCATTAAATTAAATTGCACATTGCATTCATCTATTCTATGTCATACATAAGACAATCATTTAATCATCATTAGGACATATGCATACAGTGAACATTGCATTTTGAAAAGCATAAAACAAAGCATATAGAAGATAGAATCATATAGAGTTGCATATCATCCAAAACATCTGAAAATGGTATCCAACACAATGACATCATATATAGTCAAATCTATCAAAGAAAGGATCAAAGTCCATGGTGCAATCATCAATAATGAACAAGAGATCAAAGTCTATAATGTCATCATAAAAGCAATATCTAAAGATCAAATGTCCAGCAAAGTATCAACATAAACAATGTCAAATCGATAAAAAATGATACAACAATGGTCCAATGTCTCGATCATAGCAACAGAATGTAACATCAAATTACAAAGGAAACAATGGAACTAGCTCATGAGAAATCAACTGATAGAGTCACCCACACCATCAGTACCATCATGATCAGGAGCACTATCAAGAGGTCAGCTCGAACTAGCCTATAATCCATGCTGACTCATAGAAGCCATGAAAGTTTGCATCATCTCATTCATCTGTGAAACTTGCTGCTGAATAGAGGATATCTAGGTTTGCAAAGAAGCAACATCTGATGCTGAGGCAGGGGCATGACCATGTGGAGGTGGAACATAAGAAGATGGCATTGTTGAAGATGATGGATCAATCAAAGAAGGAACAAAGTGAGATGAAGACAGATGCGAAGAAGATGAAGGCATCAAGGCAGAAGCATGTGCCTAAGCTAAAGGAGCCTAAGGAATAATAGGAGGAATAACTGGCTGAATAGGAGCACCCTATGCTTGATCAAGTAAAACCTATGCTATATCTGCATCCATCTCTCTCTGTCATCTAGTACAAGGCCTCTGTGCTGGAACTCTAGCAACTTGATACAAAAGTCTGTCGACCCGTCCATCTCTACCTTGACCACCACCCCTAGGAGGAATAGGAGTAGTAGCTAACATTGGCATCTGTACTTGACTAGCTTTAGCTCTGCAACAACCCCATCATCCATGTCGACCCCTACCACCACCTCTACCATCATCCCCATCATTGCCATCATCATCACCATCTCCACTAGTAGCATCATCCCCATTTAATAACTCATCAATAGTGGGAAGCCTCTCGGTAGGATCAGTGAACCTGGGAAAAGGATAACAATGTAACTAGGCCCCATACTCATTAGTAATCCTAGCATCCATAACTTGTGATCTAGGAGACCAAGGATGGTATCCCATCTCTTGTATCTTTCAAATAGTTGTCCCATAATCTACACAAGGGCCCCACAATGATCTCTTAGCCTGTACACAGCATACATGGCTACACCCTATGGCATATCTTGAACACACCCATATTGACAGAAAATAAGGTGGAAGCAGAATCTCTCAATGATAAAAGTAGAATGGAAAATCATCTAGTGAGGGAAAAACATATAAGGAAGCTCACCATCATCCTCTAGCCAAGCCTCACATCTGAGATAAGGCCTCCAAATGATAGTATCCATGTCATCTATCTGATGTTGCCAATAATCCAGCTTACCCATGTGGGTTTGGATAATGATACCACTATACATCCATTCAAAAGGCCAACCCGACTAATGATCCCATGCTGTCACTAGACATGTCACTGGGAGGTTCTCCCAAGTCCAAATCTATAATAGAATAGCTCCTGCTATCAAAGTGGTCAAGTTTCTATATACAATAGTATGAAGCTCATGATATAACTGAGCCAGCAAATAAGAAACCCAATCAAATCGATGAGGATCCCCCATCAAATCCTCTAGAATGGGACCCCACACAATGGCAAACCCATGTCCATGTCTATCAGGAAGTAGGAAACCACCAATCAATGTACCTAGAACAACTGGTAAAATAGGGAACAAAATGAAATGCACTGACTGGATATGTTGATCACCAATAGAAGGATCCCCAAAGACTCATCGACAAGCTGAGCCATCATAAATAGTATCATAATATACGAGCTCTCCTTGAGTTAGCAACCACATAATGTGATACATTTCCTCTCATGTAATCATCATCTCCCCCATAGGAAGATGGAAGGTGTTATGGTCTAAGTGCCCATGCTCAGCCATAGCAGTGATAAGACCTCGATTCATGTGAAATCGAGGAAGATATAACAGAAAGGACAAGCCACAATGAGCAATAAGCTGATGATTAGTAGCACTCAAATCAGGTGTCATATCCCATGACAAAGGATATGAACCACAGATACATAAAGACCCAAGATCATCCTACAAAAAGAAAGTTCAAACACATCAGAATTGAAATCAAAAATTACTTGGATTATCCTAAGTCAATCAAAAATTTATAAACCTATCAAATCACAATCAAATTTCATGTTTCTACTCAGATAGAATGGAAATTTTATCCTCATCCATCATTTGAATCTAGATTGACTGATGATATCCTAACAACAACTGGTTCCTAACTGACCTATCATAACTTGTTATAAATATCAAGATTGGGAACTTAACCTATCAACAGACTGAAGACGTCGAAGAAATTACAACTTGGTCAAAATTCAAAATTCAAAAAAATTTTGTAGAGCAAAAGCACATATTAATACTGCAAAAGTGAAAAATATCAGAAGCACAACTTAAAGGTGTGAAAGCACATATTAATGTTGTAAAAGTAGCAAAACAATCAAAAGCGCTCAAATCCATAGCGCAAGCGAACTTAAAAGTGGTAAAAGTGCCAAACAGTGGTAAAAGCACACAGAAAGATAGCAAAAGTGGAGAAGGGCTTCAAAATGGCTAGCGAAAGTGCTCTATTGAATCGCAAAAGTGCTCGTTAAAAGTGTAGAAGCACACTTTCAGAGTTGAAAGCAGCCTTGAATCAGGAAAAAGTGCCCATTTAAAGAAAAAAGAGGAAAAAAGGGCTAAGCACAAGGAAAAAATTGAAACAAGTTGAAATAAATGCAAAAAATAGGAAAAATGATGAGGTACAAGTACTCACCGGAGGTCCTGAGCTAGGCAGACGCATATATCGGCAGCATTTCTCAAACTGATGCTTGCGAAGAGGGACAAACATCATCAGAAGTCAAAAGTGAAAGGTAAAAATGAATCATAAAAAGGGATTTTGACCCCTTTATATAGGTTTTTGACCTAAAAAGAGGAGAATTTGACCTAAGAGGTGACCTTTTCATCAAATTTGACCTAATAAAAGTGATTTTATCATCACAATAATCAAAACCGGGGCATTTGAAATCAAATGGACTAAACATTGATATTGAAAATTCAAATAAAATTCATCAAAAACTTGAACTTTATCAATATCAAATGATCAACATCATCAAGAATCAATCAATGGTCAAATTAATTTGAATTTTATTTCATTTTTGAGGGGGCATACCATTGGTAATATCAAATAGCAAGAACATCATCAAAAATCGAGAGACCGATCATCAAATCAAAGTGAAAGCTTTTATCAGGAAATTTTTTGTAATCAATCAAATGGGGCAGCACATCGAAATCAATCATCAGAGTAGGTATCATATCAGGATCAATCATCAAAACATGTATCATATCGAGGATTCATCATCAGAACGACCATCAAAACCACATCAATTGAGAGTTTCATATCGATCAAATCTGCATAAATCTCATATCAAACATCAAGGATCAACCATCAAAAGACATCAAATGAACATCAAAAGATTGACCATCAATGAATCAGGACTTATCATCAAGAAAAATTAGAGTATTCTTTGAATCGACATGCTTTTCACGTCAACTCAAAGAGTGGCATTTGTAATCACCTGAAAATGGACAAAGATAATTAAATGATAAATCAAGTCAAATCAAAGAAAATCAAGGACAAAATTGAATCAATTGAATCACAATGCATAATTAGCCAATCAAAATTAAAATGAAGTCTTAATTTGAGATCAATCAAAATTGAGAGCATTTTAATCAAATGCAATCAAATCAAAATACAATTAAATCAATTAATTGTAGTCTTGGATTAAATCAAATTCAACCCATTCAAGGGGTACATGGCTAAAATAAATCAATTAATAAATCTTAATTACTCTCAACAACCACAAAGGGAGGAAATTTAACGAACCAATGGGAGTGGAGAAAAGGCATTCACATGAATCAAGCCAAATTGAATCTCAATCACTCAAAGTGAGAAGGAATCTTGTCCATTGATCTTGTCTACTTGTCCCAAGCTTTGAGGACATAAACTTTGCATTGTCTTCAAAGGGTGGAACCAAAGACTCAACCAAGGCTTAATCATGATCAACTACACTACACCCCCTACCATTGGGAAAATCTATAAAAGGAAGACCAAATTCCTTCATAATTCATAACCACATATCTGAGAATTGCATTGAACCTGTTGCAATTTGAGTTTAGAAAGGCATTTGAGAGCTTAATTAGCATTTACTTTGATCTAATTGTTAGCTTTAACTTGTTTATCTTATCATTCTCATTCTAGGACTGTCATCAATGGAAGCTTGCTGAGAGCTTCGCATTAACATTCTTAGATAGAGAGCCATATGATGCTCAATTGATCATTAATTTGTTAAATAGTTACTCTATTATGGTTTATTTAGTTACTATTTCATTTATTGTTCAACCTTAATTCTATGAAAATACTTTCCCCAGTATACAGATGGCTCAAAGTAACTTAAGGAAAAACACATGTTTAGTTTATGAATTTGAGCCTAAAACTGTTAGAGATGCATTGGCAAATGATGAATGGATCAAGGTAATGAATGAAGAGATTGAACAAATACAAAAAAACAAGACATGGACATTGGTACCAAGACCAAAACACAAAAATATGATTGGAACTAAATGGATATTCAGAAACAAATTGAATGAGAATGGAGATGTAACAAGGAACAAAGTAAGACTATTTTGCAAAGGTCATGCACAAGAAGAAGGAATTGATTATGGAGAAACTTTTTCACCCATTTCTATACTTGAAGGAGTAAGAATACTACTTGCATATGCAGCTTATAAAGGATTTAAGGTATATCAAATGAATGTTAAATCTACATTTCTAAATGGGATACTTGAAGAAGAGGCATACATTGAACAACCTAGAGGTTTTGTTGATCCTAATCAGAGGAATATAGTATGTAAGTTGCACAAGGAATTATATGGACTAAAACAAGCACCAAGAGCATGGTATGAAAGACTACATTCTTATATCATAAGAATTGGATTTGTTAGAACAAGTGACAACAAAAATTTGTATTTGAAATGTGAAACTAATTATAAGATTCTTATTACTGAAATATTTGTTGATGATATCATATTTAGAGGTCATGATAACCTATGTAAATATTTTGCTGATGAAATGACGAAAGAGTTTGAAATATTGATGTTTGGTGAGATCAAATTTTTTCTTGGATTGAAAATACTACAATAGAAGGAAGGCATATACATCACACAATCTAAATACATCAAATAAGTGTTGAAGACATTCGGTATGGAAGATTCAAAACTAGTTGGTACACCTATGGTAACCGAATGCAAGCTAACAAAGGATGACAAGTTAGCTGAGGTAAATCAAACTTTATACAGATCAATGATTGGCAAGTTAATGTATGTTGTGCATAGTAGACTAGATATTTCACATGCGGTTAGAATTGTAGCTAGATTCTCTAATAATCCTAAAGAATCACACATAACTTTTGTGAAAATAATTTTAAGATATTTGAAGAATACTAAAAACTATGGATTCTAGTATAAGATAGATGACAATTTTGAACTAAAAGTTTACACAAATTGATTGGGCTGGAAACATTGATGATAGAAAAAGCACTACTAGTGGAGCATTCTTTTTGGGAGAAAGATTAGTAACTTGGATAAGTAAGAAACAAGGATGCATTTCTTAGTCCATTGTAGAAGAAGAATATGTTGTTGTTGTTGTTTTTGTTGTTTTTGTTGTTGTTGTTGTTGTTTTTGTTTTTGTTGTTGCTAATTGTTCAAATATTGCATGGATAAAAAAATTATGGGAAGGTATGAATGAGGAGATCACTGATCCAATGATAATCTATTATGATAACACAAGTGCTATTAATATTTATAAGAATCTAGTGATCCAAGAAAAGAAAAATCATATATCTATTAAGTATCACTATTTGAGGGAGGAAGTTCAAGAAAAGAAAGTCAAATTAGAATATGTAAAATCACAAAGCAACTTGCTGATATATTCACAAAACCCTTATTGAAGGATACATTTGAATACTTGAGAAGTATACTAGGGTTCCATCCCCTATCTAATAGTCACTAAGGTGATATGAGGTTGTATCAACTTATACTTTATCAGAAGATATAATGATATTGATGCATGACGTTCACACTTTGGGATTCCTAAGGTTGTGAAGATGGAAGTTAACCTAAAATTGCATATCTGTACATGCAAAGTACAAGAATCTGAACTGAACAACAAAGATGCTATTTTGGATACTAAAAGAGCTGGTTAAATTTTTGGCATTTTTGTCAAAGGAAGAGAGAATCAATGAAATATATAGATAAGGGAGAGAGATTGCATGAAATATTCAGATTAAAATCTACATGGAGAAAGATTACATGCAGGGAGAGAGATGATTAAGAAACATTAGAGAAAGATACATGAGATATCCAAAAGGGAGAGATATTGATGTTGTGTAGTGATTAAACATATTAAATGAATAATCTAGGGAGAGCTTATCGAGTCACAACATATATAGAGAGAGAGTTGTAGACACGAGATGTTTTGTATTCTATGATATATTTCATATTGTGGTGCCATCAATGCCAAAGGGAGAGATTGACAGACTACTACTAATTGAATACTTGAAAGGGAGAGATTATTATACAAAGGTATATGTGACACATTAAATAAGGTATTATATTATCATTAATGTCAACTAGTTTTGACTATACTTATCATGATAGTTGCAAACATCTAAAGAAGGAAATAATGGTGAAGGAATAAGATATTAACATGAAAATGAGATGTATGAGTATAGTATTCATTGGGTAACTTATTGATGAGTCTATGAAATTATGTTAGTTATTTGATTATATTACATAATTCTATTAAGAATTAAAGATCGAGAATGTACAAGTTTATGTGGTCGGTAAATGAAGAACTTAGTATACACTGAGTTGAAACGGTGTACACCGAGCAAGTGTAGTGTATACTAAGTACAGTATTAACAAATTTAGAAGTCATCGACACATCACGGTATTGACCGAGTGAAAGAAATAAAATGGAACATATGATGGCTAACTTGAGATGATGAGTTGGATGAATATGGATGATTCTGAGGTTAAAGATAAAGTTTGTTATGAAGATCTACGGTTGACAAAATTCATGGAAGATCAGATGATGAAGAATTAAATGTGTTTAAGGAACAAGTTCTAAGGAAGGTTGAAGTGAAAAAACCAATGGAGGAGATTAAGAGACAAAATCTATGGATGAGAAGAAAATGATTTATCATGTCTATAAAAGGAGACAAAGATTCATAATGAACAAGAATGCGCATGAGAAGATTGTATTCATGCAAAGTTGGTCAAATAGGTTAAAGTAAGAAATGAGAAATTTTTTAGACAACACCAAGTGTGAGAGAAAGGAATTAACTGAGTAGAATAGAGTTGGAGGATAAGAGGAAATTGAAGTGATTATAATGGCCAAAGGTATTTTGAGCTTAGCATAGATCTAAAAATCTGCAAAGGAAGTTGTATTTGCATCAAATCATTTACTGATGCATTCTAACCATTTCTATAGATAAATCTCTTAACCAAGTGGGACTTAACAGTCTTTATTTATGTCATTATGGCATTTAATGAATGTTGATTATTTTCATGTTGACCCCATAGTGAATTTTTGGTCATGGAGAACTATTAGTGATAAATCCTCTAACAAGGCCACACCTTACAATGTGTTTTATAACCTTTAACATGGTTGGCTCTTAATCGAGCTCACTTCAAAAGAGTGAAATTATTTCAAGTACCGGTCCCAGGTGGTTTTTCCCTTAATAGGGTTTTCATGTTAAAAATAAAGTGTTATATGTTTATGGATGTGATGATTTTTTATTTTACTTTACACAATACAATCATTGGTTTGATCGGTATATGCACTAGTTAATTTTACTAGTATTTGGTTAATGAATAGAAAGGCACAGATAAATTTTTACCGAGTTGTTTAGATTAATTGAAGGATTTTTTTTATATATTTGGGATTATTTGGGACTATGGGATAACTAGACTTAACTAATTCACCCCCCCTCTCAGTTATCTAACAATTATTCACTTGCTTTCTTGATGCAAAGCCCTCCTAAATTCATCTAAGGAACCTAAATAAAGCCAAGGGATTCAAAAAAGACTAGAACCCTCTCAAGGAATTAGACACATCATGAAATAAACTCCCCTTCAAGGAATACTAGCCCTGATTTCTCCACCAAACACTAACTACCAAATATGATGGCTTATAGGGTCTTCAACTTGCACTATCCTAACATAGTCTCCCAACATAGTCTCCCAATGTAACTCACTACTTAGACCTATTAGAGGCCAATGCACCTTTCTTGGAATACCTATAGACTCTATACCCTAAGTGTAATGCATCATCACTGAAATTTAAATCCTCTTCATATTTCTTATGATTTTCCTTACACATAGCCCTTCAACACAATCCACTTTAGACTCTTGATTTAGACTAACACTCACCTTGGTGTAGGAGCACCTTAGGGTCTTATTTAGATCCTAGTTCATTTTGTCTTTTAGGTGGTCCTAGCCAACCACCAAGGTAATAAGGACAATTTAAAAATTCCCAAGTGTGGTGTGATGTGTGTTTATAGATAGGTGTTCTTAAAGTCTTGATAGTGGTCTAGTTTCAATAGGTCTAGTGCTAAGTCCTAGAAAAGTCAACTTGGGTCAATTTTTGGCTATGACTCTAAAATGGAGTAGCATTTATATTTTGATGATTTTAAATGTTTTAAGTACCATTGGAATGATTTAAGGTCAAGCTATGCTAGGTTGGAGATTGGAATGTCAAGTTTACAAAAAGATGTCAAAAAGATGTAAAGTTGCTCATGACAACTTTGCAACTTTGCAAAGTTGTCATGACAAAATTTCCTAAAAATTAGGAAATAGATTTAATGATGTTATAAGCCTGACCTAAGGGTCCAAAAATGTAGGAATATGATATATAAGGTCAGACAAACCCTAATCTGACAGTTGGAAGAGATATTGTACGGACTGTGTTCTGGAAAGCACATGATTTGACTGTGTTTTTGTAACAGGGCCTTCATCAAGTCATTGAATGGATTGAAAGGATTGAAGTAACGCATTGAGGGTTTAATTTTTGTTATGTAATTACTTTTTCTGACATTATTTTATTTTTTTAGCATGACTGGTTAACATTTTGTAAATTCTTTATGTTTCACTGGTTCACTGTCTGGTTCAGACCCAGTCTTGTAAATATGCTCCCCACTTGAATTCTCATGGTTGAACTTCCATGGCCTCTTGGAATAAATTAGGGGACCTTGTATATATTGTAAATATGGTATATGGAGTCTTTTTTTGTAGGAGAGCTATTTTTTTCCATCAATCCCTATGCGAGTGCAGAGGAATTCTGGCTAGGTGTTTGAATAGAACAGGAGCAAGAGAACTTGCTTAATGGATTGGAGCGAACCAATCAAGGGTGTAGAAGTATAGGGTCATGTTTTCTAGTCATGTGTATGTAAGGAGAAGTGAAAAGGGGACCATTAAAGCACCTATTGAGATTAAAGAATCCAAATAGAGTCACATGCCATAAAAACCCTTAAAATTAGGGGTTTGGTGACAGTCCTATGTACGAACATCTTGGAGGTCCAAAACCTAAGAAATCTTGAAGATCAGGAAGTATCTAGAAAGAATCTCTAAATAGTTTGAGGGTCTATATGGAGAAGTTGAGATTTATACCAAGAACTCTGATTTTAGGAGGCCTAATTGGGCTAAAAAGGCTACAAGGCCTAAAATCTTGAAAACTAAGAACCTGATGGAAAACCCAAAGGAGAATCCATTCAAATGGATCAAAATGGATTGAGAACAAACAAGGAATAGTAAGGACACATATTCCTAGTCCCAAGAATAGTTTGGGAGCATAGTGGCTAAGTTGATCCCATGAGTGCATAGTTGGATTGAGAAGCATAGTTGAGTGTTTGAAGTTGGTGGAGAGTTCTATAAGGAGACAGGGATCCTAGAAGTGATCTCTAAGTAGGGTAAAGAGAAATACCCTAGAAAGACCAAATAATAGGCATTAGATAGAGCAAGATTGCTCTTGAGAGATAGTTCTCCCCATAAAATTGGTATCAGAGCTAATAAAAGGCTTGGGCATTGAGAAGTGTATGATAGAGGGAAGTGAATCCATTGGAGAAAGTACCATGGTGACCAATGCAGAATTGGCTAGAGATTTGACAGACCAAAAAGAAAGGAATGGACTTCTTGAAGAAGTTGTAGAAGAAATGAAGCACAAACTAGAAGAGATTGCAGAGACTGTAGGAAAGATGAAAGAGTAGTTAGATGTGGAAAAATTCAAAGGAAATAATCAAGTTGAGGAAGACATAGAACCAGAACCTGACCCTCCAATAGCAGAGGAACCTTTCCTTAAAGCCTTAAAGGCACTAAGTGGAAAGGCACTAGAAGGCATTATGGTTTTCATTGGTAGAATGGATCTAGAATTGGTTATGGAGTGGATTGAGGGCATGGAAAATCAATTTGAATGTGATGGAGTTACAGAGGCCCCAAAGGTGAAGATAGCCAAATCAAGGCTAAGAGGATAAGCACTAACTTGGTGGAAGTTCTTGAAAGAAGAAAGAGAGAAGGAAGAAAGAAGCCAATAGTCAATTGGAAGACTATGGTGGCTAAGGTAAAGAAAAACTATCTTTCAGAAGATTATGACATCCAATTGCATAAGAAAAGGCAAAATCTCAGACAAAGAGATCTAGATGTGGCTGCCTATACAGAAGAATTCTAAAAACTAAGCCTTAGGTCTAGAGTGAAAGAAATGGAAAGCATTAAGGTTTCTAGGTATCTAAATGGCCTTAGATGGAACATACAAGAAGATTTGAGTCTCTTTACACTTACTACTCTCCATAGTTTTTATCATATGGATATCAAGGTTGAGGAAATTTTGAAAAAGAAACAAGATTCAAGTACTAGAGGTAGAGGAAGAGGTGGAGACTCTAGAGGTGGACATGGAGGAGGCTCTAGTGGAAGGAGCAATGAGACCAGAGGCCAAGGAGATCCTAAGCTTGGTGAACAATCTCATGAGGAAAATAGCAAAGGTGGATATAGAGGTAGAAGTTCTTACAATGGTGGAAGAGGAAGATCAAGTGGATTTGGAAGAAGCTCTCATTTTTCTTCCATGAAGTTCTATAACTGTGGGCAATTGGGTCACCCTACATATAGGTGTCTTGATAAACCCTCATATTTACAAGGTGAGAAAAATATTACTTATGTGTTACAAGTAGTGGTTTTCGTTGCACCAAAAGATCGACCTGTTAATGCCCGATACAACCACTAGACTTATAGAAGACACAATAGGTGGTTAAGGCATGTCACGAATCCTGAGGGGAGTGTTGACCATTATGCTAACAATCTCCCCTTCAGCATTACCTAAGGGAATTAAAACCTGTGACCAAGCTCTGATACCACTTGTTACAAGTAGTGGTTGTCGTTGCACCAAAAGATTGACCTGTTAATGCCTGATACAACCACTAGACTTATAGAAGACATAGGAGGTGGTTAAGCCATGTCACAAATCTTGAGGGGAGTACTGACCATTATGCCAACATTATTTCCAAGAGGAGGACTGGATTAAGCACTCAGAGGTGAGTTTAGATTCAGAGAAAGGAGATAATCTCATGTTGAGAAGGATCTTGATCAAAGAACCTACAAAGGATGAACACAAATAGAGGAGGGCTCTTTTTAGGGTCAAGTTCAAGATATTAGCCAAATTATGTATGGTCATAATTGATTCAGGATCTACTGACAATTTTATTTAAGAGGAGGCAGTAAAAAAGTTGAAACTCACCAAGATTCCTCATGTGTGTCCCTACAAAGTCACTTGGTTGAACAAGGGGAAAAATATATTGGTAAATGAGAAAGTATGGGTTGAATTCACCATAGGAAAGTATTAAGACAAGAAACTATGTGATGTACTTCCAATGGATGCATGCCATCTGTTGCTTGGCAGACCATGGAAATATGAGAGGAAGGCAGTACACCATGGCAAGGAGAACAAGTACTCATTCAAGAAGAATGGAGTAACTTACAAGATTTAGTATTTAATTGAAGAAGATGTAATGGATAAGATAGACTAAAATGCACTCCTAATGAGTGGGAAAGAGTTCCTACAAGACATGAAAGAAGGAGAAGAAGTTGTCTATGCTATCATGTTGAAGCCAAAGGAGGAGGAGTCACCTAATCTATCACCTAATCAGTCACCTATGCCTGCAAAAGTGAATCCATTGTTATAACAATTCCAAGACATTATAAGTAAAGGAACTCTAGCTATATTACCACCAAAGAGAACAATCAGTCATCAGATTGAATTTGTGCCAAGGGCATCATTGCCTAACAAGGTTGCCTACAAGATGACACCAGAACAAAATAAGGAGATAGAAAGGCAAGTTCAAGAGCTATTGGATCAAGGTTTGATAAGGAAGAGCATAAGTCCTTGTGCTATACCAGTTGTACTAGCACCCAAGAATGGAGGCACATGGAGGATGTGCACTAACTCAAGAGAAATAAACCGAATAACCATCAGGTATAGGTTCCCTATCCCTAGGATAGAAGACCTAATGGATTGTCTACGGGGTGCTAAATTATACTCCAAGATAGACCTAAAGAGTGGGTACTATCAAATTAGGATGAAAGAGGGGGATGAGTGTAAATCTACCTTCAAAACCACATAAGGTCTCTATGAGCGGCTCGTAATGCCATTTGGCCTCACAAATGCACCTAGCACCTTCATGAGGGTTATGAATGAGGTCTTAAAGGACTATATAGGATTGTTTGTAGTGGTGTATCTAGATGACATATTAGTCTTTCATAAGACAAATGAAGACCACATGAAGCACCTAGAACTTGTATTAAAGAAAATTCAAGAGGAGAAGCTCACCATAAACCTTGAAAAGAGTAAGTTTATGAAAAAACAACTAGTCTACCTAGGATTTGTAGAATCCCAAGGTGACTTGAATATGGATAAAAGTAAGGATGAAGACATTCTTAGTTGGCCTACTCCTAAGATAGGGATTGAATTCAGAAGCTTCCATGGGTTAGCCCAATTCTATAGGAAGTTTATTAGACGGTTTAGTGAAATTTGTGCATCAGTCCTTAACACCATCAAAGGAGGACTTAAGACAAAGTTTGTATGGACTAAGGAAGCCAATTAGGGGTTTGAGAGATTGAACAAGAAAGTAGCTACCCAACCAATACTATTTTTACCAATTTTTGGCAAACCATTCATAGTGGAATGTGATGCAAGTGACATAGTAGTGGGTGCAGTCCTAAGCCAAGAAGGCAGGCCAGTGGCTTTATTTATTGAGAGGTTAAATGAGGAAAAGTATAGGTATTCATCCTATGACTTAGAGTTATATGATTTAGTACAAGCCCATAACAAGTGGAGGCACTACCTATTGCCTAAGGAGTTTTTGGTTTTCACTTATAACCAAGCACTAAGTTACATCAATACTCGAGAGAAACTTAGTTTGAGGCATATCAAATGGATGGAGTTTCTATAGTCATATACCTTTACAATCAAGCATAAAAATGGGTTAATAATAAGGTTGTAGATGCCCTTAGTAGGAGGTTTCTCACTATCCAAGAGATACAGTTGTAGAGCATTGGAGTTGAAGATTTCAAAGACCTCTATACAAGAGATGCAGGCTTCGCATAGATCCACAAGGTATGCACTGATTTTGATAATCATTTTCATAGTGAATATGCTGACTATACTTGGAAAAATGGTTTACTATTTAAGGGAAAGGAGTTATCTATTCCAAGAGGGTCCATGAGAGAGAACCTCATCCAAGAGAAGCACAATGGTAGTTTTAGTGGAAACTTTGGGTTAAACAAGACCCTAGACTTAGTGCATAGATTTTATTAATGGCCTAAAATGTAGAAAGATATAAGAAGGTATGTTGAGAAATGTGGAGTGTGTCAAAAGGAAAAGGGGACATCATCAAATGAAGGTCTTTACCAACCATTACCCATCCCAAATAGATCTTGGGAGTTCATAAGCATGGATCTTATAGTAGGATTTCCTAGGGCACCAACTGGTTTAGATAGTGTATTTGTGGTAGTAGATAGGTTCAATAAGATGAGCCACTTTATCCCTTGCAAAACCACACATGATTCTAGTCATATTGCCCACCTTTTCTTCAAGGAGAAGGTAAGGATACATGGGTTGCCAATAATCATAGTTGCAAAAAGAGATGTGAAGTTTGTGGGGCACTTATGGAAGACCCTTTGGAGGAGGCTAGGAACCAATTTGTCTCATAGCTCTACATATCATCCTCAAATAGATGGATAGACAGAGATCATTAACAAGGCACTTGGTAACTTGTTGAGATGTTTTACCAAGGAGTATGGATGAGGATGGGAGTTTGAAGTGGTGTATGGATTACATTCAAGAGGAGTTCTTGAGGTGATATGAAGGAATCAGTGGTCATGCTGATGACTTTTCTCATTCCATGAGAGAGGTACATGAGCAAGTAAAGAAGACATTAATGGAGGCCAATCAGAAGTTGAAAGCTAAGAGATATGAAGGGAGAAGAGAACTACAATTTGATGTTGGTGATTTAGTGATGGTATTCTTGAACAAGGCTAGACTATAGAAGGGCATACCAAGTAAGCTATAGATGAAAAGGATTGGGCCATGCAAAGTGTTGGCTAAATATGGTCCAAATGCCTACAAGGTGGAAATACCCAAGGAAATATCCATTTCTCCTATTTTCAATGTGAAAGACTTGATAAAATACAAATGACCAAAGATGAATGATGAATAGTATAGTTCTGAGTTGATTAAGGATGTGGAAGAACTCAAGGTATCTGATTAGATCAAACCACAGGTTGACAAGATTTTGGATTCAAGGGTGAAGAAGAAGACTAGACTCAAGACATACATGGAGCACCTAGTGAAATGGAGACACAAGCTAGATTTAGAGGCTACCTAGATTACAGAGAGTGACTTAAAGAAACATGGCATCAGTCAGGATTTCTTAACACCACAGATTCCTTAACTTCCTAGTTGCGGGGAGAGAATGGTGCAGGAGCACCTTAGGGTCTTATTTAGATCCTAGTTCATTTTGGCTTGTAGGTGGTTCTATCCAACCACAAAGGTAATAAAGACTATTGAAAAAGTCCCAAGTTTGGTGTGATGTGTTTTTATAGATAGGTGTTCTTAGAGTCCTTATAGTAGTCTAGTTTCAATAGGTCTAGTGTTAAGTCCTAGAAAAGTCAACTTAGGTCAAAGTTTGGCTATGACTCTAAAATGGAGTAGCATTGATATTTTGATGATTTTAAATGTTTTAAGGACCATTAGAATGATTTAAGGTTGAGCTATTCTAGTTAGGAGAGTAGAATGTCAAGTTTACAAAAAGATGTAAAGTTGCTCATGACAACTTTGCAACTTTGCAAACTTGTCATGACAACATTTCCTAAAAACTAGGAAATAGCTTTAATGATTTTCTAAGCCTGACCTAAGGGTCCAAAAATGTAGGAAGAGGATATATAAGGTTAGACAAATCCTAATCTGACAATTGGAAGAGACATTGTACGGACTGTCTTCTGGAAAGCACAAGATTTGACTATGTTTTTGTAATAGAGCCTTCATCAAGTCATTGAATAGATTAAAAGGGTTAAAATAATGCATTGAGGTTTTAATTTGTGTTATTTAATTAATTTGTGTGGAATTAGTTTAGTTTTTTAGCATGACTGGTTAACATTTTGTAAATTCTTTATGTTTCACTGGTTCAAAGCTAATCTTGTAAATATGCTCCCTACTTGAATTCACGTTGTTGAAATTCTATGGCCTCTTGGAATCAAATAGGGGACCTTTTATATATTTTAAATATGGTCTATGGATTCATTTTTATAGGAGATCTATTTTTTCTATCAAGCCCTAGGCGAGTGCAAAGGCATTCTGGCTAGGTGTTTGAACAGAACAGGAGCAAGAGAGCTTGCTTAATGGATTGGAATGAACCAATCAAGCATGTATAAGTGTAGGGGCATGTGTAATAGTAATTTTTATTTAAGGATAAGTTCAAAGGAGACCATTAAAGCACCTCTTGAGATTAAAGAATCCAAACAGAGTCACATGCCCTAGAAACCCTTAAAAATAGGGGATTGGTGATAGTCCTATGTACGAACATCTTGGATGTCTGAAACCTAAGAAATATTGAATCTTAGGAAGTAACTAGAAATAATCCCTAAATAGTTTGGGGGTATATCTAGAGAATTTTAGAGTTATACCAAGAAATTTGATTTTAGGAGGCCTAATTGGGCTAAAAAGGCTAGAAGGCCTAAAATCTTGAAAACTAAGAACCCGATGGAAAACCCAAAGGAGAATCCATTAAAATGGATAAAAATGGATTAAGAACAAAAAAGGAATAGTAAGGACACCTATTCCTAGTCCCAAGAACATTTTGGGAGCATAGTGGCTAAGTTGAGCCCATGAGTGCATAGTTGGATTGAGAAGCATAGTTGAGTGTTTGAAGTTGGTGGAGAGTTCTATAAAGAGATAGGGATCCTAGAAGTGATCTCTAACTAGGGTAGAGAGAAATACCCTAGCAAGACCAAAGAATAGGTCTTAGATAGAGCAATATTTCTCTTGAGAGATAGTTCTCCCCATCACACCCCTTAGATTCCCCCTACACCCAAGAAAAAATGAGAACCCTTAATACTTGATTAAAAATACCCCGCCCTTGACCCTCTTTGGCCTACAAAATAATTACCATTTACTATCCTAAAAGACTGTAAACCTGCAACTTTCAAACCCAAAAAATCAACTTACTGTACCACTATCACTCTGAGATAGTCATGTTAATCTTTGCAACTTTGATTATCAAACTCTTGTCATTGGACTCTTTGCCTTCTTCAAGCCTCCTTCATACTGTATATTATATGTCCTATCATTTCCTAAAGCCTCCATGGACAAAAATTCATTTGATTATGGACAAAGTCTTCAAATATATGTCTAAGATAGTCAGCCCTCTTTTTCATGTGATAGTCTAGCCATTTCCATGGCTTCATAACATATGCTATTATATCTTTGAACAATGGAAGCACTTCCATTTAGGACTGGTTTAGCCCTCTGAGTAAGTGGTTTAGGGTCATGTCAAATGCCTTCAATGGTTCTTTCACTTGGATCTAGCTTTTTCCTTTGTTCTACCCCATTTTCCACTTCTTTTCTACATACTTCTGGCATCCTAAATTGAGATTCTGAGATTCTTGACCTCAGGGTCAAGGTTGACCTTTTAGGTCAAGGCTAACCTCGACCTTGACCGAAGGTTCAACTTTCAAAGTCTCAGAGTTTTCGGATGTCGGGTTTTGAAAAGATTTATTTTCCCTCTTCGGGGCTAGTATTTCTTGAGTTAAGTGTTGAATTCTCAAATTAATAGTTGAGGTGGACCTTTCTCGAGCCCTGTGTAGGATTCCTAATTTATTATTTGAGATTATCCTTTCTCAATTTTTGTGCCTAATTCTCAAATTAACTTTGGGTTGGCCTTACCTCAAATTTTGTGACAAGCCTCTTAAATAATTATTTTTATCTCTATCTTAAGGGTGGACCCCTTCTAGAGTTTTATGTTAAGGCCTTAATTTAATTTCCTCTCCATGTGCACCTCTCTATATTTTTGTGCCATGGACCCTTAATTATTGTTTTCTATGTGGCCTCTCTAGAAATTTGTTCCCTAGATCACTATAAAAGGAAGTCTTCTCTCATTTTCTCCATCTACACATTCAATCACAACACAAAATCAAGCAATCGAGAAGAAAGCAAGAAGGATAGGGAAAACATTCAAGAATTCAAGCATTCAAGATCCAATTCATCAAGGAGATCCATTGGTATCCATTGAAGGATTCAATCTCTATGGAGCCCTCTTGTTGAAGATTTCTTCATCCATATCCATCCAAGCCTCTTCCTATTCCAAGATCCATTCAAGATTGGTGTTGAAGATTTAAGAAAAATTATTTGAGACATCCTACATCCAATTTTACATTCATTTGGAGCATCCATACTTGTGGATTCAAGGATTTGAATCTTCCACAAGGACTTCAACATAGGCAAGGTGAATTGTTTCATTTACTTTATTTATTACTACAATTTCAATTCAATTTCAAGGTTAATTCCTAAATTGGGGTTTGACCAAGGAAAACCCCTCCCCCCCCAACAAATAAAACCATTTTTCTTGCAAGAATAGGTGTGGAACAATGAATTACAGTGCAGATATGGATACCCTTTCACCAAACTTTTGAGATTTGTGAACAGAAATTATGTCGGAGTAGCACAAGTCAAGGTTGAGATAAAGGGGTAAGATCTTGCCCCAGGGTAAGATTATACCCCATATTTTGGTCAAGGTCAACATGGCTCAGAAAAGAAAAAGATTTATGGGTTTTGTAGATCTCATAGTTTTAGTTTACAATTGTAAAAATCAATAGTTTTTGAGGCTATCTGACAGGGTTTTCAAAAGATTCTTTTTCAGAGATAAGTACTTTTTATTTCTTCATTTCAATATTAGCCTTCTAGATTTACTTTCCATATCATTAGAATTTCATGTATGTATTAAATATTGGTTTAGGGTCTCATTTATGTGCAAACTCCCATTGTTCTAGACCCCATTCATATTTTCCATCTTACAACTATCAAATGCATGCTCCTCTGTAACCAACAAGGGGTATTGTACAACATGTCCTCTCTCATCCCCCAACATGAAGAAAACTTATTGAACATTAAAATCAAAATAAAAACCAATGCACCCTAATATTACTGTCCCATTTCCCTAAAGAAAAAATCCCACTACCCTATATCACTGTCCCATTCTTCAATCCCTCCAATTTGGACTATTTCTTTGCACCAAATTTTAACTCTTAGGGTTTTTACTCTCACCGCATCCCTAGACACCTCCAACACCCTACACAAGGTGACACAACTCCACAAACATAACAAATCAAAACTGCTAATTATCAACACTTGAGGTCCCAAATGAGCATATTCAAATTTTAATTTTCTCATATCTTACTCATTACCAACTATATATCTCATTTGATGCACTGCAGGTATCACCAAATAGGTATTTTTCAGATGTGTCATCCTCAAGTGAGGGAAATGTGAGAATAGAAGATGAAAGTATCTCTTATAGTAGGTCTAAATTAGGGAGATCAACCAGAGATCTGTTACAAGTAGTGGTTGTCGTTGCACCAAAAGATCGACCTGTTAATGCCTAATACAACCACTAGACTTATAGAAGACACAGGAGGTGGTTAAGCCATGTCACAAATCTTGAGGGGAGCACTGACCATTTTTCCAATAATCTCCCCCTAAGCATTACCAAATGGGATTCGAACCTATGACCAAGCTCTGATACCACTTGTTACAAGTAGTGGTTGTTGTTGCACCACAAGATTGACCTGTTAATGCCTAATACAACCACTAGACTTATAGAAGACACAGGAGGCGGTTAAGCCATGTCATGAATCTTAAGGGGAGCACTAACCATTTTTCCAACAAGATCAAAAGATTAGTAGAAAATTCAATAAATGCATGGAAATTTCCCTTTCTCAAGGAGGGTCATATTCTTATGATGATGATGATGATACCAAAGGCATTATCGAAGTTCCCTTGAGGTACGCACATCTACAAAAATAATGGGTACATAAAGAACTACCTCCAATAAACACTGACTTTTTTGTTAATGAGAGGATATATCGCATAGCACCATCTTCATTACATGGTTTGGACCTATTTTCCATGGATGACATAAAGTTCAGTTACAAAAAAAATTTTGAATGGATGGAGTATGTTGGACCTTCTAACAATTACAAAAATTGGAGGTAGATTGTTCAATATACAAAAAGTATGCGTAGGAATGCACTATCACCAAATTATGTACAATGGAAAGATAATGATCAAAGTAAAAGAGTTGCTATGTACATTAACGAAAGGCCAAAAGAAACATGGAATATTATAGGTTTCATAAATAGTACATGACCTAGGTCAACTAATATGTGACCCAACTGCATATTCGAGGCACGAGAGGAAAATCATGTATTTGTATGTGCAATAAAAGCAATAAGTGCAGGGGAAAATCTACTAAAAGATTGAAATTTGAACTAAATAGATACAAAAAAATTTAGTATGATAGAGGTGGTGTGTACTATATACCATTTGCACCAGTCTCCAATGAAAGAGCCCAATATATCATTTGATTATTAAGTTTTTTTATAACTCTATTGGTTTCTGGTGCAGGAGCACCTAAGCTAATCCCTAATTTAGTTTGATTTTTGGCTTGTACTGACCTTGGCCAAGTTGGTAGTGTTTATTTCTGACCTTAGAAGGTCTTGCTTGTGTGTTCCTAGGTGGATTAGACTAGGCTCAATCCAACCTAGATGTTTAATGTTTTTCTAGTTGATAGTCCTAGATTTGGCCTAAGATGGGGAAATGGGTTTAAATTTGACTTAAAGACTTTAAGGCTTAGGAAAGGGTAGATTTATGTATATAATGGTTCCTATAATGTTTCTACACCATTCTAGGTCGAATAGAGACACCTGGCACTAATTATGCAAAAAGATATAAAGTTGTCACAATGTTGCTTGACAATATTTTTGCAACTTTTAATGTTACATGACAACATTTACATAATTTGATTCCTTTCTAGGTAACAACATGGGTAGTTTCCATTATTTCCTAAAATCATCGGTATGGCATATTAAGACAAAAAGGATCCCATTTCTCGAGGGATAGTGTGAGTTGATGTAATTTTTTGAAGTGAATGAAAGCTCAAAGTTCTAGTTTTCTATGACACTCCAGTTACATCAAGTGTATGAGTTATTGCATGGATTGAATTGAGAGAGTTAGTGTTGGATTTGTGTAGTAGAGATACTTCTAAGAAATTTATGTTCAGTAGTGTAGTGGTTTTGAGTTCATTAGATTAGCTTTTCAAATTGTTTTGTAATTAGACTAGTTGTTGGTGTAGTTTAGACTATTTTTGGTAGAATGGGTCCCCCATAGTTCTCCACCATGAAAATCATCATGGCCTAGAGGAATATAGAAGGGAATCCATTGGAGGTTGTTTCTATGGAAGGAAGAGCTTAGAAGAGCAAGCTTTCTATTTTTAACATCATGCCCTAGGTGAGTTTAGTGTGCCCGGCTAGGTGCATGACAAAGTGGATTGATGTGAAATTATAGGGGAAAGAGTGGAAGTATGAACCCAACATGGTTTTAGAGAGTTAGTGGTCCTACAGAAACCTACTAGTGAGATTAGGCATTGGCCAATCCATTTAGGTAGATTTCCAAGTAGAAATTAGAGGACTGCATAAATATAGCCCTATTAGCCCTACATTTCAAGAACCCACTGTACGGATGCCTTAGGAACCTAAGACAACCAAAATATTCAAGGTTTTCTAAAAGGATATCTAAATGTGAAGTTGTTTTTGGGGGTCATTTGGAAGTTTGGAGAAAGAATTGGGAAAAATACCTTGTTTAGGACTAGTAGACCTATTAGGCCAAAACCATAGTCAATCTTGAACCCAATTGAGAAATCCTTGATGCCCTATTCAAATGGAGTCATTTGGGAGTCAAGTAGTTGTTTTAGTGATGGATACATCCCCTACAACACTTGTGAACATATGGTGAATAATTTTCACTTGGAGTCATCCAAGGAGAAGTGAAGGATTGAAGTACCCCTAGTGATAGTTACTCATCAAGGTGAAGCACAAGAAGACCAACTCATACAAATAAGTTAGGGAAGTCTTAAGCTAGGAGAGAAAATAATTTTGAGGTCCTAGAAGTGATCTTAGGATCTTGGGAAGGCTAGGACCAGTAGAGTCCTAGATAGTGTTTGTGCAAGCACACCTTGGAGTGTCTCTATCAGATTGGTATCAGAGCCTACAAGACTAGGTTTGTGGTGAATGTTTCAACTAGAGGAGTTAGTAGGAGAATCTAAAATGGTGACCAATGCTAAGTGGGCTAAGAAAGTGGAAGAGAAAGAAGAATAAAATAGGTTTCTCAAAAATAGACTAGCTCAATTAGAACAAAAAGTGGATGAAGTAGATGAGAAGGTCGAAGAAGTTAAAGACAAAATAGATGGAAAACAAAAAGAGATACTCTTAAAAGATGAGGTACCTGAACTAGACCCAATCCTACTTGAATAACCCTTCTTGAAGGCATTGAAGGCCTTAAGTGGAAAGGCATTAGAAGGTATTCCAATTTTTAATGTAAAAATAGAGCCATAAATAGTCCTAGATTGGATTGAAGGACTTGAGAACCATTTTAGATGTGATGGTATAACGGAAGCTCAAAAAGTTAAAGTTTCTAAGGCTAGACTTAGAGGTCCATCACTCACTTGGTGGAAATTTATCCAAGATGAGAGAGAGAAGGAAGGGAAGAAGCCCATTACCACATGGAAGGCTATGGTAGCAAAAATCAAAGATGCATATGTGCCTAAAGATTATGAAATTTAGTTGCATACAAGAAGAAAAATTCTAAGACATAAATACTTGGATGTAAACTCTTATATTGAAGAGTTTCAAAGATTATACATGAGGTCAAGAGTTGTAGAAGATGAGAAGGTGAAGGTAGCTAGGTACCTTAATGGTCTCAAGTGGACTATAGAAGATGAGATGAGCCTCTTACTTCTTGATACTATTTAGAGATGCCACCAAATAGTACTAAAGGTAGAGGAGAAGCTAAGAAAGAATCAAGACTCAAACACTACCAGAGGTAGAGGCAAAGGAAGAGATAATAGAGGATAGAGAGGTGGATATGGTGGAAGAATTGCAGAGACAAAGTCTCAAGGAGAGACCAAACTTACTGAGCAACAAGAGGGGAGTTCAAGAAGAGGAAACTCCAATAGAGGAAGAAGCTCTAATAAAAATTGGAGAGGAAGAATAGTAGTCAATGAAGAGGTTCTTACTTTGCAACTATGAAGTGTTACCACTGCAACCAAATGGGACACCTTGCATATAGGTGTCTAGAGAAAGGCTCTAATTCTCATGGAAGTAACAAGAGGGTAAACTATGTTCAAGAGGAGTCTAGTGGTGGAAATAAAAACCTAGAGGTGCCCCTAGAGTCAGAAGAAGGAGAGAACTTGATGATGAGAAGGACACTAATCAAGGAGCTAGTCAAAGAGGAACCAAGTCAAAGAAGGTCACTATTTAGAGTGAAGTAAAAAATGATGGACAAGGTTTGTAGAGTCATTATACACTTAGGGTCTACTTACAATATAGTGTCAGAGGAGGTAGTCAACAAATTGAAGATGAAGAGAATACCCCATAGCAATCCATATAAGGTCACTTGGTTGAACAAAGGTCAACATGTCCTTGTCAATGAACAAGCATGGGTGGAATTTTCAATTAGGAGATACAAAGACAAGGTTTTGTGTGATGTCCTACCTATGGATGCATGTCACCTACTCCTTGGGAGGCCATGGAAATTTGATAGACAAACCATGCATGATGGAGAAAATATTTCTAATTCTTTCAAGAAGGACAATGTGACTTTCAAAATATATTCACCATTAGAGGATGGAGAAATGAAGTCATCAAGTCCAAATGTTCTTATGATCAGTGAGAAGGAGTTCATAGAGACATTAGAGGAAGGAGAGGGAGTATGATTTGTAGTAGTATTGAAGTCTAAAGAAGAAGGTGCTGACAAGAAAGTCAAGAAGATAGAGTTGCTAAGAGAAGTGCAGGATTTGTTGCAGAAGTATGAAGGCATTGTAAGTGATGGCCAACCATCAACCTTACCCCCTAAGAGAGTTGTTATTCATCAAATTGACTTTATTCTGGGAGCTACCCTTCCTAACATGGAAGCCTATAAGATGACCTCTCAACAAAATGAGGAAATTGACAAGAAAATTCAAGAACTCCTAAGCCAAGGTCTCATTAGGAAAAGCATTAATCGTTATGTTATCCCCATTGTCTTAGCACCTAAAAAGGGAGGAACTTGGAGGCTATTTATTGATTCAAGAGTGATAAATATGATAACCTAGGTATAGGTTCCCTATCCCTAGGATAGAAGACCTAATGGACTATCTAGGAGAAGCCAAATTACTTACTAAGATTTACCTAAAAATTGGTTACTACCAAATTAGAATCCATGAGGGAGATAAATGGAAGATAGTCTTCAAAACCACTAAAGGTTTGTATGAATGGCTTCTAATACCATTTGGGCTATCCAATGCCCCATCCACATTCATGAGACTCATGAATGATGTCCTAAAGACTGAATACTATTAAAATGGAATCACCACTATTCAATGTAATGTATGGGGGAGATATTATATCCACTCCTAAATCCAAATTCCCAAAGGAGAGATCCAATTTGATCAACCAAAAGGTTAATACACAATCGACTCAATCTATGGAGAATATGAAAGAGAGAGAAAAACCCTATATTTCCCTATGGAGAGTTATGCTTGAAATTTGAAATAATTGAAATACAAATACTAACCTCAAATTAGGGAAAATTTGAAAAATGCCAATTTCTGATGTCTGTGTGTACTTTCAGGTAATTTTACAGCCTGTTTTGGACTGGAAACGCTGAGACAAAGAAAACCTAGAAATCTTTTATCTTTCTGACAGCAAGTAGTCTTTGACCTCATAAAAGGTCAAAGGCTAGATTCTTTATTTGAAGGTTGATTATGACTTTGTTCATAGATCTTGGAATTTCGTCGAAAAGGGTATCCAAATCCACTCTTAGATCCAAAATTTTGCACATGTACCTACTGTGTGTGTGAATTTTGTACCTAGTTGTAGACACAACACTTCAGTAAAACATTAGAGGTTAGCCAAAAACCAAAATCGTGCGATGAAATGGAAACTAAACTAACCAGGTGATTTACTGCCTTCTAGCAGGTGTGAGTATGATACTCTTAGATCAGACCGAGACTAGTGACAATGCAACACCTAAACGAAGGATTTGAATGCAAAGAATGAAAACTATATGAATGCAGATTTAATCTATATTTTTGTATTTTCTATGCAATAAGATGAAAAACTATATGAAATTAATCTAGAATAAAATTGATTGGAATGTAGATTTGATCTAAAAATGCTATGAATGAATATGAAACTATGAATAGGAAACTATGCAAAAGCTAAATGATCAACTATGAAAGATCTCACAAATCACCTATCGCAAATGCTCAATCCTTCAATTGCCAATTCGCCAGAGTAATTGTGCAAATTCAAGTGTTGTAATTATGAAGAGCTAAGCCTTGTTTTTATAGAAATCCATGGCTTTAAGGATGCAAGAGAAAAGCCATAAATCACTCTTCATAAACTCAGGTTGATTTTTGAGTTATTAGGAAATCAAAAATAATTAACTCACAAAAGCATGCAAAAGCATGCAAGAACAGCTTTTTAACTCAAATCAGAAGTTTAGATCAGCTTTGAACTCAAAATAGACTGTTGAGTTTCCAAAAGTTAACAACTTGCATTGATTTCCTAATTTTGAGTTTAACTGCTCTTTGAATGTGCACAATTAATTATGAATTAATTAAATAAATAAAGTGATTTATCCTCAACTTAACTGATTTTTTATTTAAAAATAATTGATTCATGGGTTAATCAATTATTAAATCAAACTTTATTCAAAAACTATATTATTAAATTTGAAAAATGACATAAATTAATTAAATAAGAATTTAATCAATTAGTCATAAGATTTTAGATTTATTGTCAAAATTAAAAAATACAATTTAAGAATAATTTAATTAAATTTAATTAAATAATTAAGTGGCAGTATTAAATCTGATTAATTAAATATTTAGAATATTCAATTAATCAAACTTTAGGATAAATAATATTTATCACCAAATAATAATTAAATTAAAGATAATTATGATAAATTAGGAATATTACTAGGAATATTCCCTGATGCAGAATTTAAGATAATCAATTAGGATTCGATAATGTGCAGATGTGCCTTAGGTTAGGATTTCAATGTCAATTTTGTTCAAATTAAAGATGTAGGAGGTTAATGAACCTATAGCCCATTTTTGGGGTAATACATTTTGCCCCTCTTTGAATTACTATACAAAGCGCAATGGTTCAAAGAATAGTCTGCGTCTGATAAAGATGTATGAAACTGACTCGAAAGATGAAAGATTAACTGATTCTAAGATAGAAACTGATTGAAAGATTGCAAAAAGAGATACCGACCCAGGCCCAGAATGACCAGGAATCAAGATGACGCTAGCTATATCTGCAATGAACTGATGATTATGAAGAAGTGTCAAAATGCTTGATTTTGAACCTTATGATTGTGAAGAAGTGAGTGACCGATTCCAGACCTCAATGTCCTTGTATGAATCATATTGGTATCACATCCTGAACCCATCAGTTACAAAGAACCAAGGAAATAACACTAATGAACCAATGGTTATGAAAGCAGATACAGTTTACAAGATAGATTTAGGATACCATATTGCAATAGATTTTCCCCAAGAGATGATAGATTTGCCCCAAGCGATGAGGAATTTAGATGAAATAGCAACTAGACATGGTTTTTGTCTTGATTACTGAGGAAAGATTTTATTGACAAAAAGAGATTGATAGACTTTGAATGATGTGTAATACCATGCCCCCTTTGGGATTAAAATTGAAATCTAACGAGAAAAGTTAGTGTTATAGTTTAGAAGCATGTTAATTGATTTGAGAATTAGTTATACACGTTCAAGAATGCATTCTGCATCATTTAGAGGTCCTGAAGACCAAGTTTGACTAGGTTTGACCATGAGCTAATCATGGTTGACCAAGTTGAAATTTCAATAGTTTGATGTAAGATAATTAGTTAAGTTGAATACTGGATTTCTATGATGATTGAAGGTCGATTATGCAAGCAATCAGACATCATGGGTTCAAAAATTTTAAATCACAATTTTGACATAGTAAATAATCTCATATTTCAATTTTGATCCCGAAAATGGGTTCAAAATGTCGAAATTAGCTAGGGGTGCAATTTTCATGAAAAATGAAGCACTTTTGAAAATTAGGTCAAAAGCTATATAAAGGCCAAAATGGTCATTTTCAATTCATTTTCACCGTTGACTTTTGAAAACCTTGTGGAGCCCTCTAAGTAAGAAAATGGTAGAAATGAAGGTACCTGTCTCTTCTCACCATTTTGAGCACAGCCAGAGGCATCAAAGACCTCGACAGTATGGACATCTGGTAGGTGGACCTCTGTGCTTCTCTAAAAAGTCAATTTTGCTTTGTTTATAACATTTTTAGCATTTGTTTTGTACGTTTTCAATTTTTTAATTTTTGCATGCATGGAAACTCATACGACTATCCATCCGGGCTCCTACAACTTTTCAACTCTAGGTAGATTGTCATTTCATTAACCCCCAAGACTCGTATGAGAGGGACCTAAGAGTCATACGATATTGGTGCCAAACCTCACTGGCACCAATGGTCAAGGGACTACCATCATCTTCTTTTAAACAGGCTAAGAGCTTGTCAAGGTTGTCAAAATCCTGAAGATCTGGAATCATCTCTAACCCCTACTTATGCAGCAGCTTCTCAGAAAGAGGGCAATCCAAAACTAGGCCTATTTCCATAGGCACACAACTTTGAATCTCCATTCCAAGGAATAGAGATTCATCATTCAATTTGTCACAAAAAACCTCTATGATGTTGGAAAAATCATATTCTTCAAGGCTTTTGTCTATGTTCTTTTCTTGGAAAGACTCCTTCATAACTTTATCATCCCGCTCAACAAAACTAGGCAGCTCATTCATTAAGGACATAGCATCTTCCCCTGCATCGATCTCTTGTTGATGGTGAACCTTTTGTTCTGATTAACCTTTAGCCATAGGTAATGGCATGGTCTCTTCTTCATTATCAACAAAGAGGGGAAGCTCATCAAAATTATCAACCAAGGGCTCAAGCTGGGCATCGATCTCCACCTCCTTACCTTGTTGTACCACTTTATCACAGTCATCACTTAGCACTGATACCTTATATTTCCTCTCCTCCTCTTCACATGAAAGCTCATCTACCACAGATCCTTGCTCAGACACTAAACTAGTATGCTTGAAAAGACTTGGTATCTAACAACTAGGAGGCAAATTCCATTGGGGTATCCACAACACTTCATCATCTTGAGAGACCATAGGGGCCTCTTGAGATAAATAATTTTCTTGAACAGACTACTCTTGCAGGGTGGTAGACTGGATCTCAAGTATAGGCCCTTGGAAAGAAATTTTGGTCTTAAAACTTGGGATGTGAAATTGAGAGAGCCCAAGGGAAGTCATAGAAGGTACAGAGAAATGGGCCCTCCAGCTTGGGATCTTAGGCCTAAGAGCCTCTTGTTCAGCAATTCATGATCTCATTCTTGCTGACTCAATGTCAGCTTGGCAATTAATCTCTTCTTGAAATTACCTCATTTGTTGCTCATCAACAAGAGCCTTTGCCACTTAGTTGGAAAGGAACTTCTGCTTATCAATTTGTGCTTCTATTTCTCGCTACTCTCTGGTCTCAGACACTTGTCTAATAAAATCAAGCAACATATTATTTGTCTTTTCTTACTCTTTCATGAATTCTAAGCTTTGAGTCTATTGCAAATTAGGTTGAGAAGGGGTGGGTGGGTGGCAAGCATGATGACGTAGCTGCACTTGCATCTCTCATTGTTCCCTTTGTGCCCATCATCCCTCTTGTCAAAGGGCCTGCTCATAATCTTGTACAAGGGCATAACCATTTGGGGTATACTGGATATATTGATAGCCTTGTATAGTATGGAAGCTTGGGATAAAATCAGGCTTTGGGTGATTTTCATATGGCTTATGACTAGCCCATTGAGCACTATTCTCATAATAAGATGGTGAGTAACCCAACTGTCCATAATAGCTTGACATGTGTACTCATGCAATTAGCTAGAATTTGAATATGAAAGATTTGAAACATACTAGCCCTTGATCCTTGAAAAGACTTTCCAGAGTTGCCACATATGCAGAAAAATGACCTCTTCTAGGTCTATTGTATGTTATCAACATATCAGTGATATGCATAACTTTTCATGATGAATCTTCTTTACTAGTCCCACTGGGCGTGCCAGAATTGTTATACACTAAGATTGCACCCTTATTTCAAGCTCTCTTGGTCTTGATAAATTAGTATAACATGGGAATCATCTCCAAGTGTGGGACCTATGCTAACTAAGATGAGACCTCCAGGTTCTAGGCTGGTTCCTCTTGGATAATCATCTTAATTTGCTTCTAGACATGAAAGTAAACTTTGAGGGAAAAGGGATAGAAGGAATGCTTGAAAGGGAAATGACTGAAAGCAAAATACCTACTAGGTGATACACCAAACTGAAATGATCACAATACACTAACCAAATTAGCATGAAGGTTCTTAGATCTAATAGAACACAATCTTCCTAAACAGGCTTGCATAAATGTTTCACAAAGAGGCCTGAACAAAAGACACAGACTGTGACCTGCAAGCAAACATTCTCTTCAGCAAAAGGGCACAAGAATGAGATAGAATGACAAGGGGTTAAAGTATACCCACAAACTCAAATCAAATCAAACACAGTGGTGCACAAATAAGCTGAAAGAAAGAAGGGCTCTGGAACTCCAATATTTCTCTAACAAAGCCAGTATATTATACTCAATAAGAGAAATACAGACAAGGAAAAGACTGGAGGGTAGAACAAATGCCATGGATAGCCTCTATTGAATTTGAGATTTCAATGAAAGGTTACAGACTACAAGAGCCAGAGGGTAGAATAAATGCCACAGATAACTCCTAAGAAAGAGAAACTCTTTTTACAATTGTAAACTCTGAGCTCTAAAAGCTCCCAAAAACTAATATATACATCTCCTTTTTTGCACACAAATAGGAGAAAAAAATCTATTAGGGTTACATAAATTTTTATAGAATAATGGAAACCCTAATTCTATCATTTTTTATCATAAATGCATCATTGAAATATCTTGGCTGATCAGATATCTATTTGTGTGTCCATTTCATTACTATTATCTACCTACAGATAAGTCGCCTTGATCCATCTACCTCACTGCAAGTTGAAAACCTCACGCCACTGCCATGACCTTGTCTCTGCAAGTCAGGTTCATCATGAATGCTCAAATTTAATCTTGGTAGATACTTGTATTTTGGAAGTACAAATGGTCAAAGGTGGTGCTAACCCTTTAATGCTTCTTCGGTGAAAAACCACCGACATGGTACCTTAGGAAAGAAGAAATCAACCTACGACGGTCACCCAGATCTTCCTCATCATCTTCACAACCTGAAACTATCCTAAAAAAATCAATTTTGAGCTACCCCCCACTCGCATATGGCCCATTGGATCAAACACTGGTGAAGACCTCATAGAAGGATTGAAATTTGGGCTCCAATAGCTGCCAGGTCCAAGTTTAAAACACGACCATCGATCGCATTCTTCTCGATAGATCGGATGATCTAGATCATCCCTTATAATAGTAGCAAGCCCCCTAAAAAAATTTTGGCCACATCACCACTTCGGCAACCAATGAAAATCAAGCACCTCAGCATGACAACTAGTGGGTCCATGGATAACTATCGGTTTTAAATCGGATGGTGGTCGCATGATCGCAAAGGGGAAGAATATTCCTTACAATCATGCAACAACCGTAGATCATTTTGCACTATCACCCCACTTGAAAAATTTGGGCCCACTAAAATATCCTCGTCATCACCCTTCGGCCAACTGAAAATGAGCACCACTGCATGACGGGCACCTTGGACCTACCTGTTGGATCGCCTTTCCATCGAATGGTTGTCACAAGATCACAAAGGGGAAGAATATTCCTTATGATCATGTGACAACCATAGATCATTTTACACCTCAACCACCTCAGAACGGAGACCGCCAGACATAACATTAACCGCCTGCTATGGTTGTGTGAACATGCAACTATGAAAACACTAGGTTGCTGAATGGAAAGCACTTAACTACCAAAGATAATAGATCAAGTGACTGCATAGTCACCCAATCACCCAATAAGAACCTATTTGCCAAAAAAATCTAGAGATCAAGCGACCGAACTTCCATGAAGAGCTAGGTTCCACACAGTCACAACAGATGAAAAATGTTGACATCAGAGATAAGCATGTAGATGCGAAAGGCACAAGGTTGAAAATTACTAGGGTTTCCACTTAAAACTGAAATAGCATCAAAAAAATATAAAACATCGAGGGTTTTTATACTTAGACAAATTTGACACCACTCAACATAAACTATCTCCCTAGTTCTTTTGATTCAACACATGCGATTTGAACTGGAGCATGGTGGCACATTGAGGAACATGGGGCCAAGGTTGCAAACCATAAAACTTTGTGGATCGACTTCACAAGAAAAATAGGATTGTGGCCAAAATTGTATGATAGGAAATTTTTGGTAATAGCGACTAATTTTGAGTTAGCCTGGGGTTAGTGTCTTTTGGCCCACATGTTCTCTAAGATGCACAAGGTAGTGTATCAGGAGAGCAAGACATTTTTTACTAGTGCTCTAGTTTTACAGATCTAGGCATGGGAGCATATCTTGGTTTTGAGACCAGTGTGTCAATCATAGAGGCAGCCACAGGAGCCTGTGATATATATTTATGTTGGATATGTCATACAGGGGTGCATGGGCCATGTAGAGTACTGAAGATGATGTCTTGATGACATGACATTTGTATGATGGAGGACCTATTTAGAGATTGAGCCTTGGCCTACTGCACGGGAGCAGCTCAATTTCTTCTTTCAGAGCCAGGTGTTGATAGGATGATCGTCCTTTGTTCTAGAGAGATTTCTTATCACCAGGGTGTGGTGATAGTATGGATGAGTGCAGGATGCACGGTAGGATTATGCCACATATGCTCAGATAGCTCATGAGCTCAGACTTGGATGGACCCTGAGGCTTTCTTATACCTTATGTTTGTAGGAGTATAGTTCTATCATTGGGAGAGATTGGGAGTATAGACCACAGCTTGCAGATGTAGGAGTTATAGATGGTTTTATTGCATGGGTTTATGATCATCCTATTTACAGATTATCTAACCCTATAGAGATGATACCTTCCATGAAGGAGGTGATGGATGTCACAAGTGCTCTGATGAGATAGGGTCCTAGACCCACACAGGTTCTAATTTTACACCCCATACCTCTGAGACCGAGAGTGATGGCTCCTCCATAGAGACTATCAGGATAGATGAGGCCCCCTCATCCCACTAGTTCCATAGCAGGTAGATCTATAGGTGCATGGAGATGGACTAGGGGAGAGGGTGGTACTTTAGGTAGTGTTGGTACTGCCAAGGAGGTACTTGCAATTGAGCAGGTTGTAGGTGGTGATACTAATCCCATATAGGAGAATACCAATTTTGATCTGGGTGTAGAGGTTAGACGTCATAAGGTGCAAAGACTAGAGACCACATAGCAGCCTACTAAGGATACTAACATGCCTATGATAGATCCTAATCCTAGTGTTCCATTGACTACACAAGAGATCATGAGGATGCTCAGATTATAGGTTTGGGACCTAAATGTGCATAGTGCTTGCTGGGAGGAGAGATATCTAGAGGTAGATAGACAATGCACTGAGCTTTGTCGTGAGTTTAGAGATTACAAGCAGAGGTTATCCATCAGACCTCCAGATCTACATATTATGTGTCTACATACTACACTATGGTACCCCTTGCTTAGAGAGTCCCTTTGTACTCTCAGTACATGATAGCATCAGAGGGAGCGAGAGCACCTAGGGCCAAGGTAGTACCAGATGCACCACCACCTCCTCCACTAGATGGAGAGGATCAGGCCAATAGCTGATTTGTCATGATACTTTGATATTTTTGTTGCTCTTTTCATATTGATATTGTTCTGATAGCTCACATGAGCTCATTCTTTTGTACATTGTGCCAGTAGTGCACACCTGACTATTTCGAGTTTTATGATATATATATATATATATATGAGATTGAGATTTTTGGTTGTGACTTCATTTGTAATTGTCATGTTTTTGATGTATGATGATATTATGTAATGTAAATTCTATGAGTAGAGTAGATGTATGTATGGATTCATGAAATGCAATGATTTTCTTTCATATGTATGAATGTTATGCAAATGTACTTGATTATGGAAAGTGTATGTATGGAAATATATGTAATGCAATAGATGGAATGAATGATTATGAATATGTAATGAAAATGCAATGATGCACATGATATGTTTTGTAGGTATTGATGACGACAAGTACTCAGTCTTATGTCAAAAAGGATGTTTAACTTAGGATTGTGACTACTTGCGTTTCTATGAGAAGACCTTCATATGAGATTTAGCTCATCATTTGTAGTTTAAGTATAGTTTTAGAAGGATTGTTAAAGATTGTCAAGCAATTTGTGAGATCATGCAATCATGCAAAGTTTAAAATGAAATGCAAACCTAGGACCTAAGACCTAGTCACTAATCATGTGTCGGTCATTTGTCATCATTGAGTTGTTTTAGATAACTGAATAAATTAATACAATGTCCACTAGTTAAGAAACTATGAACATATGAATACTAATTTGTATGTGCAAGAATCAATACAATGCCCACTGGTCATATAACCATGAACATATGAATATTGATTTTGTTTTTAGAATGTCAGATTAGATATAAGCACCAAGGCATAAACGATAGGATGACCTGAATATCATGTCCATTTTAATATAGCAATTTGTATAAGCATCAAAACATAAATGTTGTGATGACCAGAATACCTCTTGAATTCAAACACATCAAATAGTTAAGAGATCATTCTAAATCTAGTGTGAATTACCCGTAGTGACCCTTTATCATTCACATCCTTAGGCAAGATCGCATTTCATAGTAGGAGAAACAACTCACTCAAAAAGACAATAGTTAGATCAAACTTCCTTAAATTTTCTAGGTATCAATGGTTGAGGTACGCATGGCCATCCAATTCAAGATAGAGGCTCTTACAGTCAGACACCATTTCAATCCAGAATTTCCAAATTTGTTAGATTTTCACATACAAGCAGAAGACAAAGAAAAGATTATGCCCTTAGTCATCACTCTCTAAATCCTGTAAAGGACATCATTGAAGAGCTCAAAGGACACAATATGAAAAAAAATCAATGTGAATCAGTAAGCATACAAGGAGATAAAAGCATGTAAAAAGCATATATTATTTTCAATTTATGTTTGATTATGTTATTGTAGATGCAAAATCCTTTCTGGAGACGATACTGACTGACTGACTCAAATGAAGCTTCAAAGGACTCTGACTGGATATGACAAATCTAAGATACATTGGAGGCCATAGGATATGACATTGATTGCCTCCAAGTTTGGAACATTGATAGGATATAGATGCTTGAACCGATTGGTGTATAGACCGACTTATTGAAAATAGGAAAGAAAGAACAAACCAGGAGATATGTACAAACTAAAGCAAGACTGAAAGCTGGGAAAGACCAAGATTGCACTGATAGATGGAGCATTTTGAATAAGTGGCACCCGTTTGTCAGGTTTTCACCATCTTGGCGAAGATTCTAATTTTGCTACCAATGCACCTATTTCTAGGTTTTCACTGAGGCACTTTTTTCTTTTTCTCATTTTTTTGTATTTTTCCTTTTTCCAATTTTTTTGATATTTTTGAATCTTTTGATTTTTTTTGTGAATCATCAAGGTGCCCATTGCTAGATTTTCACCAAGATGTTCATTTTTTTAGGACTTTTTTAGATTTTTATAATTTTTTTAGGACATTTTACCATAGACTGAATGCCTTAGGCATAGAATTTTTTCAAATGGAGAATGTTGATTAGTTCTCAGAGTTGTTCTCCTTCATTCATTGAGAGTTGATAGGCACCAAAGCCAAAAGTAGCAGTGATTACAAAGGGACCTAGCCAATTGGGTTCAAACTTCCCCTTGCGCTCTCTATGTGATTGATTTTTAGGATTCTCTCTCAAGACTAGATCGCCAACCTGAAATTCTTTGTGTCTAACTTTCTTGTTGTAGCCCCTAGACATTCTCTTCTGATATACTCTAAGATGATCATATGCTGCTTGTCTATGCTCATTTAGTAGTTCAAGTTCTTGCAACCTAAACACTCTATAGTCATCATCAATTACTAGACCATGTATTCTGATTCTTAGTGATAAGATTTCAACCTCAATAGGTAGTTCACTTTAGACCCATAAACTAAAGCGAAAGGTGTAGCCCCAGTAGGCATTATGATACTTGTTCTGTAGGCCCAAAGAGCTGGATTGATCATGAGATGCCAGTCTCTTCTTATTTTATTAACTGTATGGTGCAAGATTTTCAATAGATTCTTGTTTGAAGCCTCTGCTTGTCCATTCCCTTGAGGATATTAGATAGATGACCAAGGTTGTGTAATCTTGAATTTGGCACCTAAATCATCCAAGTCTTTGTTCTTGAATTGTCCACCATTATCTGTGACTATAGAATGTGGAATAACATACCGGCATATGATGCAGTTCCAAATGAACATAGATATTTGTTTTCCAGTTGCTTATGTTAAAGGGACTGCTTCCACCCATTTTGTGAAATAATTTGTAGCTATGATTATATGGGTATTTCCATTAGAAGACTGAGGATGTATGGCTCCTATAAGATCAAATTCCCATTAGTGAAAAGGCCATTGATTAGTGAAGGGAATTAGATCTCTGCCTAGAGCATGAATGAAGTTGCCATGCACTTGGCAATTTTGACAATTCTTAGCAAACTTGATAGACTCTTTCTCCATTTTCAGCCAATAGTACCCAGCCCTAATAAGTTTTTGAGCGAGTGTTAAACCATTTGAGTGTGACCCACAAATACCATCATGGACTTCCTCTAATGCATGTTGAGACTCTTCCTAGTCTAAACATCTAAGTAGCCTACCATATAGACCTTGTTTGTATAGATCATGACTAATGATGACATATCGGGAGACATTATAGATAAGGTATCTCTTTTCATGACGGTTAAAGGTGTCAAGGATGATTTGGTCTTTGAGATAGGAGAATAGGTTTTTATAGTGGGAGGAATCATGACCGACAATAGTGTAGATCATATGGGTATTAGGGGAGTCATATGCAGGATAAGATAGTGCTTCAACCAGGAACTCATAGCGTAGCTCATGTTCAGGCTACTATAATAAAGTAGATAATGTTGCCACTGCATCGGCAACCTTATGCTCAGTTCTAGGTATTTGCTCAAATGTGATAGATATGAAATATTTTTTTAGATCATCTACCATTCTATTGTATGGAATGAGCTTTTCATCCTTTATTTGGTACACATCATTGACTTGATGTATTACAAGTTATGAGTCTCTATAAATGTGTAATTCTGTTACCCTCCACTCAATTTCTATTTTCATACCATTGAAAAGGGTTTCATATTCAACAATATTGTTTGTACAAGGAAATTTAATTCTGAACACCTTAGGAATGGGGTATCCTTGAGGAGTGATAAACAAGATACCTGCTCTAGATCCATTATGTGTATAGGAGCCATCAAAGAACAGTTGCCATTCTCTAAAAGAAAGATTCATGATAGAGGAATCTAGAAATTCCATTTGTAGTGGTGTGTCATCAAACAAAGGTGCATCTGCTAATTGATCAGCAATAACTTGGCCTTTAATAGCTTTTCTTTCAACATGTTCAATGTCAAATTCACTTAAGAGAATGACCCATTTGGCTAATCTACCCGTGAGGGAAGCTTTGCTTAATAGGTACTTTAGTGGATCAATCTTAGCTACTAAATGTGTGGTATGAGCCAACATATTATGTCTCAGTTTCTATGACACAAAGATCACAGCTAGACAAGCCTTTTCAATCATAGAATAGTTCTTTCAATATGCTACCAATGTTCTACTGATATAGTATATAGCTCTTTCCTTTTTATTCTCATCATGTTGTGCAAGAAATGCCCCCAGTGATGTATCTATTGTGGAGACATATAAGATCAATGGATTCTCTTGAATAGGAGGCATCAAGATAGGAGGATTTGATAGATACTTCTTGATATGATCAAAAAAAATTTCACATTCCTCACTCCATGCAAATGTCACACCTTTATGTAATGTCTTTGTAAAAGGTTGTGAGACATCTGCTAGCTGAGATATGAAGCACCTGATAAATTGTACTCTCCCTTGTAATGTTCTCATTTGGTTGATGTTCTTGGGAGGTTGCATCTCCATGATAGCTTTAACTTTAGCTGGATCTACTTCAATTCCTTTCTTTGAAACAATGTATTCTAAGAGCTTTCTAGAAGTGACACCAAAAGCACAATTCTTAGGATTTAGTCTGAGACTAAATTTTTCTATTATGTCTAGTATCTTGCTCAAGTCATTTAGATGTTCAACTCTAATCATAGATTTTTCTAAAGTATCATCAACATAATCCTCCATAGTCCTATGCATCATGTCATGAAAAATAGAAGTCATAGCTTTCTGATATGTATCACCAGCATTCGTAAGCCCAAATGGCATGACATTCCATTATAAGGTACCCCATGCACATGTAAAAGCATTTTTCTCTTGATCTTCTAAAAAAAAATTTATTTGATTATATCTAGAAAACCATCCATTAAAGAATACATCTCAAAAGCTGCAGTCATGTCCACTATCATATCAATGTTAGGTAGAGGAAAATCATCCTTAAGGCATGCTTTGTTTACATCTCTGAAATCTGTGCACACTCTTATTGATTTGTCTGGTTTAGAAATAGGTACAATATTAGAGATCCATTTTGCATAATCAATAACTCGGATAAATCTAGCTTTCAGGAACTTCTCTAATTCAACTTTTACCAAGAGTGCAACATGTGGATGCATCTTTCTCAATTTTTGCTTAACAGGTTTAACATTTGGAGCTATAGATAAATGGTGCATTATAAGATCAGGATCCAACCCTGGCATATCTTAATATTTCCATGTAAAGTTGATATTTTTCTCTGTTAAGAATATTGTAAAAATTTTCTTTTCTTCTTCTGATAAAGATTGTGCTAAATGGATCAATTATGGTTCTACTATTCCCAAATTGATAGATTGAGTGGGCTCAATTAGAACTGGAGATCTATCATGTAAATGACTCAGAAGGACATCAAATATCTCATCCTTAGGCACCTCAGAGAGGTTTTCACCTTCAGATACGTCTTTTATTTTTACTTTTGTGGGTTTTGAGACTATCGTAAAGTGGTTTTCACCCTCAGAACTCCTTTTCTTTTTATTCTTATTCTTATTTTTCTAACTAAGATACTTGATATCTGAATCTGTCATGCAAACACTCGGTTTAGTGATGGAAGTCCTCATAGGCTCAACTGCATTGAGGTAGCAAGCAAGGGCATAGTCATTGGGAAAGGTATAAATACCTTGGTTCAAGTTGGTGGATGTTATGTCAAGAAGGTTAGGGTTTTGGATAGTCAAAGTGGTAAAAGATTGGGAAAGAGTGTTTACAAATATGGATCTGTCATCATTGGTCCTAACCCGATGCTTGAATTCAAAGGTGATATTACAACTTAAGACATTCAATTCATGAATAGACTCAATGTCATTGTGGAAATCCACTTCAGCCATCGGTGGATCAGACTTGATAAAGTTCATTATTTCACTCTAGACTTATGTTGGGTTTAGGAGCATATTGGTGAATAACATCAACATGTTTTTTTGTAATAAGTTCATCTAGTTCTGGAATGACTCCCCATTCATAGTCATTTGATTCATCTTATGTTTCTTCATCTAGACCTCTAGGAAATTTGAGAACATGAGTAAAGTCGGGATGAATACCCCAAAAAAGGTTTCCCTCAAATTTTGATTTGAATTCATACTCGTAGGAATCTATCTCAGAATAGCTACCACCTTCCTCTTTGTCTATTTGATTACCTTTGAGATTAGTTGGTTCTTCTGTTGCAACTATCTCTTTCTTTATAGTAGGTTCTTGTTTTTCTACTACATTAATTCTTTTTACTGGATCATCTTCAGCTTCAAAGAGATCTTTTATTTCTTTAGGCAAACACTCATAAGGAATGAGCTCATCATGTGGTCTCTGAATCATCACTATCATATTATTCAATGATTTCCCCCTTTAGTTGATTTGCTACGGAAGGCTCAATCTATTCTAATACATGCGAGGAGTTCTTGCTAAGACAGAAAGGTTTCTTCATGTATCCTAGACCTGTTGTATTCTTGTTTTCTTAGCCACAGTGATCAAGAGGTGATAGAAGACCTTTACCCTATAGTCCTAGAGGTCCTTTTTCTTTATATCACATCTTTGTGATCAATTTATCCCCTGGGCCATATGACTTAGAAGGGATACTTGGTATTTTAGCATCACATTTTTTAACAACTTGAGATTTAGGTTCATCTTTGTATAGCCATGCGAGCACAACTTCATCCTCTTCAAACTCCTGTTTAGATACTTTTTTTGCAACAAAATTTTCTTTATATGCCTCAAGAGGTTCTTTAGACTCTATTTTAGACTGTTTTAGAGTTTTCCCATAAGATTTAGGAGAGATAAGGAGAGATGTCAAAGATAAGACTAGCTCTATAGTATATTCTCTCATACCACTCTCTTTGATCTTAACCTCTTTAGCAATGTCTTCCATCTTGGACGTGGATGCTACATCTGTTTGCTTAGTGGAAGATTCTCTATTATTGGGAACAAGTTTATCAGCACTCCCTTTCAAGGTATTGCAAGTTGTATACAGATCAGCTGGAATCGTCACCTCGACTCCATAAGGAAATTTCAAACACTGATGGAATGTAGAGGGAATGGCTTTCATGTCATGTATCTAGGATCTTCCTAGAAGGATATTGTAAGCCAAACGTAGATCAAGAACTTGACATATAGTATCTCTGATGACAGGACCTGCTCTGATAGGTAAGACAATAGTTCCTTTAGAAGATCATTTTTGCTCATCATATGCTTTGATAGTTATCTTTTTCTTGGGATTAATGGCCATTTCTAAAAATTCCAATTGTGTAATCAAGCTGAAAGAACAAATGTTTAGGCTAGCACCTCCATCTATCAACACACATTTGACACGACGGTTTTGGATCAAGACTTCAATATGCAAGGGTTGGTTATGCGGATGACTCAAGGAGTTATCATCTTCCTTTAAAAAAGAAATGTACTATGGAGACATAAGATGACCAACCATAGTGATGAAGGGCCATACCACCCTTACCAAATCATAACCAAAGACATAGCAACATGGAGATAAAGAGAAGACAAAATGTTTTACAAAGCATAAATTAATACTTGAAAATCATTACAACTTGAGAGATCTTGGAACATGAGAGCTTCCTCAAAATATGAGATCTAAAACATGAGAGATCTTACATCTTTAAAGCTTATAACCCAAGAGCTTACAATCCAAAAGCTTCAATTTGAGAACTTCTTCCCCAATACAAGATCCTACCACTTGAGCTTGCTCATGAATGCTCCAATGCCTTCTTTATATAGGCATTTACTACTCAAGATATTACAACACCACCAATGTGGGATAAAAGATAGATACAACTACCTTGATACAAATATTAAATACCCACTTAATTAATATTGAGCACCACCATGTGGGCTAATTACAAAATTACATTGTCTTTGTAGGCCAATAAGAAAATAGAAAGGTGTAACTACCTAGCTACAAATATTAAATGCAAGAATTTTCTACAAATTTCTATAATGCCACCTACACACCTCGATAAATGAAATAATTTTTTTTTTAATTTTTCTTTCTCACCTATGCACCTTGGTAAACGAAAATTATTTTTTTTTCTTCTCTTTTTTTTTTCTTCTCTTTTTTTTGCTATTTTTTTTTTCTTTCCTTTTTTTCTTCTTTTTTTTTCTCTTTTTTTTTTTCATTTTCTTCACTTTCTCTCTCCTCCATTTTTTTTTAGCATACCCCCTTTTATTTTATTTTTTATGCAAGATGCTCCTACATCAGACACCCAAGGTAGGAAAAATTTTATGGATATATTTGATTCACAAAATAAAGTAGCCTCTACTAACATTTTTTTTCTTCTCCTCCAACACCTTTCTGGAACAAGTATTCGCTGCCGATATATTTTTTTTTTCCTTCTTTTCCAACACCTAGTTGGCACAAGTATATGTTGCCAACAATACTCCTCTGCAATCAACTTCGTCCATCTGTAACTCTCATTCTCCTCCAAAATTGTAGGATCTAATGCATCTGTAGTAAACTCTGTAATACTGTACAAATCTTCTTTTACATACCAACCATCACTTGCAAAGTCTTCATACAAACCATCATATTTCAAATCCATCTCAAAGTTAACATCCCATGATTCTTAAAAATTTACCTATTTCACATCTTCATCTTTGTTTTCTTCTTTTGTGTCTTCAACAAGGCATGTAACGACTTCTTTCCTTTGACCTCCAACTAAAGCATTCCACTCTTCCTCACTTGCTACAATCTTCATTAATAAATCATCTTCATCACTTTAGGTTCATAAATATTTTCATCTTGATGCTCTTCCTCATCTTTTGTACTACTTGCATGATACTCCATTGTAACTTCCTTCTTTCCTACATGCAAAAAATTGACATCATCTCTTTTCTGATGAATCACTCTTCTATTTTTCAGCTCCACTTCTAATTTAGTCACTTGCTTCTTCAAATCCAGTATTGCAACTCTTGTCTCTTTTTGACATCTGTCTCTAATTTTCTCAAGTCTCAGAATTCTAAGAATTTATCCAATCACAAAAGTCATCTTCTTCTTTCTCTTCTCTATACTCACATGCTCTTAAGGAAAACTTTACCCAACCCACGATCCTAGTGCAAACTACCTCACATTCGGTGATCTATCTACATACTCGATAACTCCTGCTCTAATACCATTGATGAAGGGCCACACCACCCTTACAAACTCATAACCAAAGACATAACAACATGGAGATAAAGAGAAGACAAAATATTTTACAAAGCATACATTAATACTTGAAAATCATTACAACTTGAGAGATCTTAGAACATGAGAGCTTCATCAAAATATGAGATCTACAACATGAGAGATCTTACATCCTTAAAACTTATAACCCAAGAGCTTACAATCCAAAAGCTTCAATTTGAGAGCTTCTTCCCCAATACAAGATCCTACCACTTGAGCTTGCTCATGAATGCTCCAATGCCTTCTTTATATAGGCATTTACTACTTAAGATATTACAACACCACCAATGTGGGATAAAAGATAGATACAACTACCTTGATAAAAATATTAAATATCCACTCAATTAATATTGAGCACCACCATGTGGGCCAATTACAAAATTACATTGCCTTTATGGGCCAATAAGAAAATAGAAAGGTGTAACTACCTAGCTACAAATATTAAATGCAAGAACTTTCTACAAATTTTTAAAATACCACCTACACACCTCGATAACTGAAATGATTTTTTTTTTAATTTTTCTTTCCCACCTATGCACATCGATAAACAAAAAAAAATAAATTATTTCTTCTCTTTTTTTTTCTATTTTTTTTTCTTTCCTTTTTTTTTCTTTTTTTTTTCTTCTTTTTTTTTCTCTTTTTTTTTCTCTTCTTTTTTTCTCTTTTTTTTTCTCTTCTTTTTTTTCATTTTCTTCACTTTCTCTCTCGTCCATTTTTTTTAATCATGCCCCCCTTTTTTTTTTGGATGCAAGATGCTCTTGCATCAGATTTCTTGGAATCTGTCTAAATCAAGGTCATCAAGAACATTGGATCCGAGCAGAGCTTTATCTAGAATGGCATATGAGCTGGAGATATCTAAAGCAACTCGAACATGGATATTTTAGCATTTGTGTGCTGGAGTTGTTGGACAATACTGTATGAAGTAGGCCTCATATCTTTAGGATATGAAAATTTAGATGTAGCCTTCTATTTAGAAGCAGATGAAAGATTAAAAGGCACCTTAAGGACACTTGATGAATCTAGTATTTGTCCTTGTAGGTGTGTCTGAGCTTGTGATTGAGTAACTGCATTAGCTGATTGATTATCTCTATCTCTTCTTACAATTGTGATGACATTGCAACGCTCAGATAGGCATGGTTCAACCATATTGATAATAGCATTGTTTCCAGACTAGGAATAATTGACTTTAGCACCCATATTAGACTAAGAAGAAGAATCTTCTTTACCATGTTTAAGAAATAGCTCTGTGAATGTTGTATGATCATTATTACTTTTATGATTATCAATCATGATGTCTCCATTATCAATTTTGTCTTGTATAATGTGCTTTAAGTGAACGTAGTTATTAGTCTTTTGACCTTTATTGCGATGGAATTCATAGAAATCATTCTCTCTCCACCATTTTGGTTTAAGTTCCAGATCAAAGACTTTCATCTTAGGCAAGTAGATGATTTTGTTTTCCAATAAAGTTTTCATGGCAGATTCCAAGGATTCTCCAAGAGGAGTGAATTTGCGATTAGGATTTGTAGCCTAAGGTTTGTAATCAAACAAATTTATGTTGGACTCTGTTGCTTTAGCTTCAGAAGCTTTGATGGCTTGGGTACCAACAGTGAGATTGAAAGTAGGTGCCTTAGATGGGGCATGGATATTATCAACAACACCATATGTGACAACACCTTTATTCTTGTTTCAATTTTTGTTATTGTCCTTAGAACTAGATCCAAATTCATACTTGTCTTTTTGAAGTGTGATGTCTCCTTTTTTCACAAGTACTTTCTCAATTTTGATCGCATTATCTACCATCTTGTCAAAAGATGTATGATTTTGCATTTGTAAAGGGTAGTTGATTTCTAGAATAAGATTTTTTATGAAGATTTCTAACTTCTCAGTTTTGAGAATGGGTCTAGCATATGGAGAAAATTTCTTCCTCTACCTCTTGAGAAATGTCAGGAATGGTTCTCCTGGATACTATTTCAAATTGCAGATGTCGATCATGGTGACCGAATGTTGAATATTGTAGGAGTATTATTGATAGAATAGTTTGATTAACTCCTTAAAATTTTTGATAGTAGGAGGCATTCTAGAGAACCAATGAATGGTTGCTCCTCCCAAAGATTGAGGGAAAAGATGCATTAAGTAGGTGGGTTCATGCAAAAACTCCATAGATTGAGTATAGAATTCTCTGACATGATCTTGAGGGTCAAAGTTTCCATCATACTTATCATATTTAGGCATCTCCACTCTTTTAGGGAATGGCGGCATGTACAAGTCTTTATCAAATGGAAAAGGGCATAGAGCTTCCATGGAGAACTCCTTAGGTTTCTTTTCTTTTCCAATTTTGTTAAGTTTGACTTACACGACATGCATTTGTTTCATCATAGCTGTGATAGGAGTTTCTTCCTCATGTGTAATGATATCTTCTTCATTAAATTTTGGAGGAATTTTAGCTCTTTGATGAGCTAACTCTAGAAAGTATGCTTCTCTATCTTCAAGAAATGTTTCATCATTCTTTCGAAGTCATCATCAGTTTGATATTGAACAATTTCAGAAGGTGTAGGTTCTTGATCCACAACATGTTGAGAATGGTGTCCTTGAGACCTATGTTGTCTCCCTCCATGAGACATGTTAGGAGTTTTAGGGCTCCCTAGATTAGTTGAGGAGGGGTTTGTTGATTACCTATGTGAGTTGATGGAGGTGGTATGTAACCAGTTTTCAATCAAAAATTGTCAAGATCGTCATCTTTGTAAAGACCAAAATTGTAGAGTTTCTTAAGAGTGGGACCTTTGTGAATAGTCAAAGGTGCAGTGCCAAATTCTTCTCCAAATTTATTGCGTGACGAAGCTCTATTTTCCACCATTAACGTTGGGTGAAGCAAAAGAATGAGATGAAGACAACTAAAGAATGAATTGATTCCAGAAGATCAAATGACACAACCTTGTCAAGATTGAAGTGATTAAGGATTAGATCAGACGTAACTGAAGGATACTATGCCACAGTAGTGTGGGTAGATGCCCAATAGATGGCGCGCATGAGCTCACAATATAGCCATTTTAGTAATAAGACTAAATTTGAAGATAATTTTGACAAGGTTTTTGACACAAGATGAAAAAGACTCAAATCGATAACCCATAAGGCTAAATCAGACTCAAGAGACCACTTTAGGAAAATGAATGGATTTTTTCTAGTTTCTGCTATGTTCCTAACATAGTGATTTGTTCAACAAATTCTGGAAATAGGCTATAAAAACTAAGTTTCTGACAATTCTGACCACTTTCTAGCAATTTTTCTCAAATGACTTTTTGGAGGATCGTACAACAATGGGTATGCTATGAAACAATAATTGACAAACTCGTATGACAGTTGTAAAACTTGCACAATAATTGATAGTAGATTTTTTACTTTTGTTTTTAACTGGTGGTAAAACTCGTATGACATTATACAAGCTTTCATATGATAATATAAGGGTTCTAAAATGACACTTGCCAAAACTCGTATGACTTTCTAACCTAATGGGATGACTTTTGACTCCAGAAAGGATTTTTACTTCAAATTTTGCAAATTTTTTATTTTCAATTTCAGATTGTTCACAAATTTCTCTGTCTAGGTTTGAAGATTATTCTGAGATCATTCATTTTCGGTAGCCAAATAGATAAACAAACACACAAAACAACAAGTGATTCCAAGCATGTTTGAAAGTAATGAACAGGGGACAAAGTAACTTTGTGCATAAACAATCAAGTGACTAAATGTGTTAATCCCTAGGAGTGCTAATTGTGTATGTTCCAAAAAGTTTTTTAATAACGCACATATTCCTAGAAAAATGAAAATTTGGCCTCACTAGGGTTTGTAGTAATGGTCTAACTCTACAACTTTTATGATCTCAAGAGAGCGAACTCTAATATAGGCACACTGGGGTTTTGACATAGTCCAAGAAATTAATCAATTAGGAGCTGCTAGGGAGATCTGACAACCCAACAAGAGACCACACCTATGAAAATTTCCTCCATAAGGACATTTATATAGCAGCTGTTGCTACCACGATGAAAATGGCTATTACTGCTTGAGGTTTTGTCCATGTGGTTGACCCAATTAAGGGAATCTCCACTATGGCTAACCCTCTCTAAAGGTGACTCACAAAAGATACCACATGGAGACTGGTTCCAGATTCAAGGATTTCAGTTTCTAATACTACCCAAAAAGGGAGTAGAGCATAGTCCTCTAGCCTTTTCACTTTTAACCAAAATAGAGTAGATAGATTAATCCAACACACTAAGACCAAGATTATCTCACAAAGATCTATGACATCAATCGCTTATGATCTATCAACCTCTCTGGAGAGAGAATGTATCAATCAAAAGTTAAAGACACATGAATCTAGTAGAATGTGAGACTCTCTCAGTACCTTCCCTACCTACAAGGGGATCCTTCGTCAAGAGGAGCTTCACATGAATAAACAAGCAGAAGAAGCTCAATCTCTCAAGATCATCCACAAATAGTGTTCATAGGGCCTATTTACTATGTGTAACAAATATGCATAAAGCAAATCTATGTTTGTTTTATAGCTCAAAATGAAGTCTATGATATGAAAGCAAGAAAACCACATGAGCTTGACTTGTGAGAGTTCTTTTTAATCCAAATCAAAATGTTATCATCTTGAAAAGAATACCTGAATTCCTCACAACGCGCTTAGTATATTTTTACCTATTTTAGCAATTTAGTTGCACTTTTTTCAATCAAATTTAAAAAGTATCAGTCAAAAATAGAAGATTTCAATTGTTAAGGTTAGCTGGTGGTCCAAATCTGAAAAACTACCCAAAAAATCTAGAACGACAATTGAATTCTAGAGTCAAAACTCATACAATAATGGGTTACCTCCCAGATGACAATCTAGAAACTCATACGACTCTGGGTGTCTACTCATACAACAATCGAGCTTTCAAATGATCATGTGTACTCTCTGATATGAACTTTGAAATTTTAACCTGTCGTACGATAGTGGGTACCTCCCGAAATGACTTTCTGACAAAAGTCGTACGAAAAATGTACGGACAGAAAATAAAAATTGTAGTTTTAAATAGAAAATGACAAGAAAGTGATAAAAATTGATAGAAAGATGATGGAAACCCATTTCAGGGCCCCACGGTGGGTGCCATAAATGTTTGTTTGAATTTTGTACCTAGTTGTAGACACAACACTTCAGTAAAACATTAGAGGTTAGCCAAAAACAAAATAATATGATGAAATGAAAACTAAACTAACCAGGCGATTTACTACCTTCTATTAGGTGTGAGTATGATACTCTCAGATCAGACCGAGACTAGTGACAATGCAACACCTAAACGAAAGATTTGAATGCAAAGAATGAAAACTATATGAATGCAGATTTAATCTATATTTTTGTATTTTCTATGCAATAAGATGAAAAACTGTATGAAATTGATTGGAATGCAGATTTGATCTAAAAATGCTATGAATGAGTATGAAACTATGAATAAGAAACTATGCAAAAGCTAAATGATCAACTATGAAAGATCTCACAAATCACTTGTCGCAAATGCTCAATCCTTCAATCACTAATTCGCCAAAGTAATTGTGCAAATTTGAGTGTTGTAATTATGAAGAGCTAAGCCTTATTTTTATAGAAATCTAGGGCTTTGAGGATGCAAGAGAAAAATCATAAATCACTCTTGATAAACTCAAGTTGGTTTTTGAGTTATCAGGAAATCAAAAATAATTAACTCACAAAATCATGCAAAAGCATGCAAGAACAGCTTTTTAACTCAAATCAGAAGTTTAGATCAACTTTGAACTCAAAATAGACTGTTGAGTTTCCAAAAGTTAAAAACTTGCAATGATTTCCTGATTTTGAGTTTAACTGCTCTTTGAATGTGCACAATTAATTATGAATTAATTAAATAAATAAAGTGATTTATCCTCAACTTAACTGATTTTTTATTTAAAAATAATTGATTCATGGGTTAATCAATTATTAAATCAAACTTTATTCAAAAACTATATTATTAAATTTGACAACTGACATAAATTATTTAAATAAGAATTTAATCAATTAGTCATAAGATTTTAGATTTATTGTCAAAATTAAATAATATAATTTAAGAATAATTTAATTAAATTTAATTAAATAATTAAGTGGCAGTATTAAATCTGATTAATTAAATATTTAAAATATTCAATTAATCAAACTTTAGGATAAATAAGATTTATCGCCAAATAATAATTAAATTAAAGATAATTATGATAAATTAGGAATATTACTAGGAATATTCCCTGATGCAGAATTTAAGATAATCAATTAGGATTCGATAATGTGCAGATGTGCCTTAGGTTAGGACTTTGATGTTGATTTCGTTTGAATTGAAAATGTAGGAGGTTAATGAACCTATAGCCCATTTTTTAGGTATTACACCTACAAGAAAAAGGGGGGTTTTGTTTGTATGGGGGGTTTGCCTTGGTCAAACCTCTATTTAGGAATTAACCTTGAAATTGAATTGAAATGTAGTATGCATAAACAAAGCAATTGAAAAAATTCACCTCGCTTATGTTGAAGTCTTTGTAGAGGATTTGAATCCTCAAATCCACAAGTAGGAATGCTTCAATGGATGTAGAATGAATGTAGGATATCTCAAATCAATGGCATTTGATCTTCAACACCAATCTTGAATTGATCTTTCCATAGGAGGAGGCTTGCATGAATGTAGAAGGATGGATCTTCAAGGGGGCTCCAAAGAGATTGAATCCTTCAATGGCTAACAATGGATCTCCTTGATGAATGAATACTTGAATGCTTGAAGGCTTGCTTGAATGCTTGAATTCACTTGAGAGCTTGAGAGATTATTTGGTGAGAATGAGATATGAAAATGAGAGAGGAAGGCCTCCTTTTATAGTGAACTAAGGCACAAACCTCTAGAGAGGCCACCTTGGAGAATTAAATCCCAATTAGGTCCTCACCTTTATAAATATATCTAGATTAAATATAATTTAAGGATTTACCATTCTGAAACCCGAAATGGCCGATCCGGAGGCGGGAAAATAAATATCTCCAAAACCTGACACTTGAAAATCATGGAAATATGAAATTTGAATTGGGGGTCAAGGACAAGGTCGACTCTACCCTAGGTCAAGGTTGAGGTCAACTTTGACCCTCAAGGTTAACTTTGACCTTGAGGTCAAAAACCTCAAGACCCTAGCCTAGATTGTCAGGAAATGCAGATATGAAGTGAAAAATGGGTGTAGAGGGAAGCAGAATAGGAGGAAAAGTCAGATACATGCAAAGACCTGATCAAGGCACTTAACATGACCCCAAACCACTTACTCAAAGGGCTAAATGCTTTTATCATGGAAGTGCTTCCATTTTAAAATGATACATTAAGCCCCCACTTTAGCAAGAGTATGGAATCGATGCAAACTCTTGGTAAAGGAGATCAGAATGAAAAGATAATCTTATCATAATCCAAGGGACAAAGGAAAACCTCAAGCCCCTAGGGACTCAAGTCTTTGTCAACTCCTAGATCACAATAAGAGAGACATCTCTAGCAAGAGAAAGAAGGTGTGATTACCTCGCCTAATAAGAACTTATGTCCCATTGTGAACCACACAAGGAAATGGTGCAACTGGAAAGATGGAATTGAACCACCTAGTGAATGTAGCTACTCACTAGTCAACCCATCAAAGATTCACCCTTAGGAATATTCTATTCCATAAGAATAAAACCAAAAAACTAAAAAGATCCAGTCTTAAGGACACCTCTGGCCTTAAGGGATCAAAATATATGTATATTTGAAACTAGAGGGATCAAGAGATCCTAAAATATAAATCCATGCTTTAAGGATTAGTTACCAATCCAAAAAGGGAGAAAATTATCTTGAAAAATATGTATGCATATCAAAAAGTGTGTGTGTGCAACAGGTCAGTAGAGCATATGCCCCCATGTTAAAGTCATTGCTGACACTTTAATAGGAGAAATGGCTTTAACGAAAACATAAACAACTCCACTGATTACATTTCCACGTTGAGATGCCCCCAAATGAAGACAAATCAAGGGAAATATCACAAAAACATACAAAGAACACAGAAAGGATCTACCTACCATGGGGTCAATATGATCATAAGATAATATATATATGATATTATTGCAAATGAATTGACATTATTCCCCAAAGAAAGTAGAACTACAATCACAAAGGAGGAAATATCACATAAGATATACGAAGGAGAATCTTTTCTGACTATGACATGGAGACCAAAAAGAATTAGTGCTAGCATATCTCGAATCCAAGCATATTACACAAGGAAACATTTATAAATAATAGCACATTTATGACATAACATTAAACAATGCATAGAAGAATAGAGATACATATAGAAGATTTTGAATGACAGTTTCGATTCCTTCATCACCTTGCACCAACTGAGTAACAAAGATCATATAAAAGAATCTAATAACATTTAGCAAACACATTATGGGAGAAACACAGTACAGCAAGAAAATACACAACAAAGCTACCACGAAGGACAAGCTGATCAAGCATGTCACCTACTCTCCCCATCTCATTGTATATCATTTAGGGAAGGTGGGTAACTTGCAAGAGGGACTATATCCAACACAATAGGAATGATAGCCAGTTCCAAACAAGGATCCTCTTCAGAATCACAATGTTTGACACTAGGTGTAAGAGTTAATTGTGATGAAAGCATATTAGGTAAATCAATGTCAATGTTAATAGTCTCATATTCATCATTAACATCATCAATGTCATCAAGAGTATCTTCCTCATCCAAATTAATCAAAATAGGATCTAAGATACGAATAGAATCATCATAATCATGCATCTTAACATCATTATTAGTAACAACTTTTTCTAACACATCATGTATAGTCTTATCTGAAGAAGGTAGAGATCTTTGAAGAATTACAAGCTTTAGCATGAGCACGATGCTTCTTATGACTTTCATTATTAGATTGATTATGTTTTGATTTATTTGAAATAGGTTGAGAACAAGGAGGAACAATCACAAGATCCATCACAAGTTCTTTAGGAAGATTAATAAGATTATCAGCAATAGGAGGAACAATCACAGGATCTTTTATAGGTTCTTTAGGAAGATCGATAGAAGGAACTTGATTAACAAAACTAGAAGCCATAGTTAAAGGAGGTATAGAAGGTGTAGGAAAAAAACCATGATTAAGATCCAAAGGAGGTATGCTTAATTCAAGAATATTACAATGTTTATAAGCTTGATATGAATGGAAAAGATTATTAGGTCGAGGAGGACATGAATTAGGTAATGAAGGCCAAAAGAAATCAAGAGCAACAGAATCTCTAGGCCTAGAAGGTTGATATAAGCTATGATTAATTATCTTCACTTCTTCATTGTGAATGAACTTAAGACACTTATGGATAGGTGAAGCAACAACATGCATGGCATTCAACCAAGGCAAACCTAGCTTAACTTGAAATTGATCAGAAGTAGGAACCACAACAAAGGTAGTGTGCACAATTTTTCCACAAAGTTCAACAGGTAAAGTAATAGAACCAAATGATGGATAAAGAAAACCATTGCAAGTTTGAATCCACACATCTAATGTATCATAAGAATCGCATTGTAAGCTTTTCATAAAAATATATTCTTTAGTTATAACATTGACTAAAGATGTAGGATCAACAAGACAACCATGAGTAGGTTTCTAAGAAATCCTAGTAGAAATGTAAAGGGGACCATCAGGAGCTTTAATAGTCTTAGAGTCATCAAAGGTAATCAAAAGTTCCTGAGGTCTTTTATTCTTAGGTTGTTATCAAGGTTTAGGTTGAATTTTTAATTTAGGTTTAGATTTTTGTTGAGTTTGAGATTGAACTTGAGGTTGAATTTGAGGTTGAGGTGGAGGTTGAGGTGGAGATACAGATTGACCAACATGCTCCACTTGATTAACAACATGATTGAGATCAGCCATCTTTGAATCATACAATTTCCACAACAGATAGTTGAGCAATTGTATTAGTATCATGCGTAGGTAAAGGATTTGTATAGATTTGAAGGTTTTGATTAGGAGGAGAGATAGATTTGTTTCCACTACCATCAAAATTATCAATAGATAAAGCATTAGAATCAATTAAGTCTTGAACCTTATGTTTTAAATAATAACACTTCTCAGTATCATGACCATTCTGACGATGATATTGACAAAAAGCATTTTGATCAAAAGATTTAGATGTAATCGTAGCAGGTAAAAGAGGTTGAATAGGAGGTAAAGTAATCATATTAGTAGTTAATAACCTATTCATAATAGTATGTAAAGATTCAGAAAGAGGAGTAAATGTATGATTTAATCAAAAAGCAATGGATGCAGAAGTGGCATTATGAGATGCAATAGCAACTTGATCAGCAACTGCATTTGCTTGTTTGTTTATCTTGACATAGTTGTTGAATTTTTTAAATTTGTTTGGATTAGCAGTAGCATCACTCTTACCAACTAGAACATGAGTCATTGGAGTGTTCCTCTCAAATTGACTCACTTGTAATTGATAATGATGAAGCACTACACAAAGATGTTGAAAAGAGGTAAATTCAATAAGTAGAATCTTATCTCTAATATCCTTTTGCAAATTTGAAATAAACATACATTGAATATCAATATCAAGAATAGGATAGGAAATTTGAGCATGCAAATGCTTAAATCTACCAATAAATTTAGTTAATTTTTCCTTAGCACTTTGTTTACAATGCATCAAATCAGTCGAAGACACTTGTGGGGCAATGTTATTTTGAAATTGTTGAATAAAGGCATTAGCAAGTTTGGGAAAGGAATCAATAGAATAAGGAGGCAAGGAACAATACCATTATAAGGCCTTGTCATGGGAGGTTCTAGCAAACAGTTTGGCTAAAATCCTCTGGTCATGAGCATAATCACTATAAAGGATTTGGAATGTTTTAACATGATGAACAGGATCTCCTTTTCCATTATAATTCTCAAGATGAGGCATATCGACTTGCTGAGGAACAGGAGTACGAATAATATCCAAAGACAAAGGACTTCCCATGTCACATGTAGGGATACTAAACTTTTTTTGAGTTAAGGAAGTGAGTTTTTGTTGTAAGGATGACATAGTTTGAGCCAAATTGATGATTGTTGAATCATTAGAGGAAATAGGAGTAGCAACATTAGACAGACTAGGTAAAGTATAAGAAGCTATAGGAATAGAAGACATAATTGGAGGAACACTAGGGATCAAAGTTGGAAGTGGATTGCAATAAGTAAAAGGAACATTATGATATGAAGGTTGTGGTGTAGGAAGGGACATAGGAGGAACACTCATAGGAATAGAGGGAACTGTCATAGTCACCAAAGGAGTATAGGTAGGAATACTAGGTAAAGGATTAGAAGAAGATTCAACACTAGTAATAGGAGGAATCAACCCTAAATCTTGAGCTTCTTGAGCTAAAGTTTTAACATTTGAATGCACGAGGTGAGTAATACCACACAAGAGGTTAACACCTTGATCACCATCATAGAGAAATTTCTTAAGAGCCTCTATAGCTTGAATAGAATCTTGATTATGGTTCTCTTGAATAAGCTAATTACCCATTTTATCAAGTTTAGTTGAAAGTTTTTGGACTTGTTCAGGAGGAACTCTTAAAGCGTCATCCTCATCATGAGATGAGTGAGAAGAGTTTTGATCCATAGTAGGATTGGAATCATGAAGAATCAAATTATCATCTAGGATCCTAAGGAAAGGAAAGGAAGATTCAAGATCAAAGGCACCCATGAGTCTACGACTTCTTCTAACCGGAATGTTATAAGTAGGACTAGTAGTAGTAAAGCTCATAAACCAATGTAATGAAAATGAACTAAACTAAGAACACATAAAGCATGAATATGTTTATATTTTTGAAATCTAATTAGCATGTAAGATCTAACACAAAGGATAAATCTACTTCTAACAAGATAAAAGGAAATCTAACACCACAAAACACAATAGGGTATCCAATTCCGTGAAAGAAAGGAGATTAAGTATGTCGGATTCACTAAAATGAATAGTGAAGGTGAACACACAAGGGAATACAAAGGAAGATCTAATACAATAGAGAATCTAAATCCACAAAAGAAAGGAGGGTAAGCGTGTCAGGTTCACCAAAATGAATAGTTGTAAAATGGAATCACCACTATTCAATGTAATGTATGGGGGTGTATCATCTCAAAATGGAAGCACTTCCATGTTAAGAGAATTTAGCCCTCTGAGTAAGTGTTTTATGGTCATGATTGGCATCTTTTCATTCTCCCTTGTCTTCCACTTCTTCTCCACACTTGATTTCTTCATTCTAGGTGAAATTAGGGTTAAGTTCTTAAGGACTTTCCTGATTTTCCTCTTTCCATGGCTCCATTTTCTAGGTAGGGTTTAGAAATGAGACCTCCTATTCCTTCATCATATCATTCCAAAGATTTTCCATCTATTCCTGACACTAGGTCCTGATCTGACATCAATTTCCAAGTTTCTAGCATCTCCAGGAACCTTTTCTGCAAATCTTGACAAGTTAGGGTTTGAGGTCAATGTCGACCTTGACCCTAACTAGGTCAGGGTTAACCTTGACCCTGACTAGGTCAGGGTCAACCTCAACCTTGACCTCTTCCTACTAGAATTTCAAAGTTTCAATTCCCACTCATTTGGTTTTCAGGAAAGTTATTTCCCACTTCTGGGTCAGCTATTTCGGGCTCTGAAATGGTAAATCCTTTCATGGTATTTAATCAAGGTATATTTTCTAAAGGTGAGGACCTAATTGGGATTTAATTCTTCAAGGTGGCCCATCTAGAGGAGTGTGCCCTAGTTCACTATAAAAGGAGGCCTTCCTCTCTCATATCTCATTCTCATCAAGTTTTCATGTTCAAGCTCTCAAGCTATCAAGGTGATCAAGCAAGCATTCATTCAAGCATTCAGGTCTTCTTCTTCATCCAAGTTATCCATTGAAGATCAAGGATTTAAAGCATTCAAGCTATTTAAGGGATTTGGCTCAAGCATTCAAGATCTATCATTTAAACCCTAGATCTAGCGACCATGGTGGTGTGATCTTCCTTCAAGATCCTTTGTTCATGTTCAAGATCCGTATCATTGTTTCCTCAAGGTGGATTTCAAGCATACAATCATGGAGGTTTGATGATGTTATGTTCAAGATTTCATATCTACATACTGTAATACCCCAAAAATGGGCTATAGGTTCATTAACCTCTATATCGATACATCAAATGAAATTGACATGAAAGTCCTAATCTAAGGCACATCTGAACATCATCAAATCCTAATTGATTATCTCAAATTCTACATCGAGGAATATTCCTAGTAATATTCCTAATTATCTTAATTATCTTAAATTTTATAATTATTTGGCAATAAATCATATTTATCCTAAAGTTTGATTAATTGAATATTCTAAATATTTAATTAATTAGATTTAATTTGGCCACTTAATTATTTAATTGAATTTAATTCCATTATTCCTAATTATGATATTTAATTTTGACAATAAATCCAAAATCTTACAAATAATTGATTAAATATTTTATTTAATTAATTAAATCATTTTGTCAATTTTTAATATTGTAATTTGAATAAAAGTTTAAAAAATAATTGATTAACCCATAAATCAATTGTTTTATTTTTCAAAATCAATTAAGTTGGAAATAAATCACTCTATTATTAAATTAATTCATAATTAAAACATGCACAATCACAAAAGCAGACAGCTATCAATTATCAATTAAATCTAAACTCCATTTTGAGTTCAGCTATGCTTTTGCATGTTTTTGTGAATTAAATTATCTTTACTTTAAGGTAACTCAAAAATCAAGTTGAGTTTATCTGAGTGATTTATGGCTTTCTTTCATGCACATCCAAAGCCCTAGATTTCTATAAATTAAGGCCTCAGCTCTTCACAAATCATCTCATATTTTTCATCCTCATGCTGTCGAATTGGAGACTAAAGAATCATCTTTGTGAATCCAAGCTATTGTGAGATCATTCTTGTTTTTGAGTATTGCATATCATTTAGAATTCATCTTAGATCAATTCATTACATATCAATTTCATCCTAGATTCTAGATTCATATCAAGTTTTCATTATCATATCATTGCATAGAAAATTAAAAAAAAATAGATTAATTGCATTCATATTTCATATCTAGATTTCGCATTCAAATCCTTCATTTAGGTGTCGTCAAGGTCAATGATCTCAATAACAATCTGAGAACATCATACTCACACCTATTAGAAGGTAGTAAATCACCTGGTTAGTTTAGCTTTCAATTCATTGCAGCTTTCATTTTTGCTAACCTCTAATATTTTACTGAAGTGTTGTGTCTATAGATTAGGTACAAAATTCACACACACATTTCTGGCGTCCACCGTGGGGCCCTAAAATAGGTTTTCAATTCAATTCTATCAATTTCTATCTTTTCTTCTCAATTTCTGAGCCAAAACTATGATTTTAAAATTTTTTCCGTATAATTTTCATATGAGTTTCTAACAAAAGTCATCTCAGTCTATACCCACTATCGTACAATAGTCTATTGGATCAAGAATCATGCCAGACTGTACACACTATCATTTGGAAGTTAAATTGTTGTATCATCATACACCCAGTGTCATACGAGTTTTTGGACAGTCGTCTGGAAGCAGACCCATTATTGTATGATTTTTGGCACCAGGTTTTCATTGTCATTTCATTTTTCAGAGCAGTTTGTCAAATTTGGTTTTCTGATTTCGACTAACGGCTAATCTTAACAATTAAAATTCTCTATTTTTTATTGACTCTTGCTAGTTTTGGTTGGAAAAAAGTGCAAGAATTGCTAAAAATAGGTACAAAATCTACTAAGCACATTGTGAGGAATTTAGGTAATCTTCTCAGCTGATAAGACTTCAATTTTGGATCTAAAACGAACATCTCAGGTGTCTAGCTTGAGTGACTTTTATTTCTTTCCTATCACAGACTTCATTTGGGCTATAAAAATGAACATAGTTTGCTTTCAGCATCTTTGTTACACATAGTAATTAGGCCCCATGAACACTATTTGTGGATCTTGAGAGAGTGGGTTTCCAGTGAAACTCTTCTCAATGAAGGATCCCTTGTAGGTGGGGAGGATACTGAGGGAGTCTCACGTTCCACTAGATCAGTGTGTCTTCAACTTTTGATCGATGCATTCTCTCTCTGGAGAGGTTGATAGATCATAATGGGTTGACATCATAGATCTTTGTGAGATAATCTTGGTCTTAGTGTGTTGGATTAATCTGTCTACTTTGTTTGGGTTAAAAGTGAAAAGGCTAGGGGATTATGCTCTACTTCCTTTTTGGATAGTACCAGAAACCCAAATCCTTGAATTTGGAACCAGTCTCCATGTGGTATATCTTTTGAGTCACCTTTAGAGAGGGTTAACTATAGTGGACATTCCCTTAATTGGGTCAACCACGTTGACAGAACCTCAAGCGGTAATAGCCATTTTTGCCGTGGTAGTGACAACCGCTATATAAATGTCCTGTTGGAAGAAATCTCCATACGTGTGGTCTCTTGTTGGGCTGTCAGATCTCCCTAGCAGATATTGAAGATTAAGTTCTCAGACTGTGTCAAAACCCTGGTGCACCTAGATTGGAGTTCACCCTCTTGGATCATAAAAGTTGTAGAGTCAGACCATTACTAAAAACCATAGTGAGGCCAAATTTTTATTTTCAGGAATATGTGCGTTATTGCAAAACTTTTTTGAACATACACAATTAGCACTCCTAAGGATTAGCACAAATAAGTCACTTGATTGTTCATGCACAAGGTTGCTTTTTCCCTTGTTCATTATTTTTAGACATGCTTGAAATCACTTGCTTGTTGTTTTGCATGCTTGTTTATCTATCTGGTTACTGAAAATGAACAAATCTGTTACAATCCTCAAATCTGGACATTGAAATTTGCAAACAATCTAAAACTGAAAACCCTAAATTTGCAAAATTTGAAGTGAAATTCCTTTCTGGAGTCAAAAGTCATCTCAAGAGGTTAGAAAGTCATACGAGTTTTTATCAAATGTCATTTCATTACTGCCTAACTATCATATGGTAAAGAACCCAGTGTCATACGAGTCTTTCTACCGGTCAAATTCAAAAAATTCAAATCCTGCTAGCAACTGTCGTGCGATTTTTGCAACTATCGTATGAGTTTTTCAACTGTCGTTTCATAGCATACCCACTATCATATGAGTCTACAGAGTTTCATTTGGGAAAATTTTGAAAGTTGTCAAAAAATTGTTAGAATTGCCAGATACTTCTCTTTTTCAGCCTATTTCCAGAATCTGTTGAACAAATCACTGTGTCAGGAATAGAGCAGTAGCTATTGAGAATCCTATCATTATCCCAAAGTGGCCTTTTCAATCAGATTTAGCCTTCTATTTAATTAATTTGATTCTTTATCATCTTGTGTCAAAACCTTGTCATAACTATCAATCTTCAATCAATCATCAAAATGACTAAGTGTTGTGATATCTTGTCCGCTATCTTTTGGGAATCTACCCATACATCTAGGGCATAGTATCCTTCACCCATGTCTAATCAAATCTTCAAACCAATCAAACCTTGACAAGGTTGCGTCATCTAATCATCTTGATTCAATTCATTCTTCAGTTGTCTTCATCTTATTCTTTTGCTTCACCCAAGGTTAATGGTGGAAACTAGAGCTTCCTCTCATAAGAAATTTGGGGAAATATCTCATACTTTACCTTTGACTCACATAGGTCCAACTTTTGAGCAACTCCATGATTCTAGTCTTTAAAAAGATGACGGTGCTAGCAACCTTCGATTAAAAACTAGTTACATTCCTCCATCAACTCATGGAGGTACCCAATAAACCCCACATCAATTTATTCCAAGGAGTTCACAAACTCCTACCATGTCTCAAGCAGGGACAAATTTTGTCTCTCAAAGAGCTCAATCTCAACATGGTGCAAATCAGGAACCCACACCTGAAGAAATTGCTCAATATCAAAATGATGATAACTTCAAATGAATGATGAAGCATTTCTTGAAAGAAGATAGAGAGGCATACTTTTTACAATTAGCTCATCAAGGAGCTAAACTTCCTCCCAACTTTAATGTTGAAGATATCATTATGCATGAGGATGAAACTCCACTCATAGCTATGATGAAACAAATGCATGTCATGCAAGTCAAACTTAACAACCTTGAAAAAGAAAAGGAACCCAGGGAGTTCTCCATGGAGGCCCTATGTCCTTTTCCATTTGACAAAGACTTGTACATGCCACCATTCCCAAAAAGAGTGGAGATGCCTAAGTATGATAAGTATGATGGACAATCAGATCCTCAAGATCATGTCAGAGAATTCTATACACAATCTATGGAGTTCATGCACGAACCAACCTATCTGATGCATCTCTTCCCTCGATCTCTAGGGGGAGCAGCCATCCACTGGTTCTCTAGATTGCCTTCTACTATCAAAATTTTTGAGGAGTTGATCAAATTGTTTTATCAGCAATACTCCTACAATATTCAACATCCAATCACCATGATTGATATATGTAATCTCAAGTAATATTCAGGAGAACCATTCCTAAAATTTCTCAAGAGATGGAGGAAGAAGTTCTCTCTATATGCCAGACCCATTCCAGAAATAGAAAAACTAGAAATCTTCATCAATAACTTTGTTCTAGAAATCAATTATCCTCTACAAATGCAAGATCATACATCTTTTGATAAGATGGTGGACAATGCTATCAAAATCAAAAAAGTACTTGTGAAAAAAGGAGAAATCACACTTCAAAAAGACAAGTACAAATCAGGACCCAATTCTAAAGATGAACAAAAATTGGAACAAGAATAAAGGCATCATCATCGATGGTGTTGTTGGCACTATCTGTGCCCCATCAAAGGCACTAGCCTACAACCTAACTCTTGGTTCCCAAGCCATTAAAGCTTTAGAACAAAAGTCATCTGAACCATTCCAAAAGAAGCCAGAATACAAATCTTGGGATAAAAAGTGAAAGTTCACTCCTCTTGGATAATCTTTAGAATCAGCTATGAGAACTCTACTAGCTAATAACATCATCTATTTGCTAGCAATCTAACAATCTGATCCAAACCCTAAGCCACATTGGTAGAAAGAAAATGAATTATGTGATTTCCATCGAGGTAAAGGTCACAAAACTAATAACTGCTTACGGTTAAAACACACCATTCAAGATCTGATTGATAATGGAGACATCATAGTTGACAATCCTAAGAGCAATAATGATCATATGGCATTTACAAGAACCATTTCCACAACACAGTCAAGGAGTTTCAACTTCTTAGCCTAATATTGGGGCAAAAGTCAATTATGCCTACCCTGGAAATAATGTTGTCATCAATATGGTTGAACCATGTCTCTCTGAAAGTTGCAATGTCATCACAATTATATGAAGACAAAGAGATCATTCCTTAGCTAATGCAGTTACTTGATCACAAGCTCAGGCACATCTGAAAGGACAAATCCTAGATTCATCTAATGTCCCTAAGATGCCCTTCAATCTTTCTTCTACTTCTAAACAGAAGGTTGTTTCTAAATCTTCCAATTCTAAGGATACAAGGCCAACATCTTATAGCATTTTCCAACAACTCCAACACACTAATGCAAAAATCTCCATGTTTGAGTTACTTCAGATCTCTCCAACTCATAGAGCTATACTAGACAAAGCTTTGCTCAGTTCCAATGTTCCTAACAACCTTGATTTAGATAGGTTCCAGACTATGGTTGGACATCTTACTGTAGACACCTAAAAATCCTTTAGAAAATAAAGTATTTTTATTTTTTGAAAAATCTCTGATGACATCATCATTTATTAATTAATTATTTATTTAATTAATTAATTTATTTTTATGTCATTAAATCCTTTTATCTTAATTAAAAATATTTAATTAAGAAATCCCTCCCAAAAATGTTTAAATCTTATTTAAACATTAATCCCCTATTTATTAATTATTTTAATTAATAAATTGACCAAAAATCCCCCAAAAAATAATTAATTTATTTTTTGACCAAAACTTGGCCAATTTTCTTAAGACCACTAACCTCTTCCAAAATCTTCTAATCCCTTCTTAATTTCGATTAAAAGGCTAATCTCACCTTTTCTAACCCTAATCTCAACTCAAAATATTTAATTAAGATTAAATATTTAATTTTCATATTTATTGAAAATATTTCAATAAATATTCCCAAAACTTAAGCTTTTGGAATGAATAAACTTTTATTCCATAAAACCAAGGAGAATTCTAGACTCTTCTAGAATCTTCTCAACCCAACCTCTTCACCCATCCTAATCCTATAATCCCCTAATCCTAATCCTAATCCTCCCCCTAACCTTGTCACATTCCCTAAACAAGGTTAGCCAACTCCTAAGCTTGACCCAAAGTCAACAAACTTCTAAAGGCTTCTCTTACATGCATTAAGTACATTTAAAGCCTCCTTATCCCTCTTACATGCATTTATGATGCATTTAAGAAGCCCCTCACCCCTTTCTTACACCCTTTGACCTTAGGCACATTTCCCAAATTGTGCACATTCCTCCCATCTTTCAACCCAATCCTCTTATGACACTTGTCACAAGGAGATAACCCTTCCCCTAATGAGCCTCAAACTCATTAAAGCTTTTGAGATAAATAAATCTTTATTTATCTCCTAAATTCCATATTTATCCTTAGAAAGCCTAGACTCTTCTAGAAAGTCTTCATCCTTATCCCCTTGACTCAACCCCTAACCTTACCCCAAACTCTAACCTATCCTCCTAACCCAAGCCCTTAGGAAATCCTATAAATACTCCTCCTTCCAAGAGCAATTCATTAGCTTAGTTTTTATCATTTATGCATTGTTATCATGAGCATTTTTAGCTAGATCATCTTAGCATATATCTTAATTGTTAGATTTCTTCATGTTTTTCATGCTTTCTAACACATCTTAGAATAGCTTAATGGATTAATCTTAGTTCATATTTCAAGCTTTTCTCATCATTTATGCATCACCATAAATCCCTCTCCATGCATTTGAGAGCACACCCACATCCCTCTAATTGAAGCGAATCAAACATTTGCTCTATAGCACTTGTTTTTAGCAACAATCTTGAGGTGGCTTTGGTTTTATTTTCATGTCTTATGCTATTTTTTAGTTCATGAACATGTTAGATTAGTCTAATATTTGAATGTTTCAGCCTTTCAAGATAGGTAACAGGTTCAAAATCATAGTCTACATTCTGGCACGCCCGGTGGGACCCACTTCACGGGTTCTTTGCAAACATTCTGATGGGTTTTAGACCATTTTCAGATTTTTCAAGCTTATAGGTGGACGGAGCACTTCGATCCCTTCTTCTTCTTCTTGTCTATATTCTTCTTCTTGATCTTTTGCTCTCCCCCCCGTCCTGCTACAGTTGTACCAACATCCAGGCACACAATCAGAAGAAATCAGTGAGGAAAGTCAGCAAAGATCAGTCAGTACATCTAAAACAGCAAAGGGAAATCAATGACGAATCAGAGAAATCAGCAGAAATCAGCAATCAATCAGCAAGAAATGTAGACACCTAAAAATCCTTTAGAAAATAAAGTATTTTTATTTTCTGAAAAATCCCTGATGACATCATCATTTATTAATTAATTATTTATTTAATTAATTTATTTATTTTTATGTCATTAAATCCCTTTATCTTAATTAAAATATTTAATTAAGAAATCCCTCCCAAAAATGTTTAAATCTTATTTAAACATTAATCCCCTATTTATTAATTATTTTAATTAATAAATTGACCAAAAATCCCCCAAAAAATAATTAATTTATTTTTTGACCAAAACTTGGCCAATTTTCTTAAGACCACTAACCTCTTCCAAAATCTTCTAATCCCTTCTTAATTTCGATTAAAAGGCTAATCCCACCTTTTCTAACCCTAATCTCAACTCAAAATATTTAATTAAGATTAAATATTTAATTTTCATATTTATTGAAAATATTTCAATAAATATTCCCAAAACTTAAGCTTTTGGAATGAATAAACTTTTATTCCATAAAACCAAGGAGAATTCTAGACTCTTCTAGAATCTTCTCAACCCAACCTCTTCACCCATCCTAATCCTATAATCCCCTAATCCTAATCCTAATCCTCCCCCTAACCTTGTCACATTCCCTAAACAAGGTTAGCCAACTCCTAAGCTTGACCCAAAGTCAACAAACTTCTAGAGGCTTCTCTTACATGCATTAAGTGCATTTAAAGCCTCCTTATCCCTCTTACATGCATTTATGATGCATTTAAGAAGCCCCTCACCCCTTTCTTACACCCTTTGACCTTAGGCACATTTCCCAAATTGTGCACATTCCTCCCATCTTTCAACCCAATCCCCTTATGACACTTGTCACAAGGAGATAACCCTTCCCCTAATGAGCCTCAAACTCATTAAAGCTTTTGAGATAAATAAATCTTTATTTATCTCCTAAATTCCATATTTATCCTTAGAAAGCCTAGACTCTTCTAGAAAGTCTTCATCCTTATCCCCTTGACTCAACCCCTAACCTTACCCCAAACTCTAACCTATCCTCCTAACCCAAGCCCTTAGGAAATCCTATAAATACTCCTCCTTCCAAGAGCAATTCATTAGCTTAGTTTTTATCATTTATGCATTGTTATCATGAGCATTTTTAACTAGATCATCTTAGCATATATCTTAATTGTTAGATTTCTTCATGTTTTTCATGCTTTCTAACACATCTTAGAATAGCTTAATGGATTAATCTTAGTTCATATTTTAAGTTTTTCTCATCATTTATGCATCACCATAAATCCCTCTCCATGCATTTGAGAGCACACCCACATCCCTCTAATTGAAGCGAATCAAACATTTGCTCTATAGCACTTGTTTTTAGCAACAATCTTGAGGTGGCTTTGGTTTTGTTTTCATGTCTTATGCTATTTTTTAGTTCATGAACATGTTAGATTAGTCTAATGTTTGAATGTTTCAGCCTTTCAAGACAGGTAACAGGTTCAAAATCATAGTCTACACTTACATCTCTATAATATATCTCCTTTTCAAAGGAAGATGACAACTCCTTAAGTCACCCGCATAATCAGCCTTTGCATATAGAATTCTTGATCTAGAACCATAGAGTCAAATGTGTGTTGATAGATGGAGGCACTGGCCTAAACATTTGTTCTTACAGCTTGATCACACAATTGGGATTTTCAAAATTGGCTATTGATCCTAGAAATAAAATAACTATCAAAGCCTATGATGAACAAGAAAGATCTTCTAAAGGCACCATTGTCTTACCTATCAGAGCAGGTCCAGTTATCAGAGATACTATATGTCAAGTTCTTGATCTACCTTTGGCTTACAACATCCTCCTAGGGAGACCATGGATACATGAAATGCAAGCTATTCCTTCTACATACCATCAATGTTTGAAGTTTCCATATGAAGGAGTAGAGGTTACTATCCCCACAAATCTTAATACAACTTGCAATACATTGAAGGAAAGTGTTGATAAGCTTGTTCCCAATAATAGAGAATCTTCTACTAAACAACTAAATGTTGCTTCAACATCCAAAATGGAAGACATTGCTAAAGAGGTCAATATCAAAGAAAATGGGATGGGAGAATATACTATGGAGCTAGTCTTATCTTTGACATCTCTCCATATCTCACCTAAGTCTTATGGACAATCTTTGAAATAGTCCAAGCCTAAACCTAAGGAACTTCTTGAAGCATATAAAAAGAATTTTGTGGTAGAACAAGTATCCAAGAAAGAGTTTGAAGAGGATGAAGCTATGCTATCATGGCTATACAAAGATGAACCTGCATCCCCAATTGTCCAAACTCATGATTCTATAGTATCCAAAGATTCTTCTAAGTCATATGGCCTAGGAGATAAATTAATAGCTAAGATGGGATATTCAGGTAAAGGACCTCTAGGAGTCAGAGGAAAAGGTCTTGTGGCACCTCTCCCACATACTGGTAGAGAAAATAAAGACAAAGTTGGCTTAGGCTTTAAAAAGAAACCCTTCCACCTCAAAGGTAATTATTCTCATGTCATAGAGTAGATCACACCAGGAGAACCGCTTCTTAAGAAAGAAGAAATAGAACCATCAGATAGTGATTCAAACAGCTCAGAACTCATCCCCTATGAAAAATTGCCTAAAGAGATCAAAGACCTTCTTGATGATAAAGATGATCCAATCAAAAGAATTAATGTAGTAGAAACATAAGAACCTACTATCAATCAAGAGATAGTTGCAACATAAGAACTAGCTAATCTTGAAAACAATCAAGAAGAGGGAGGTGGTATTGATTCTGAGATAGATTCCCATGAGTATGAATTCAAATCAGAATCTGAGGGTAACCCTTCTTGGGGTATTCACCCTGACTTTACTCATGTTCTAAGATTTCCTAGAGATCCTGAATCAGAGGCTGAATCAAATGACTATGAATGGGGAGCCATTCCAAAACTAGATGCACTTATTACAGAGAAACATGTTGATGTTATTCACCAATATGCACCTAATCCCAATGTAAGTCTAGAGAGAAATGATTAAACTATCGAGTCTGATCCACCTATGGCTGAATTGGACTCCCACAATGACATTGAGCCTATTCATGAATTGAATGTCTTAAGTTGTAATATCACCTTTGAACTCAAGCCATGGTATTTATACCTTCCCAAATGACTATTCCCTTGCTTGCTACCTCAATGTAGTTGAGCCTATGAGTACTTCCATCAGTGAATCGAGCATTAGCATGACGAAGTCGGACATCAAATATCTCAGTCAGAAAAATAATAATAAAAAGAAAAAGAAAAGGAGTTCTAAGGGTGAAAACCACTTTGTGGCAGTCTCAAAACCTACAAAAGTAAAAATAAAAGATGTATCTAAAGGTGAAAACCTCTCTGAGGTGCCTAAGGATGAGATATTTGATGTCCTTCTGAGTCATTTATAGGATAGATCTCTAGTTCTAATTGAGCCCAATCAATCTATCAATTTGGGTACAATAGAAGAACCACAGTTGATTCATGTAGCACAATCTTTATCAAAAGAAGAGAAGAAAAAATTTACAACATTCCTAACAAAGAAGAAGATCAACTTTGCATGGAAATATTTAGATATGCCAGGATTGGATCCTAATCTTATAATGCATCATTTATCTATAGCTCCAAATGTCAAACCTATTAAACAAAAGTTGAGAAAGATGCATCCTCACATTGCACTCTTGGTAAAAGATGAATTAGAGAAGCTCCTAAAAGCTGGATTCATCCAAATTATTGACTATGCAGAGTGGATCTCCAATATTGTACCTATTCCTAAACCAAATGGTTCAATTAGGGTGTGCACAGACTTTAGAGATGTGAATAGAGTGTGCCCTAAAGATGATTTTCCACTACCTAATATTGATATGATAGTGGACATGACTGCGGGTTTCGAGATGTATTCCTTAATGGATGGTTTCTCTGGACATAACCAAATAAAAATTACCCTAGAGGATCAAGAGAAAATTGCTTTCACATGTGCATGGGGTACCTTCGGTTGGAATGTCATGCCATTTGGGCTTTAAAATGCTGGTGCTACATATCAATGAGCAATGACATCTATTTTCCATGACATGATGCATTGAACTATGGAAGATTATGTTGATGATACTTTAGCAAAATCTATGATTAGAACTGAACATCTAAAGGACTTGAGCATGATCCTAGATAGAATGCAAAAGTTTAGTCTCTGACTAAATTCTAAAAAGTGTGCTTTTGGTGTCACTTCTAGAAAGCTCTTAGGATACATAGTTTCAAAGGAGGGCATTGAAGTTGATCCAGCTAAAGTCAAGGCTATAATAGAGATGCAACCTCCCAAGAATATCAGTCAAATGAGAACCTTACAAGGGAAAGTACAATATATCAGAAGATTCATATCACAGCTTGCTGATATATCACAACCTTTTACAAAAACATTACATAAAGGTGTGACCTTTGCATGGAATGAAGAATGTGAAAAGAACTTTGACCATATCAAGAAATATCTATCAAATCCTCCTATCTTGATGCCTCCTATTCATGGGAAGCCATTGATCTTATATGTCTCCACTACAGATACATCACTGGGGGCATTGCTAGCACAACATGATGAGAACCAAAAGCAATGAGCTATATACTATATTAGTAGAACATTGGTTGCATATGAGAAGAACTATTCAATGATTGAGAAAGCTTGTCTAGCTATGATCTTTGCATCATAGAAATTGAGACATTACATGTTAGCTCATACCACACATTTGGTAGCTAAGATTGATCCACTCAAGTACCTTCTAAGAAAAGCTTCCCTCACAGGTAGATTAGCTAAATGGGTCATGCTCTTAAATGAATTTTACATTGAATATGTGGAATGAAAAGCTATCAAAGGATAGGTTATTGATGATCAATTAGTAGATGCACCTATGATTGATGATACACCAATGCAAATGGAATTTCTATATTCCTCTATCATGACTCTTTCTTCTAGAGAATGGTAGTTATTCTTTGATGGCTCATATACATAGAATGGATTTGGAGTAGGCATATTGTTCATAACTCCTTAAAGATACTCAATCCCAAAAGCATTCAGATTAAAGTTTCCTTGCACAAACAATATTGTAGAATATGAAGCCCTTTTGAATGGTATGAAAATAGCAATTGAATGGAGAGTCACATAGCTACACATTCATGGAGACTCTCAACTTGTTATTCATCAAGTCAATGATGTGTACCAAACTAAAGATGAAAAGCTCATTCCTTACAAGAGAATGGTAGATGATTTAAAGAAGTTTTTCATATCTATCACATTTGAGAAAATTCCTAGAATGGAGAACAAAGTTGTTGATGCCATGGCAACACTATCTACTTTATTACAGCAGCCTAAACATGAGCTACGTTACGAGTTCCTGGTGGAAGCACTATCTTATCCTGCATATGACTCCCCTGAAACCCACATGATTTTCACTATTGTAGGTCATGATTCATCTAGATACAAAAACCTATTTTCCTATCTCCAAGACCAAATCATTCTTGATACCTTCAATCACCATGAAAAGAGATACCTTATCTAAAATGCCTCCCAATATGTCATCATTGGTCACGATCTATACAAACAAGGTCTAGATGGTACACTACTTAGATGTTTAGAATGGGAAGAGTCTCAGCATGCATTAGAGGAAGTCCATGATGGTATTTATGGGTCACACTCGAACCATTTAATACTAGCTCAAAAACTTATTAGGGCTGGGTACTATTGGCCTGAAATGGAGAAAGAGTCTATCAAATTTGCTAAGAATTATCAAAAGTGTCAAGTGCATGGCAACTTAATTCATGCTCCAGGGAGAGATCTAATTCCCTTTACTACATAATGGCCTTTTCACCAATGTGCATTTGATCTTATAGGAGCCATACATCCTCATTCTTCTAATGGACATACCCATATAATCACAGCTACAGATTATTTTACAAAATGGGTAGAAGCAGTCCCTTTGACACAAGAAACTGGAAAGAAAATATCTATGTTCATATTGAACTATATCATATGCAGATATGGGATACCTCATTCCATAATCACAAATAATGGTGGAAAATTCAAAAACAAGGACCTAGATGATTTATGTGCCAAATTCAAGATCACAAAACATCGGTCTTCTATCTACTATCCTCAAGGGAATGGACAAGTAGAGGCTTCTAATAAGAATTTATTGAAAATCTTGCATTGTACAGTTAATAAAATAGGAAGAGACTAGCATCTCATGATCAATCCAGCTCTTTGGGCCTATAAAACAAGTATCAGAATGCCCACTAGGGCTACATCTTTCACTTTAGTTTATGGGTCTAAAGTGGTACTACCTATTGAGGTTGAAATCCCATCACTAAGAATCAGAATGCATGGTCTAGTAACTGATGATGACTACATAGTGTCTAGGTTGCAAGAACTTGAACTACTAGATGAGCACAGACAAGCATTGTATGATCATCTTAGAGTATATCAAAAGAGAATGTCTAGAGGTTACAATGAGAAAGTCAGACACAGAGAATTTCAGGTTGGTGATCTAGTCTTGAGAGAAAATCCTAAAAATCAATCACATCGAGAACGCAAGGGGAAGTTTGAACCCAACTAGCTGGGTCCCTTTTTAATCACTGCTACTTTTGGCTCTAGTGCCTATCAACTCTCAATGACTAAAGGAGAATAGCTCTGAGAACCAATCAACGTTCTCCATCTGACGAAATTCTATGCCTAAAGCATTCAGTCTGTGGTAACATGTCCTGAAAAAAATCTTTAAAATTGGAAAAAATCCTGAAAAAAATGAACATCTTGGTGAAAACCTAGCAATAGGCACCTTGATAATTCACAAAAAAATTGAAAAAATATCAAAAGTACAAAAAAAAAAATTGAAAAAATGAAAAATACAAAAAAAATGAGAAAAAGAAAAAGTGCCTTGGTGAAAATCTGGAAACAGGAGCCTTGGTAGCAAAAATAGAATCTCTGCCAAGATGGTGAAAACTTGGAAAATGAGCGCCACTTGTTTCAAAATGCTCCATCTATCAGCACAATCTTGGTCTTTCCCAGCTTTCAGTCTTGCTTTAGTTTGTACATATGTCCTGGTTTGTTTCTGTATTCCTATTTTCAATAAGTCAGTATGTACACCAATCAGCTCAAATGTCTGTATCCTATCAATGATTCAAACTTGGGGGCAATCAATGTCATATCCTATGGCCTCCAATGTATCTTTGACATATCATATCCAGTCAGAGTCCTTTGAAGCTTCATTCGAGTCAGTCAGTCAGTCTCATCTCTAGAAAGAATTTTGCATCTACAACAACACAATCAAACTGAAAACTGAAAACTGGAAACAATCTATGCTTTTTACATGCTTTTATCTCCTTGTATGCTTATTGATTCGCATTGAGATTTTTGCATATTCTATCTCTTTGAGCTCTTTGATGATGTCCTTTATAGGATTTAGAGAGTGATGACTAGGGGCATAATCTTTTCTTTGTCTTCTGCTTGTATGTGAAAATCTAACAAATTTAGAAATTTTGGATTGAAATGGTGTCTGACTGGAAGAGCCTCTATCTCGAATTGGATGGCCATGCATGCCTCGACCATTGATACCCAGAAAATTCAAGGATGTTCGATCTAACTATTGTCTTTTTTAGTGAGTTATTTCTACTATTGTGAAACACGATCTTACCTAAGGATGTGAATGATAAAGGGTCACTATGGGTAATTCACATTGGATTTAGAATGATCTCTTGACTGTTTGTTGTGTTTGTAATGCAAGGCATATTCAGGTCATCACAACGTTTATGTTTTGATGCTTATACAAATTGCTATATCAAAATGGACATGATATTCAAGTCATCCTAGCATTTGTGCCTTGATGCTTATATCTAATCCGACATTCCAAAAACAAAATCAATATTCATATATCCATGATTTCCTAACCAGTGGGTGTTGTATTGATTCTTGTGCATACAAATCGATATTCATATGTCTATGGTTTCATAGCTAGTGGGCATTGTATTGATTTATCTAGTTACCTAAAAGTTCAATGATGATAACAAATCAACATATGATCAATGAGTAGGCCCTAGGTCCTAGGTTGCATTTCATTTTGCATGTTTCTTTGCATTTTGCATGTCTGCATGATCTCACAAATGTTTGGAAAAAATTCAATGCTTAAACGATTCTTTAAATCACATCTTCAAATCTAACAAGAGTTGAATCTCACAAGAAGGTTCCTCTAACGAAATAGCAAGTAGAATCCTTTTTCGGGATCAAAATCAAAATCTGTGATCATTCATATTATTAACTACTTGCATAATCAACCTTCTATCATCACAAAAATCCAATATTCAACTTAATTGATTATCTTATATCAATCTATCAAAATTTCAACTTGGTCAACTATGGTCAACTCATAGTTTCACCTAGTCAAACTTGGTCTCCAGGACCTCCAAATGATGCAGAATGCATTCTCAAACATGTTTAACCACTTCTCAAATCAATTAACATGCTTCAAAACCATTTAACGCTTGGGGAAAATCTATCATCGCTTGGGGAATATTAGATTCATCGAGATCCATATCAATCTGGTATTTTCCTAATCTTGTCAACTGTATCAGCTTTTCGTAACCATCGGTTCATTAGTGTTATTTCCTTGGTTCTTTGGTAACTGAAGGGTTTAGATGTGATACTTACGTGATTCTTCTAAGGACAATTGAGTCTGGAATCGGTCACTCACTTCTTCACAATCAAAAGGTTCGGAATCAGGCGTTTTGATGCTTTTGTTTCATTGGTTCACCGTTGCTATAGTGAACATTATCTTTGGTCATTCAAGACCTAATATCATCATATCTTTCATATCAGTTTCATATCTTTATCGTACATAGACTATCTTTGAACCACTGCACTTCGCACGGTAATTCAAAGAGGGGCAAAATGTAATACCCCAAAAATGGGCTATAGGTTCACTAACCTCTATATCGACACATCGAACAAAATCGACATCAAAGTCCTAACCTAAGGCACATCTGAACATCATCAAATCCTAATTGATTATCTCAAATTCTGCATCGGGGAATATTCCTAGTAATATTCCTTATTATCTTAATTATCTTTAATTTTATAATTATTTGGCGATAAATCATATTTATCCTAAAGTTTGATTAATTGAATATTCTAAATATTTAATTAATTAGATTTAATTTGGCCACTTAATTATTTAATTGAATTTAATTCCATTATTCCTAATTATGATATTTAATTTTGACAATAAATCCAAAATCTTACAAATAATTGATTAAATATTTTATTTAATTAATTAAATCATTTTGTCAATTTTTAATATTGTAATTTTGAATAAAAGTTTGAAAAATAATTGATTAACCCATAAATCAATTGTTTTATTTTCCAAAATCAGTTAAGTTGGAAATAAATCACTCTATTATTAAATTAATTCATAATTAAAACATGCACAATCACAAAAGCAGACAACTATCAATTATCAATTAAATCTAAACTTTATTTTGAGTTCAGCTATGCTTTTGCATGTTTTTGTGAATTAAATTATCTTTATTTTAAGATAACTCAAAAATCAAGTTGAGTTTATCTGAGTGATTTATGGCTTTCTTTCATGCACATCCAAAGCCCTGGATTTCTATAAATTAAGGCCTTAGCTCTTCACAAATCATCTCATAGTTTTGCATCCTCACGTTGTCGAATTGGAGACTGAACAATCATCTTTGCGAATCCAAGCTATTGTGAGATCATTCTTATTTTTGAGTATTGCATATCATTTAGAATTCATCTTAGATCAATTCATTACATATCAATTTCATCCTAGATTCTAGATTCATATCAAGTTTTCATTATCATATCATTACATAGAAAATCAAAAAAATAATAGATTAATTGCATTCATATTTCATATCTAGATTTTGCATTCAAATCCTTCATTTAGGTGTCGTCAAGGTCACTGATCTCGATAACAATCTAAGAACATCATACTCGCACCTATTAGAAGGTAGTAAATTGCTTGGTTAGTTTAGCTTTCAATTCATTGCAGCTTTCATTTTTGCTAACCTCTAATGTTTTACTGAAGTGTTGTGTCTATAGATCAGGTACAAAATTCACACACACACATACTTGATTACATTCCAAATACATTAGCATATCTATTGAATTGCATAGCTTCATTATTAGATTCATTTCTACTACTTGCTAGCATTCTCCTATTTCAATTTCAATATTAAGGTTGATTCCAAACTGGGGTTTGACCAAGGAAAACTCCCCCCCAAACAAACAACAAAACCATTTTTCTTGCAAGTATAGGTGTGGAATCTCAGATCTGAGAGTGAATTCGAATACCCTTTTCAAAAATCTTTCAGGATCTACGAACAGAATCGGAATCAGACTTCAAATAAATAATGTGGTCTTTGACCTTTTAAAAGGTCAAAGTCGACCTGTGTGAATTTGGAGAAAAGATTTCTGGGTTTTGTCCGCCTCGACATTTCCAATCCAGAAAGAGTGACAGAATCTTCAAAAATTTCATACATAAGCCAAAATTCAGCATTTTCTAGATCTTCCCTAATTCAAGGTTAGGAATTGCACTTCAATTATTTTAGATTTCAAGCTTAATCCAACTATAGGGAAGTATAGGGTTTCTCTCTCTCTTTCATATTCTTCATAGATTGATTCAATTGTTTATTAACCTCTTGGTTGATCAAATTGGATCTCTCCTTTGGGAATTTGGATTTAGGAGTGAATCTTACATTTTCCCCACACACATACACAAATAGAGGTGATTCCAAATTACCACTATTCATTTTGGTGAACCCGACTAGCTTACTCTCTTTCTTTTTTGGTGTTAGATTTACATTTTGCTCTAGCATCTATACTTCAAAAATTCAAAAAAATCTATATATTGAATAAAATACAAAAAAATATTTCTTGCATTTTTATCATGAAGATTGTTAAGATGTTTTGGTGCATAATCATGTTTGTTATTACTCTTCTTCTAGCATCTATTTATAATGCATATGATGTTTATGAGGGTATTATTCATTTCATAACATTAATGACCCTTCACTTTGCTCTTGCTTATGCTTTTGTGAAGTTGATTGATACTACTCTACCTACATTTAAAACTTTTCTTAGGGATTTATGTGGTAGCCTTATTCATCTTTTGGATTATGTGAAGAATTTGGTAGATGATCCACCATATCCTAATCTTCCTAATCTTCATCCTACTCCTATTAATCCTACTCTTCATCCTAATCTTCCTATTCCAATACCTGATTCTCCATCTGTTAATCCTTGCTCTTCCCATACTTATGATGGGATTCAAGCTATAGTGAAAGATGTGGATGTGCAAGATTTCTTTGATTTACCTTCTCCTCCTAATCATGATGATCTTAAAGGAAAGGGTAAAGAAACTTCTTCCAAACCTATTATCCCACCTTATATGACCTTTACTCATGAACATGATAAAAAATCACCCCTCGTAGAAGCTTTGCATGATATGTACACTACTAGATATAATATGGTGACTAAAAAAGGCTATAAAGGTTTAGGGTTAGGAGTTAATGAACATGGTATTAAATTTCCCATTAATATACCTCCTAAACTGGATATGAGTGGTGTCGGCACTTCTAAATCTCAAGTCAAGTTAAGTGGTGTGGATCTTCATCTTCCCCTTAACATTCATCTCTGTACACCTCTAATGGATAATCCTAACACTCGTCAAGAAATTGCTAAGACAGTATATGTAGAGCTAATGAATTCTAAGAAGGAAAGATTTAGACCTATGCCTATTGATGCTTTGTACAAATTTAAATGTCCTTTCCACTATCGTAATACTCATTTGCTTGCTAATTGTAATAACTTCAAATTATATGTTAGGGATAGGGCTATGTGCGGTATTATACCTTTTTCTCGCACCATCTTACAACTTCTTCATAATTTTGATATAGGGGATTCCCCTCCATTAGAGCTGGAGTAAATGTTCCTATCCTCTTGTCTCATGACTGGGGGGAAAGAGGCATCATTTTATCCAGTCTTTTAGGATCCATTAGGTCTTTTTATTAAGATTTAATTGGTATTCTTTATGTTTCCTTCTTCCATAATTTTACAAGATGTTTTTATCCATTCCTAGGAATTATATTTTCTTCTTAGGAAATATTTTCTAGGATATGAGTTTTGTAAAAATATCCCTTGTCTTTCATCCCTCGAGGGACAATGTTCTTCCTTCTTTCTCTTTTTCTAGGGGAACTTCTTTCCTTAGCTTAACGGTATTTGTTTATATTGCAATATTATTTCATCATATTGATAGATATTTTGACTATGGATAACCTTCTTACATGAGAAGTTGTTGTCCTAGGTCGTCACTTCTTCTCTATGTTGCAAATTATGTTCTCTATAAACTCTCACCCTTGCTTTAGTGTTAGAGTTGTTTCCCTCATTCCAAAGATTCCTCTTTCTCTTCTTCACAGGGGGCTTGATGATTGAATCTTTGTTCCCACCTTTTGAAAGATTATATCTTATCTAAATGCACTCTTCTTTGGTAGAGGTCTTGGTGATAAGATCTTTTTCATTGAGGGTCCTTTTCCATAAGTGGCATATCCTTTTTACAATTATCTATACTCTTGGATGTAGGGGTCAATATCTCTCACTAAGGATATACTATACATTATTGTAAATAGGATATCTCCTTGCTTTGTGAAGTAGGTATCCTCTTCCATCTTTGTTCCTACACTTGGGGGGCAAAGATGCCTTATCCTTCTTTTCTATCTTCAAACATTCACACATGGAGTCACAAATACGGGTTGTGAGTTTGGTAGAAGTACTTTAGCCTTGGAGGCTTGGTATACTTTTCTATCTTATTCAAATCTATGCATTTTTATTTCATCCGGTATTCTCTTCTTTTCTAGGGATTCACCTCTTTCCTTGGTTAAGCAGTATCTATCTATTATGTGATATCCAATCATACATGAAAATTATGGTTTTCATTTGCGAACCTATGTCCTTTATGCAAACCTTATTTGTTGTTTGACATGGGGTTTCCATGGTTGATACATCTCTCACCTTGGAAACTGAATAGTGTGCTATCCCTCAATAAGGGTTACTTCCTTTTCACTTCTTGTATGATATATTTTACATTCGTCCCTTCCATGGCCTCATAGGAGCTGTGACCTTATTGGCTTGGACTAGGTGTTGTCTATGGATATTGTCTTGATGATAAAGAAGGCTTTATCCTTGTTCTTTCTTTCCTTAACATGACAAAATAGTATGTTTTTGCCATATTAAGGAGGGGTGCATATGTATGGCCTCCCTTGTACTATAGGTTTTTATTTTTATATGCTAAATCTTGGAAGGTAATGCACATAAGTTGCTAAATCCTGAAAAGACATGATTCATATGCTAAATCTTCCAAAAGTAATGCACATAAGTTGCTAAACCCTGAGGAGACATGCATTTTTCAAATATTTCAATATGCTAAATCCTCTGAAGGTAACGCACATAAGTTGCTAAATCCTGAAGGGACACACATTTCCAAATTTTAAATATGCTAAATCTTAGAAGGTAATGCACATAAGTTTCTAAATCTTGAAAAGACATGCACCTATATGCTAAATCTTTCGAAGGTAATGCACATAAGTTGCTAAATCCTGAGAAGACATGCATTTTATATTCATAGTGATACAAGAAGGTGGATCTATGGGTATTCCAAAAGCCATCAGAAGACACATTACAATTGCAAGCATAGTTTATGGGTGAACCTGTTGGGCTCTCCCTCCAGGGTGATTCACGGTAAGGTGGGCATCTTACCGGGCGAGGTAATCACTTTCTCTTTTCTCTCTTTTTGCTTTCATGCTAGTAGGACTAGATCATGAAGCTATGTTGTCTATAGTGTTTCTCTTGTCTTTCTTATGTAACCATTTATGCTTTTATGATAGCTTTCCAAATATGATATTGGTATGAGAAATATTTCTTAGCAAGGTTTCTTATGCTAATTGATTTGGGTTGTTTAGTACGAACCCTTTTTCTTTTGTATACTCTCATGTATGTATGTTGAGTTAGAATTCTTGGTCTGGGGGCTTGTGTCTTTAACTAAGTGTTATTTTATCTCATTTTCAATCCACTGGGATCTCTTCTCTCTTCTCCTTTACCAAGAGTTTGCATTGAATCCATACTCTTGCTAAAGTGGGGGCTTAATGTATCATCTTAAAATGGAAGCACTTCCATGTTAAGAGCATTTAGCCCTCCCAGTAAGTGGTTTAGGGTCATGATTGGCATCTTTTCATTCTCCCTTGTCTTCCACTTCTTCTGCACACTTGATTTCTTCATTCTAGGTGAAATTAGGGTTAAGTTCTTAAGGACTTTCCTGATTTTCCTCTTTCCATGGCTCCATTTTCTAGGTAGGGTTCAGAAATGAGACCTCCTAGTCCTTCATCATATCATTTCAAGGATTTTCTATCTATTCCTGACACTGGGTCCTAATCTGACATCAATTTCCAAGTTTCTAGCCAAGTCAGGGTCAACCTCGACCTTGACTTCTTCCTACCAGAATTTCAAAGTTTCAATTCCCGCTCATTTGGTTTTTGGGAAAGTTATTTCCCACTTCTGAGTCAACTGTTTCGGGCTCCAAAATGGTAAATCCTTTAATGGTATTTAATCAAGGTATATTTTCTAAAGGTGAGGACCTAATTGGGATTTAATTCTTCAAGGTGGCCCATCTAGAGGAGTGTGCCCTAGTTCACTATAAAAGGAGGCCTTCCTCTCTCATATCTCATTCTCATCAAGTTTTCATGTTCAATCTCTCAAGGTGATCAAGCAAGAATTCATTCAAGTATTCAAGTCTTCTTCTTCATCCTAGTTCTCCATTAAATATCAAGGATTTAATGCATTCAAGCTATTGAAGGGATTTGGCTCAAGCATTCAAGATCTATCATTTAAACCCTAGATCTAGCCACCATGGTGGTGTGATCTTCCTTCAAGATCCTTTGTTCATCTTCAAGATCCATATCATTGTTTCCTCAAGGTGGATTTCAAGCATACAATCATGGAGGTTTGATGATGTTATGTTCAAGCTTTCATATCTACATACTTGATTACATTCCAAATACATTAGCATATCTATTGAATTGCATAGCTTCATTGTTAGATTCATTTCTACTACTTGCTAGCATTCTCCTATTTCAATTTCAATATTAAGGTTGATTCCAAACTAGGGTTTGACCAAGGCAAAACCACCAAACAAATAGAAAAACCATTTTTCTTGTAGGTACAGGTGTGGAATCTCAGATCTGAGAGCGAATTTGGATATCCTTTTGAGCAATCTTTCAGGATCTGTGAACAGAATCCGAATCAAACTTTAAATAAATAATGTGGTCTCTGACCTTTTAAAAGGTCAAAGTCAACCTATGTGAATTTGGAGAAAATATTTTTGGGTTTTGTCCGCCTCGACATTTCCAGTCCAGTACAAGTGATACAATCTTCAAAAAGTTCATACAGAAGCCAGAATTCAGCATTTTCCAGATCTGCCCTAATTCAAGGTTAGGAATTTGACTTTAATTATTTCAGATTTCAAGCTTAATCCAACTATAGCGAAGTATAGGGTTTCTCTCTCTCTTTCATATTCTTCATAGATTGATTCGATTGTGTATTAACCTCTTGGTTGATCAAATTGGATCTCTCCTTTGGGAATTTGGATTTAGGGGTGAATCTTACATTTTCCCCACACACATACACAAATAGAGGTGATTCCAAATCACAACTATTCAGGGGGAAATATTAGATCCACTCTTAAATCCAAATTCCAAAAAGAGAGATCCAATTTGATCAACCAAAAGGTTAATACACAATCGAATCAATCTATGGAGAATATGAAAGAGAGAGAAAAACCCTATATTTCCCTATGGAGAGTTATGCTTGAAATCTGAAATAATTGAAATACAAATACTAACCTCAAATTAGGGAAAATTTAGAAAATGCCAATATTTTATGTCTATGTGTACTTTCAGGCAATTTTGCAACTTGTTTCGGACTAGAAATGTCAAGACAAAGAAAACCCAAAAATCTTTTATCTTTCTGGCAGCAAGTAGTCTTTGATCCTCAAAAAAGGTCAAAGGCTAGATTCTTTATTTGAAGGTCAATTTTGACTTTGTTCATAGATCTCAGAAGTTCACCAAAAATGGTATCCAAATCCACTCTTAGATCTGAAATTCCACACTTGTACCTACAAGAAAAATGGGGGGTTTATTTGTATGGGAGGTTTGCCTTGGTCAAACCTCTATTTAGGAATTAACCTTGAAATTGAATTGAAATGTAGTATGCATAAACAAAGCAATTGAAACAATTCACCTCGCTTATGTTGAAGTCCTTGTAGAGGATTTGAATCCTCAAATCCACAAGTAGGAATGCTTCAATGGATGTAGAATGAATGTAGGATGTCTCAAATCAATGGAGTTTGATCTTCAACACCAATCTTGAATTGATCTTTGCATATGAGGAGGCTTGGATGAATGTAGAAGGATGGATCTTCAAGGGGACTCCAAAGAGATTGAATCCTTCAATGGATAAAAATGGATCTCCTTGATGAATGAATGCTTGAAGGCTTGCTTGAATGATTGAATTCACTTGAGAGCTTGATAGATTGCTTGGTGAGAATGAGATATGAAAATGAGAGAGGAAGGCCTCCTTTTATAGTGAACTAGGGCACAAACCTCTAGAGGGGCCACCTTAGAGAATTAAATCCCAATTAGGTCCTAACCTTTAGAAATATACCTATATTAAATGCAATGTAAGGATTTACCATTCTAAAACCTGAAATGGTTGACCCGGAGGTGGGAAAACAAATATCTTCGAAACCTGACACCCAAAAATCATGGAAATGTGAAATTTGAACTAGGGGTTAGCGATGTGGTCAACTCTACCCTAGGTTAGGGTCGAGGTTGACTTTGAACCTCAAGGTCAACTTTTACTTTGAGGTCAAAAACCTCAAGACCCTAGCCCAAATTGCTAGGAAATGCAAATATGAAGTGAAAATGGGTGCAAAGGGAAGCAGAACAGGGGGAAAAGCCAGATACATGCAAAGACCTAATCAAGGTGCTTAACATGACCCCAGACCACTTACTCGAAGGGCTAAATGCTCTTATCATGGAAGTGCTTCCATTTTAAGATGATACAAAGACTACATTGGCAAATTTATGGTAGTGTATCTTGATGATATACTAATCTATAGCAAGACTGAAGAAGAACATCTCAGACATTTGTAGATTGTTTTCAAGAAGCTACATGAGGATAAACTGATGATAAACTTGGAAAAATGTGAATTCATGAAGCAAGCGCTAGTGTACCTTGGGTTTTTATTGTCTCAAGGAAATCTAAAGATGGATCCTAGAAAAGTAGAAGCCATTCTCAACTGGCCTACTCCTAAGAATGCAATAGAGGTGAGAATTTTTCATGGTTTGGCTCAATACTATAGGAATTTTATTAAGCAATTCAGTGCTATTTGTGCTCCTATTCTAGATACCATGAAAGGAGGGATGAAAACTAAATTTGTTTGGAATGAACAAGCTAATCATGGATTTGATTTGTTGAAGAAGAATATTGCCACTCAACCAATCCTAAATTTACCAAGCTTTGAGAAGTTGTTTAGAGTTGAGTGTGATGCTAGTAATGTGGCTATTGGTGTTGTCTTGAGCTAAGAGGGAAGACCGGTGGCTTTCCATAGTGAAAAGCTCAATGATGCTTAGAAGAAGTACTCTTATTATGACTTATAGATATATGCTCTAGTCCAAGCACTAAGGAAATGGAGGCACTACTTGATTCCAAAAGAATTTGTGGTTGTTTCAAATAATCAAGCACTAAGTTTCCTAAATTCACAAGACAAGCTCAGTCATAAACATATGAAGTGGGTAGAGTATCTGTAGGCCTACACTTTCAACATTAAGCATAAGAAGGGACTATAGAATAAGGTAGCAGATGCCTTAAGAAGAAGAGCCCTAATTGTACAAGAGATACACCTGCAGAGAAAGGGTATTGAGAGTTTCAAAGACCTATATGCAGAAGATGAAGACTTTGTAGGTATCTATAAGGTATGCCAAGATTACAAGAATAATTTTCATAGTGAATTCTATGAATATACCATGCAAAGTGATCTATTGTTTAAAGGAATTCAATTATGTCTTCCTAGAGGGTCAATTAGAGAAAATTTGATACAAGAAAAGAACAATGGTGCACTGAGTGGGCATTTTGGAGTCAATAAGACCCAAGAACTAGTGCAGATGTTTTACTTTTTTCCTAGAATTAATTTGGACATTAGGAAGTATGTAGAAATTTTTGTGGTGTGTTAGAAAGCAAAGGGTACATCTTCCAATGCTGGCCTTTACCAACCTCTTCCCATTCCTAGAAGACCATGGGAATGCTTGAGCATGGAGTTTGTTGTGGGATTGCCAAAGACCAAATAGGGAATGGATAGCATCTATGTCATTGTAGATAGATTCAGTAAAATGGCACATTTTGTCCCATTTAAAATAGTACATAATGCTTATCACATAGCACATTTATTCTTCAAGGAAGTAGTGAGGATACATGGATTACCTCTAAGTATAGTCTATGACAGAGATACTAATTTTATGAGTCACTTTTGGAAAACATCATGGTAGAAATTGGGAAAAAATCTATCTTTTGGGTCTACATACCACCCTCAGATAGATAGCCAAACTGAGGTGCTCAACAGAAGCCTTGGAAACCTACTAAGGTTTCTTACAAAGGATTATGGTCAGGCTTGGGATCAACTCCTAGGATAGGAAGAGTATGCCTATAATGATACTTTGAATAGGACTACTGGTAAGAGTCCTTTTGAAAGTGTTTATGGACTACACCCAAGAGGCATATTTGAGCTCAAAGAACTAAAGGATGGAGCCAAGGGTAGTGGTTATGCTGAAGACTTTGCACACTCCATGAAAGAGGTGCATGAAACACTAAGAAAGACTCTAACAAAGAGCATAGAAAAGATCAAGAAAAATGTGGATGAAAGGAGAAGGGATGTTCAATTTTAGTCCAGAGACCTAGTTATGGTCCATTTGAACAAAGCTAGACTACAAAAGAGAGTACCCCATAAGTTTCAGATGAAAATATTGGGGCCATGTACTATTCTGGCCAAATATGGCAACAATGCATACAAGGTTGAGCTCCCAGAAGATATTGGTTTATCTCCCATCTTCAATGTTGCAAACCTAGTCCTTTATAAGGGTCCTACTCCAGATCTATACTAGAGCCTTACAGAGGTCATAAAGGAGGTAGAAGACTTGAACCTGACTCCTACACCACCTAAGAAGGCAAAGAAGATACTTGACTCTAGGGCCTATAAGAAGGCCAGACAGAGAACTTAATACGAGCACTGTATCAAATGGTATAGACAAGGAGATGCAGAGGCCACTTGGATCAAGGAGTCAGAGTTCAAGAAGTTGGAAATGGATTCCAACTTACTCAATCCAAGGGGGGATTGAAGTCTTTTCATTTGGGGAGGATGGTGTAGGAGCACCTAGGCTAATCCCTAATTTAGTTTGAGTTTTGGCTTGTACTGACCTTGGCCAAGTTAGTAGTGTTTATTTTTTACCTTATAAGGTATTGCTTGTGTGTTCCTAGGTGGATTAGACTAGGCTCAATCCAACCTAGATGTTTAATGCTTTTCTAGTTGATAGTGCTAGATTAGGCCTAAGATGGGAAAATGGGTTTAAATGTGACTTAAAGCCTTTAAGGATTAGGAAAGGGTAGATTTATGCCTAGAATGGTTCCTAGAATGTTTCTACACTATTCTAGGTCGAGTAGAGACCCCAAGCACTAATTATGCAAAAACATGTAAAGTTGTCACAATGTTGCTTGACAACATTTTTGCAACTTTTAATGTTGCATGACAACATTTATAGAATTTGATTCCTTTCGAGGTAACAACATGGGTAGTTGCCATTATTTCCTACAATCATGGGTGTGGAATATTAAGACCAAAAGGATCCCATTTCCTGAGGCATAGTGTGAGTTGATGTAATTTTTTTAAGTGAATGAAAGCTTAGAGTTCTGGTTTTCTATGACAGTCGAGTTGCATTGAGTGTATGAGTTATTGCATGGATTGAATTGAGAGAGTTAGTGTTGGATTTTTGTAGTAGAGATACTTCTAAGCAATTTTTGTTTAGTAGTGTAGTGGTTTTGAGTTCATTAGATTACATTTTCAAATTCTTTTGTAATTAGACTAGTTGTTGGTGTAGTTTAGACTATTTTTGGTAGAATGGGTCCCCCATAGTTCTCCACCATGAAAATCATCACAACCTAGAGGAATATGGTAGGGAATACATTGGAGGTTGTTTCTATGGAAGGAAGAGCTCAAAAGAGCAAGCTTTCTATTTTTAACATCATGCCCTAGGCGAGTTCAATGTGCCCGGCTAGATGCATGACCGAGTGGATTTGATGTGAAATTGCAGGGGAAAGAGTGAAAGTATGAACCAAGCATGGTTTTAGAGAGGTAGTGGTCCTAAAAACATGTACTAGTAAGATTAGGCATTGGCCAATCTATTTAGGTAGATTTCCAAGTAGAAATCAAAGGACTACATAAATATAGCCCTATTAGCCCTACATTTTAGGAACCCACTGTACGAATGCCTTAGGATCCTAAGACCACAAAAATCTTCAAGGTTTTCCAAAAGGGTATCTAAATGTAAAGTTTTTTGGGGGGTTTATTTGAAATTTTGGAGAAAGAATTGGGAAAAACACTGTGTTTAGGGCTAGTAGACAAATTAGGCCTATTAGGCCAAAACCATACTCAATCTTAAACCCGATTGAGAAATCCTTGATGCCCTATTCAAATGGAGTCATTTGGGAGTCAAGTAGTTGTTTTAGTGATGGATGCAGCCCCCTATAGCACTTGTGAACATATGGTGAATAAATTGCACTTGGAGTCATCTAAGAAGAAGTGAAGGATTGAAGTACCCCTAGTGATAGTTACTCATCAAGGTGAAGCAAAAGAAGACCAACTCATAGAAATGAGTTAGGGAAGTCTTAAGCTAGGAAAGAAAAGACTTTTAAGGTCCTAGAAGTGATCTTAGGATCTTGGGAAGGCTAGGACCACTAGAGTACTAGATAGTGCTTGTGCAAGCACACCTTGGAGTGTCTCTATCAGTTTCATTTTGCTAATGTTTTTTTATTTAACCTTTCTCACATGGGAGAAATGATCAATCACATAGCACAAGAAAGGATGCATACCCCATCCCTTATTCTACATAGGTAAAAGTTATTGTAATTGTACAAATTAGATAGAAGTAAAATGTTATATTATTATGTTGTTTTCTTGAGGGTTTTGCACTAATTTTGATAATTTTACTAATATTATTGTCACAAAAGGATACTCAGAGAAAGGGTAAAGCACCTACGATACCTCAAGATACATGTCTGAAGGTGGACTAGAAAATCTCATTACAAGAGGAGATCAATGCATTCTCAGATCCTGCCAAGGTGATAGAAAAGGCCCTTAGAAGAATTAATAAAGAAGCTATTTCTCTCACATTTGTGATGCCTCAAACTCCTAAGAGAAGCGAGGGGGAATATTTGATGGGGATAGAAAGAAAATTGTAAGTAAGAATTAATGAAATCTTTAATTATAACAAAAGTTCAATAATGGTTTATATTTTATACTCGTATATATCATGAACTGAAATATGTACATGTTATTATACAAAATTATTTATGTCCTCATCAACTTGTGGCTGAACTTGATCATGGCATTATAGGTAGTTTAGGTAAAATAATTTTAGTGCAAAAGGATGAAATTATTAATGTGTTTTTTTACCATTTTATAAATGTATACAATTATTAATGTGTTTAAAACAATCAAGCTTTTGGAAAAAAAAATTCCTTTGGGTTAGCATTAGCAAAAACATTCTAAAGTAAATTTGTTGTATTCACCACTCTTTTTTGGAAAATATTTAATGCTTTGTATATTGAATGTATTATTCTTCAGGTCCTATGGATACTACAGTGCAAATGCTGACTCCTTCGAGGTCAAACCCTTGTGTATTGTTAACTACAATGTTGACAATGGGTAGCATGTAGACATCCACTCCTACATAGGCCAAAGTTGGTAGATCTCTCTTCTTCTCTCTTTTGTTATGTGTTTATTTCTCTTCAAGTGTTCTTTCTTGGTGGAATTTCATAGTGGATTGATTTTCTACAACAGGAGATGCATCTCATCAAGATCCTACTATTGAAGAAAACATATCGTTATTTCCTAGTTCTTCATGTGTTACTACTACGGGATCATTGAAGGTCACTTTGGTATTCAGTGAGAAAGAAATGATTCCTTTAAAAATACAGAAGGTTCCAAGTACTTTAAAATTATTATAATATATAGTGTAAATGTAATTTATTTATTGATCACTCATTTTTGGACTAATGATTCCATGGTTTTTTTGCAAGATATAACATTTTTTATAAACATATGAATGAGCTTACATTGCAGATATTTGGTAAAACCATATGTAAAAGGTGGAACATTAAATGTGAACTAACCCTATTAGACTATTTTCATTTCATATCATTTCTAGAATAGTTTTAATTCCTTTCATCCATTTCTTGAAGTATATTAAACATACCTTAAGTTTATTTCAGAATTTAACAAGTTTGTTTTTGTTTAAAAGGTGGAATGACCAAGAAAAAAGCTAAAATATGAGCTCATAGACCATTTAGTTGAGCTCTTTGGAGATAATTTTTTTGCAAAAGAAAAGGTCCTTGAGAAAGTTGGCCAATATCTCAAGTATCTAAGGGACCAGTATAGAACACATTTAAAGAATAACCAAAAGTACGAGCGCCCCCCCATGATTCTAGAGTTGGAATGGAAGCAGCTCATTTTGGATACGAAGGATAAAATTGATATGTAAAAAGGAAATATGCCACAAGATGCTAGAAGAAGGTATGTGATACTATTAAGAATGTAATTATGTACTACTTACTAATCTTTATATTTATATAATCTAAGATATTTCAAACTTTTCATAGACTAATGGACACATCAAAGGAAACTAAGGCCAGACTATAAAAGCATGACCAACACAAACTTGGCTCTGGTGGTTATATGAAACTTTCTACAAGACTTGCAAGTAACAATAAATCAAATATCGAATCGAAATATTTATAAATTGTAAACAATTTTGTTTAATCTAACATTACAAGAAAAATTCACGATATTAAGAAAACATGGAGGGCTCTAAATTCAATGTGGCACCCATGAAAGATGACAAAGTAGTTGCCTTCGAGCATGGCTATGTATTTGTGGTTGAACACCTACGAGATTCGAGTGGCCACACACCAGATTCTAGTGCATCACTCACACATGTAAATAGGTCGATTGAAAATTATTTCAAATTGAATACTTGAGAAATAATCTATTAATTTGCTGTTAATTTCCAACATAAAATGATTATTTTTTGTTTTAAATAAGCAAGCAATGATAAAAATGTGCATTACATTGCAATGTAGCTTGCTAATTCTGGAACAAAACCTGCACATGATGAAGGTCTTGTTGTGCATCTGAGAGGTGAAGGTATTCATTTTCTATTCCATTTTTTATGTTATTATTGATACAATTAAACATCTTAATTGAAGCTGCTATAATCTTTTTCATTTATATTTTAGAGCATGTAGACCATAGTGACCAAGTGGAGCACGATCTAGGTACGTAGCATCAGGAACATGATGTACCTCCATTAGGTAAAAAGGACCATTGTTATTCATGTAAATCAATTTAATTGAAATTGGTGTTTTGATTAATGTTATTGTATTGGTGTTATTCCAGAGGATTTAGAGGGTGTTCACCCTATTGAGGTTGAGGCTAGGCAACATGATATGGTAGATGATGTTGCCCTGTCAAGTAAACAAAATCCATGTTATGTTCTTTTAATTAATGAAATACTTGTAACAATAAAAAAAAATGTTTTGAATTCAACCCATATCTTTGTTATTGTAGAGGACCCCCCTTTACATCAGCGTCCTCATCATGAGTACAGCACAAGGCTTACAACAAGATTAGTACCAAAAGAGGGGGGAAATGATGAAGAATTCGATGTTCCACTTAGTCTTTTCTCCACACAAAAAACAAAAAAACAAATGAATATAATCTACCTTATTTGATAATGACTAAATTTCATATTTTATTAATGGATGAATGTTATATTTTATTAATGGATGAATGAATGAATGTTATATTTTATTAATGGATGACAGAATTAATGAATGTTAGATGTTAACAGGGAATTTAGAGTTATGTTAGGGGGGGAGGGGCCAAATGAGCTTCCACCTTCACGCTGTTGGCCCTATTAAGTAGAGAATATTAAACTATTCTCAAAACAAAGAGAGGCTCAAACTTGTTTTAGGGATAGGTGACGAACGATATAGCCAATCAAAGCTTGCTAAGAGTATGAAGACTGGTCCTCAGACACCTAGGGCAAACATTGGTAATACACTAAATTTTAAATCTCACTTCTTGCATTGGTTCACTTGACCCTTCCAAGACACTCATTAGTCCTCCAACTTAGGATCACTCACATGTACCTACCCACTCTCAAGACCTATTAATGGTCAAGCCACAATTAGTGTGTGTTTTTAGCACTTATCAAATGAGAAGGCTATATTAATTCATTTGGACTAGAATGGACACATGTGGGGAGGAAGTGGATGCCCGTTTTAGAGTGAATTCATCCATTTTTATGTCATTTGTTGATGAATCAAATCTAGATGAGGTTGTTGAAGGAATGTTTTTTTGTCGCTGGACCAAGTTTACTAGAGAGATCAAACTAGCAGTTTTGATATTTTAAAAAAGAGAGCATTGAATTCTAATAAAATTATTTTCACTGCAAAGATGTTCTCAAGAGCCTTGTGTTAGATCTATCCAGACCTTCAATATTTTTTTGTGAATAGATTGTTTGTGCAAGAAAGCCCTAATTTTGATGGTTATGCCTGGATACTATAGAATCTTTCAAGAGTTGTTCATCCTTCATAAGCATATAAGGAGGTGACCATGTTGTAGTTTTGGTGTTCAAATGATTACTCTCTATCTTTGTATTATGTAATGTTCTAGTATCAAATTAGTAAATATTGTAATCACCTAAAAATGGTCAAGATTAAATCAAGTGAGAAACTAAGGCAAAATCAAGGCATTAATTGCAATCAAGCTAAAATCCAACATTAATTAAAAATCAAAAGCTAATTAAATCAAATAAATCAATTAATTATGCAATTAATATAATTAATCATATAGTTCAATTAAAAATCAAATCAACCCATTTAAGGGGTACACATGGCTAAAGAAATCAATTAAATTCAATTAATTAATTCCTATTTTCCCTCACCCACCACATGGGAGGAAATTACCTCAACCAATAGGAATTAAGAGTTGGACTCACATGGATCAAGCTAAAATCAAATCTCACTCACTCATAAGGTGAGAGCATCTTGACCACTCATTTTGTCTCATTGTCCCAAGCTTTGAGGAAAAACCATTTAAATTATCCCCATATTTGAAACCATGGACTAAACCTTAACCTAATCATGATCAAATTAACTCCACCCCCTATGCTTCCTAAAATCTATAAAAGCAAGGCTAAAATCAGGAGAAAAGGATCCACACATATGAGAATTGCATCAAAGTTATTGCAAATTTGAGCTAGAAAGGCATTTTAGGCATAATTAAGTATATTTTCTTTGAAATAGGCTTTATTTGTGCAATCATCTATCAATTTCTCATTTTAGGACTATCACTAATGGAGGCTTGTTGAGAGATTATCTTAGAATTATTAATTAGAGATCTATAGGATGTTTATTGGCTTTATTTGCATTAAAATAGCTTACTATTTGTGGTAATTTAGTTCATTTTGATTTAAATATTCTCAAACTAATCTTATAAAGGTACTCTAGTACACAAGTACCATGTTTAAAGAAGTTGTTCTCAAGGAATATGTTTATTATAGATCACTATCCACATCATACAATAACCTAATAGAATAGGTAAGCATGCACAAATGCCATCATATATTTGTGTGTTGTGATGACCTCTATTAGGATTAACAAGGCAAAAACAATAATTACATGCAAAATAACCAATATCAGAAAAACATAAACCACATAGAAGAGAACAGAAGACACAAAGATTTAGCGTGGTTCACCCAATCCCCTAGTCTACATCCACCAACAGCGAGTTCAATATATTATTATCCAGTGATTACAACTTGATTACAATTTGTAATCCCTTACGACTCAATTCCACTGCAAGTACTAAAATCATACATCATGAAATCCCTAACCCTAAGCCATATTATACAATATTTTGTCTCTTCAGGGTTAGAATGAGTTACAACATGTCAGCCTAGAAATTACCAAAAATATGTCGGCCTCAAAAAAATTCACCAAAGTGTACAATACTTTCCTAGATAGTACTTTCCTGATTAGTCACCACAATCTAACAATCTCCCACTTGGTGACTGATCATTTTCCACACTAAAAAACCTCCCACTTGGAGACTGATCCTGTAGCAATATCGCTACCATATGAGGCTTGCACTTGATTGAACCACCCTGGACTCAGCTATTCCTTTATTTTGTTCAGTCTAGACGACCAACTGAAGCTAAACATGAGTTCAACTTCTCCCTTGTTATGACCTTTGTAAACATATCTATTGGATTATCATCTGTATGAATCTTTTCTAGCGTTAACTTCCCATCATCCAAAACTAACCGAATGAAATGGTACCACAACTGTATGTGTTTTGTCTTTGAGTGCAAAGAAGAATTCTTCGCAAGATGAATGGCACTTTGGCTATCTGTATGTAGAAAATTACCCATATGTGGATGTCCCAATTCTTCCATGAAGAATTGAAGCCATATCATCTCCTTAGCTGCCTCTGTAGCAGCAACATACTCTGCCTCTGTAGTGGATAAAGTAACCACCTTTTGTATTTGAGAAATCCAACTCACTGTTGTCCCACCAATAGTAAATACATAACCTGTAGTACTCTACCTACTATCTATATCTCCTACCAAATCTGAGTCAACATAGCCTTATACAGTAGTAGTAGAACCCCCAAAGTGTAAACACTTAGTGGATGTACCTCAGAAATATCTAAGAATCCATTTGACTGCATTCCAATGCTCAATACCAAGATTACTCATATATCGGCTAACAACTCCCACTGCATGTGCAATATTTGGCCTAGTACATACCATAGCATACATTAAGCTCCCTATAGCTGAAGCATAAGATACCTTAGACATTTTTTCCTCTTCTTTTGATGTCTTAGGACACATTTCTCTGGTCAATTTCAAATGACCAGGCAAAGGTGTAGTGATAGCTTTGGCATCCTTCATGTAGAATCTCTGCAACACCTTCTCAACATAATCAGCCTAAGATAGAGTTAATTTTCTATTCTTCCTATCTCTACAAATTTTCATGCCAAGGATTTCTTTTGTTGCCCCCAAATCTTTCATAGAAAAATATTTTGCTAACTGTTGTTTCAACCCCTTAATATGATCCATGTTAGATCCAGCTACAAGCATATCATCAACATATAAACATAGAGTAATGTAGTTGTTATTATTTAACCTCTTGAAATAAACACAATGGTCAGAATTACATTAAGTGTATCCATTCTCATTCATAAAAGTATCAAATTTAATATACCATTGCTGAGGTGCTTGCTTCAAGCCATATAAACTTTTCTGCAATTTGCACACTAAACTCTCCTTACCCTTGACCTCAAATCCCTATGGTTGTACCATATATATTTCTTCATTCAAATCACCATGAAGAAAGGCTATTTTAACACCAAGCTACTCTAAATGCAAATCTTCAGTAGCCACAATACTTAAAATAGTATGAATAGAAGTCATTTTAACAACTGGAGAAAAAATCTCATCAAAATCAATACCATATTTTTGTGCAAATCCTTTTACAACTAATCTGGCTTTAAATCTTTTCTTACCTCCATCTTCTTCTTTCAACCTGTAAACCCATTTATTCTGCAAAGCCCCTTTACCTACAGGTAACTTACATAAATCCCAAGTCTAATTTTTTAGCAAGGAGTCCATTTCATCTGTCATTGCAGACTCTCACTGAAGTTTTGTATCCACCGGCATAGCTTCATTATAACATTCAAGTTCACCAGCATCAGTTAATAAGATAGAATACAAAGAAGGTGAAAATCTATCTAGAGGTCTACTTAGCCTTGTTGACTGTCTAACATTCACTGGGGTGTGTGGTATTTGTTGTTGTTGTTGTTGTGGAGCATAAGGAATTTTTGGAACATTATCATTTGGAATATCATCTAGCACTACATAATCATTTTCTTTCTTCTCATGTTGCTGCAACAAATCTTTGTACAACACTTTCTCATTGAATATGACATCCCTGCTTCTTACAATTTTATGACTTTCAAAATCCCAAAGCTTATAACCAAATTAATCAATGCCATATCCAACAAATATACATTTCTTAGATTTAGCTTCTAGCTTGGTTCTATTTTCAGAATCGATATGTGCAAATGCTTCACAACCAAAGGTTCTAAGAAAAGAATAACTCACCTTCTTACCTGCCCATGCTTCCTCTGGAATACCACAACCCAAGGGAGTAGAGGGGCCTCTATTTGTCAAATATATATCAGTATTTACAGCCTCTTCCCACATGTCTAGGGGGAGCCCAGCATGCAACCTCATGCTCCTAGCACGTTCCATTATTGTCCTGTTCATGTGTTTAGCCCCCAAACCCTCGCTCAGGGCCCAACCCGGCCTCGAACCCCAGCGAGGTCAGGAGGAAAAGTGTACAGTACTTTCCTAGATAGTAATTTCCTGGTTAGTCACCACAAGCTAACAACCTCTATATACTAAAATAGCAAATTCTTAACAATAACTATGAAGCTATATTTTATTGATAAAAATGTTTGATTTTGTTTTTGTTAAGATATTCATTAAGATGTTTGTTGCAGAATAATTTGTTGTAGATAGCATTAATTCTACCACCTTATTGTGATATTGTTTGTTTAGCTAGAAGTAATCACAGTCTCCCTCTTATGGGCTTGATTCTTTATCCATATCTTCAATTTCTTTTCATTTATCATTTTTAGTATTAGTTCCTTGTCTTATCAATTTTATACATTTGTTTTTATTTAATGTGTTGTATATTGTGCTGGTGACAGGTTGATCTCACTCATTAAGGACAAAGATACCCCATAAATATTTTCATTCATCACCTTCACATGTTAATATTGCATATAGGGAGGTAAAATTGTCTGAATTGTGATGTATTTGGATTCATCTTGTTCAAATGCAATTTTCTTTCAGGTATCAATTCTTACCCGTCATAGTAAGCATACATGGAATTGGCATTTGGAAAAGTTGTTCAAGGCAGTTCTCATTCTTTGCATGTCTTTTAGGTTTGTAATTTAAATATTCACTAAGTAGTCTCTAAGTAGTCACTAGTAATTTTAACAAGTTTAATCTTTTGTTCACTAAGAAACCAATGCACCAAGCATTGTCTTATCAAATAGTGCTTACTAAGTTTTTTAAAGAGCCAGTGCCTTGCCTTCTTAGAGAAATAATTAATTCATGGACAACTCAATTAGGTTGACCAAATTTATTAAAATGTCGATGCATTTACCATTTAAGAATTAGTCTTTACTCATCAACATTTTATATGAGTTGGCTAAGCTCGTTAACAATCTGTAGGACATGACATCAATGAATTGTTCAAGCGCCCAAAGTTACTATTATATTTAATTAATTGATAATCACTAGTAAGTCAGGTAATTACAATGAACTGTATAAAAGACTAATGATTAAGACCAATGTGGAATACAATGAACTAATTTATCATACAAGCAACTAATATAATGGGAAACAATTAGAAAATGATAATACAATGATTAAATTACTCATAAAGAGTCACCACTCCTCAAAAGAAGAGGGTCATCCTAAAGAGACCACTGAGCTATTAGATAAGGATATAAGAATGGATGATTTTGGATTGAGGAGTCCAGTTAGGATGGCATCAACAAGAAATTAGTTTTCTCATTGCTGCTAGATATAGGAAGATGAACTAATTGCAATTCTTCATTAAATATGGGCCTTCTGTGGTTAAGTTTGAGGCTTATCAGACCAGATTTGAGGTTCCTCCTTTAAATTTAGGTGGCCTTGTATTAAATTTGAGGCCATGGCCATTAATTTTTAGGCCTAATATTTGAGAGTTTTGAACTACCTTATTCATCCTAAGAATGAATTTGGAGGCCATATGTTATAGATCTATAGATATATGTTTGACCAAACGGGGCCTATTGTTTGGAAATAGTGTCATATATTTTGAATTTAGGCCCCCTATACACTGGATAAAGGGCCTGTATATTGATTTTAATAGCCCCATGTTACAATAATGCCATACTCATGTTTTTGAGGCCTACACATTTCATTTTTAGGTATAATCTCATTGTCTTGTGCCCAGATTTAGGCTCGAGGACATATGTTTCATGTATAGGGCCTAAGCTTTGAGCCCACGCGTTATGTTTATGAGGCCTAGCTCATTTGAATCTAGGCCTAGATGTTTTAGATTTTGGGCTTTCTTATAAGGCTTAAGTCAAATTTAGGCCTCATCCTTTGGGCTTAGGACTTATATGTTTGAAATGGAGGCCTATTTTATTAAATTCAAACCTGTACATTATGCTAATGAGGCTACACATTTTCTATAGCAACTAGATTTAGGTCTGATCTAGGGAGTTTGAACCCACACATTGGAGATTCAGGTTTTTTGCAAGATTGTACAATATATTCTCAAATGACCATGTACTAACTTATACCTTTGATAACATGCCAAATATAGTATAGAAACATTATTTCTACCATAATTTCCACCTTTGACCCCTTTTAGGACCTTTGACTAGGTTTGACCAACATAGGCTCAAATTGCCTTAAGGCTTACAAGAATGACTCAAATGGCCTTCCAAGTGCAATATAATGCATGAGATGACACTACTTAACTATGAAAATAAAAGATATGGCCTCTCAATGGACTTATTACAATGTTTTGACCAAATTGGTCTTCAATATTTTTCAAGGGCTTTTGGTACTCCTGCACCAATAGCTAATAGGGTCATGGTCAAATGGCAAGGCCGTAAGATTCTCGTGTTGGAGACCCATGTTTAAATCCCCCAAAGTGATAGTAATGTGGCTTAAATATTGAATTGATTGAGTGGCTTACATAACTTCTAAGTTTGATATGCTAATGGGGAGGAAGTCCCCCTTATGACCACCAACATTTTATGGAACAAAAAGAGAAAAAAGATGTTTGATACAGTTGTATGATTTGGTTCCACATTGATAATCTCTCTATACTATTTGATAAAACCTTAGGAGACCACTACCACTATTTTGAGTAGGGATTTTTTGATAGGCGACTTTGGCTTCTATTGGCCACATCTACTGATGTAGGGGCATTAAAGGTCTTGAGAGGCCAATAAGGCTAGAATGGTTGAAACATTTTAATAAGGCTATTTCTATTATTTTCATAGTTAGTTAATGTTTTTACATGCATTGGATTTCAATTGTAAGGCCTAATGCACCATCATGTAGTCATTTGGCCCAAAAGACCCTGATTGGTCAATAGTGGGTCAAAATTAGTCAAACTAGTCAAATAGGCGAGGATAGTGTAGAAATGATGTTTTTGGTATAACTTTTTTTTAAAAAGTGAAAATTCTATTCACTTTTATGCACTTCTATTCACTTTTACATGCCAAAGGCTTGAAAGGGAAGTGAATCCCTATTGAGCAGTCCAGCTTGGAGTCCATCAACAATAATATGAGAGAAGGTTTGGAATCCATGCATCTTGATACTTGTCCAGCCTTCAATCCATCAACCGTATCTATCCAACCTTGAATCCATTAACCCCAATATCTATCCAAGGCTTAATTGATAGGGGAGGAAGGGAAATCCATAGACAGATTGATTTGGAGAAGGCTCAAACCACCTATCATCTGGATCACATGAACCTCTCATTAGTGGTGGAAGGTAAAAGCTAAGCCAAAATGCAATCTTATAGGTCACCACCAGGTGAAACACCAATTTGGTGTATGTGAAACCTAATGTACAACTTCCTTTTCAGTTTGAATGGATGCATGAAACACAAAAGTTTATTTTACTTGTTAATTTTGCATTTAAAAATATCACAATACAAGCCATGAAACATAAGGAAATTTTACTAGTTAATTATGCATTTAGAATATCATAGTACATGCTGTAAAAAATGACTAGATTTTACTAGTTAATTTTACATTTAAAGATAGCACTATACAAGTTGTTGCTATTTGGCTCATTAAAAACCCTTGTGGGAACTAAAAATTACAATCATTCAGCCTCTACACTCATAGAAGCATTGGTGGATGTTGAATGTTTATAGAGGCTAAATGTTTTTAATTTGCAGTTCCCATAAGGGTTTTTCCTTTTCTTATTTTAGGTCAACCGAGAATTGATTATTAGCACGATAGTCCTATTTTGTGAGTGAACAAGTAAAATGAACTTTTGTTTCATGTGACCATTCAAGCTGACAATAGAGACAATCCTATTTGATAGTTGACCTCATGTATGTGTTGTAGTCAAGACAAGGGTTTGAAACTTTATCAGTGTTTAAGCCACATTGAAGTGTCCTAATGATCAAGTATGTGAGTTATATCTTGAAGAGCATGTTCCAAGTCAAGAATTGTAGGATTGAATCAAGCTATGTGTTGTTTAGATACTAGGCCATCAAGTGAATCCTTATATCTAGGAGGGTACGAGAGTGAGTTAGCTGACCAAACCATTTCTTCCTCTAAACTATTGGGTCACAAATCTATCTAGATTGGTAAGGAACTTCATTGGTTGAGCCTAAAGGTTTCATGCAATGTGAATGATCTTCACATCAATGTACCAAATGAGTTCATGAATGTTGTAATTATTGAGTTAATTCTCTCCTTAGTTGGTAATTTCCTCACCTTTAGACCTAATATTGACCAAGTCCATAAATTGGTAGATGACCGTTGAAAATTTAAGGATAGAGTCAGAATTAGTGTTATGGCTAATAAAGTTGTTCCTTTTTAGCTTTGTTAATGATGAATATTTTATAAAAGTGTTTAATGGAGGTCCCTAAACCTATGGTTGTAATTTTTAAAATAATTGTCTCTTTGTTAATGGAAACCAAGGTTTGACCCTATGAAAGATCTTAGGTTAGTAGCCCCTACTTGGATCCATCTCCCTAGGCTACCCCTCAAATATTGGAATATAATTGTTGGTTTTTTAGAGGAATTTCTCACTCCTTTGGGAACCTTATGGTTGTTGAAAAAGTTACTCAACAAAAATTGAGGTTGATCTTTACAACAATTTATATAAATGTGGTTTTTAACTCTATACTGCCTACCTATGTTACATTGAGCTCTAGGTTTTGCACTTGGAATCAACCTATAGAATATGAAAATGCTAAGTCTTATTTTTTAGTTATGTAGAAAGTATGACCACTTAAGTAATGAATGTAATAAATAACCCCTTAAGAAGATGTAATCCCTTAAGAATATTGTTGAGCAACCTGAGATGGTTCCTAAATTTGTTGCTGACAGTAAGATACCCCCTAAGGTCTTGTTGCTGACAATAAGATAGCCTCTCCACTCATAGAAGTGTTGGTGGATTCTAAATGTTTGTAGAGGCTGAATGTTTGTAATTTGTAGTTCCCACAAGGGTTTTTAATGAGCCAAATGGAAGCAGCTTGTATAGTGCTATCTTTAAATGTAAAATTAACTAGTAAAATATACTCATGTTTCATATCTTGTACTATGATATTCTAAATGAAGAATTAACTAGTAAGATTTCCTTATATTTCATGGCTTGTACTTTGATATTTTTAAATGCAAAATTAACAAGTAAAATGAACTTTTGTGTTTCATGTGACCATTCAAGCTAAAAATAGTGACAGTCCTATTTGATGGTTAACCTCATGTATGTGTTGTAGTCAAGACAAGGGTTTGAACTTTTATCAGTGTTTCCTCATTTATTCATGTTGTTTTTACAAAAAAAATATCCTATGATGGACAGAGTTGTCATCCAAATTCATTTGAAATCATGAAGTGCATTTCCATGGTGAAGGGAGTAGGCCAAGGCAAAGGGGTAAGTGGTTGTGGAACCAAGGAGTTGATGGATTGTTAGGTTGTAGAATGAGCCACATTGAAGTGTCCCAATGATCAAGTGTAGGATTGAATCAAGCCATGGGTTGTTTAGACAAGTGAATCCTTGTGTCTAGGAGGGTAGGAGAGTGAGTTAGTTGACTAAACCATTGCTTCCTCTACATCATCTACCCAGCCATATATTTATCACACCATATGAAGAAGATTCTTAGCTTATTTTCTTCAAAAATATTTCATATGATATGCTAGAATATACAGTTGGATAGCCACTAGCGCTTCTATGAGTGTAGAGGCTAAATATTTGTAATTTGCAGTCCCCACAAGGGTTTTTAATGAATCAAATGGCATCATCTTGTACAATGATATCTTTAAATGTAAAATTAACTAGTAAAATCTACTCATGTTTCACAGCTTGTACTATGATATTCTAAATGTAGAATTAACTAGTAAAATTTCCTTATGTTTCATGGCTTGTACTCTAATATTTTTAAATGTAGAATTAACAAGTAAAATGAACTTGTGTTTTTCATGCAACCATTCAATCTGAAAATAGTGACAGTCCTATTTGATGGTTAACCTCATGTATGTGTTATAGTCAAGACAAGGTTTGAACCTTTATCAATGTTTCCTCATTTACTCATGGTGTTGTTACAAAACAAAGATCCTATGATGGAGAGAGTTGTCATCCAATTTCATTTGAAATCATGAAGTGCATTACCATGGTGAAGAGAATAGGCCAAGGCCAAGGGGTAAGTGGTTGTGAAACCAAGGATTTGATGGAGTGTTAGTTGTAGGATGAGCCACATTGAAGTGTCCCAATGATCAAGTGTGTGATTTATCTCTTGAAGAGCATGTTCCAAGTCATGAAGTGTAGGATTGGATCAAGCCATGTAAAGTTTAGATACTAGGCCATCAAGTGAATACTTTTGTTTAGGAGGGTAAGAGACTGATTTAGTTAACCAAACCATTGCTTCATCTACATCATCTACCCAGCCATATATTTATCACACCATATGAAGGAGATGCTCAGCTTATTTTCTTGAAAAATGCTTCATATGATATGCTAGAATATATGGTTGGATAGCCACCATCACTTCTATGAGTGTAGAGGATGAATATTTGTAATTTGCAATTCCCACAAGGGTTTTTATTTTTCAATATCACTGACATTAAAACAAGATACCTCAAAGGGTATCTTATTGTCATCAACACAAGGATTCACTTGATGGGCTAGTATCTAAACAACACATGGCTTAATTCAATCCTACACTTCTTGACTTGGAACATGCCCTTCAAGAGATAACTCACACACTTGATCATTGGGACACTTCAATGTGGGTCAAACACTGATAAAGGTTCAAACCCTTGTCTTGAGTACAATACATACATGAGGTTAACCATCAAATAGGACTATCAGTATTTCATCTTGAATGGTCACATGAAACAAAAGTTCATTTTACTTGTTCACTCACAAAATAGGACTATCGTGCTAATAATCAATTCCCAGTTGGCCTAAAATGAGAAAAGGAAAAACTCTTGTGGGAACTAAAAATTAAAAACATTTAGCCTCTATAAACATTCAACATCCACCAACGCTTCTATGAGTGTAGAGGTTGAATGTTTGTAATTTGTAGTTCCCACAAGGGTTTTTAATGAGCCAAATAGCAACAGCTTGTACAGTGCTATCTTTAAATGTAAAATTAACTAGTAAAATCTACTCATTTTTCACAGCGTGTCTAATGATATTCTAAATGTAGAATTAACTAGTAAAATTTCCTTATGTTTCATGGCTTGTACTCTGATATTTTTAAATGCAAAATTAACAAGTAAAATGTACTTTTGTTTCATGCGATCATTCAAGTTGAAAATATTCAATTGGGTTCCTCCATGGTAAAATCACCTTAGATACCTGATGGTGACCTCATATGAGTCTCCAATCCTTTGATGGGGATTACTACATGCAAATAATAACTCTTAGTTGCAATCCCTTTTATGTATTATAAGCTAGAGACTGGATCTCATTCCATGTTGAAAACATGCATAATAGTAGAATTTGAACCCAAATAGCATTGTTCCATTTATGGGTTGCTGGGCCACTGAAGTACTAAATTTATTGGTAAACTAGTAAGGAGTTAATCAATGAGGTTATTTGGGAGATCAAAGAAAAAAGCTACAAAATTTTAAAAACATATAGAGGGAGTTCTACATTTAGCTCCACATATATGTATGTTAGTCAATTCTAGAGACATGTATTACATCCTCCATTTCTCAGTCTTTGGACTGATGCCATTCTTTACCATCTTGTAGGTACATTGGAGACATGGAGATAATTATTGTAGCTACATTGACTTCAATATGTCATTACCTCATGCAATGGTAGATCTTAATTTTTCATTACTCTTGACTTCTATACTCTTGTACATTTATTTTGCATTATTTTAGGAGTTATCACATGACTTGTGTGGGATCATTTCCATTTCTTCTTAAATGAAATGAAAGACTCAAATAGAAGAGAATGTGATTTTAATGTTCTGATTTTATAGACACAATTTAATATGAATGTAATGATATTCTTTCATGAACCAAAGAAATGGTCTTTCCTTTGCATTTTCCTTTTCAACATAAAACACTAAATCTGAAACTTAAAGTTTAAAATAAACCACATGTACCTTTCACCTTATTTTTAATCGACTACTCATTGACCCATGTTTCATGAGAAGTATTTTATCCATGAGTTTGATAAGCACTAATTTCCTCGTGTGCCTTGGAAGTGGCCACGGCCAAGAAGCACAGTTGTTGCAGAGTGATAAAGATGATGATGATATAAACAATACTTGAATCGAGGGAAATTGAAGGCGTGGATCAAAAAATAGCAAGCCTTCCTACCACAAAAAGGGTATAGTAGAGGAGACTCATCTTTCTTGGGCACTCACAATTGTTTGAAGCAAAGAAGAAGTAATGGGAGGAATTGTAAGGATGATAGAGAAAAGTAACACCCACTCCACCCCCACAACAAAAATATTAAATAATAAATTATACATGTTGGAAACTACAATTGAAACAATTGTTATATTTCCATTGATGTCAAACCTTAACTGGTAAGATAGTTGCTATCTAGGATAGTACCATATCTTTTGATTGATGAAGAAGATTTGAAATAGGAGATAACAAGAGGACCTAAGGAAAGGTTGAGTTATGTGATACTTAAATGGGTACTTGATTAGTTGGCATATTGACAAGGTAATGTGTTGTTTATCTAGTAAGAAGAAAGACTGGGAATGTAGGCTTAATCAAGAAAAAGTGAAGAAATCTAGTTTAAGCCGAGTGATGTTAGTGTCGACCGAGCGCTAGTATATGTTGAGTAAATTTATTGTTGACCAAACATTAGTAATTGTTGAGTGACAAGAAATTACAGAGTAAAGACAGTGTTTGCCAAGGAAGACAATTTTTAGTGATGACCAAGATACACAATGATGACCGAGGAGATGAATATAGTATTGACCGAGTGTCAATAATTTACATTTGGAGAAAGAATTAAGAATCCCTGTGACATAGTTGAATTCTTGGGAAATGTAAAATGTATTGACAATATTAATAAATTATATGGAGCATTTAATGCATGGTAAATCATTTTCTTATGGATTCAAAGAGAAGTTTGGAGATCATTCTAGAAGGAAAAGATGGATAACATAATGATGGAAGGATTCGATGAATATGACCTAAACCTAAAATCTACAGAGGAGATTAAGAGGCAAAATATTGATCTACCTGATCAAGGACATACAAGGATAACCTAATTGTGAGGTTATAGAGAGAGAAGAAGAGTTTGATGTTATTGACTGAAAAGTCTAAGTAGAAGGTTGAAGGTGAAATTGTGGAGCTAAAGAAAGTGGTGATTTCTTGAAGAAAATTCTGAGCACATTAGAGATGGAGATGGAAATGAAGGTCAGTTAGTAAATCAGCATATGTGCAAAGTGGATCTATATTTGCAAAGTGAGTTGCATATTTTTTAAATTAGAACCTATTATTACTTTCTAACCATTGTATCAGTCTAAATCCTTTAATCAAGGTTGACCTAACAGTCATTGTATAAATCATTTAATCAAGGTGACATTCTAATGTATTTTCTTAAGTCCTTTAACCAGGCCACTTTTGACAAAGTGCTTTAAATATTTTAATAGGGTCACACCTAATAGTGTGTATGTAAACCTTTAACTGGGTTTTCTTCTCACAGAGCTCACTTCATAAGAGTGAAAATTGGTAGTATGTTACAAAGTGGTTTTTCCCAAATTGAGTTTCTACTATAAATCTTGGTGTTATACTTGTGTGAATGATTTTGATGTGAATATTGTTGAAAGCTTTATATTTTGCGAGTTAATTAGTTTTGGATAGTGGACTACATGTTATATGTGTATGATATATGCTATAGAGACTGAGTTGAATTGTTGATTAGATCTGAGTTTGTTGAAGTACTGGAAAGTTCAATTGGTACATCTAGACCTGAGGATAAATGATTCACCCCTCCTCTCATTTATTCTAAAATCATTCTAACAATTGGTATTAGAGTTGTTGGTGCTTATAGAGAAAATTTTAAAGGTACTTGAAGCTAATGATCAAGATGTAAAAAAAGGAGATACCAAAGTTGAACAAAGAGAACTTCCCTACATGGCAGAGTTTGATGAAATTGCACCTAACTAGTATTGGTGATTCGGTGAAGTACTATTTTGAAAATGACTATGTTATACCTGTTACACATTTCACTATCGAGGAGATGAAAGCTAAACAAGAACACAATCAAGCAATGTTGGAGATTGCATCTTCCTAAGCTATCCTAAATTTAAAGATATCAAGAACTGTACTAATGCAAATAAAATGTGGGACACTCTTGCAACTATCTATGGTGGAGATACAAATGTAATAAGAGCCAAATCTAAAAATTTGAGAGGTAAGTTTGACGAAATAAAAATGCAAGAAGGTGAAAATATTGCTCAATATTGTGGTATAATTAAGGAGGTAGTGAATGCTATTAGAGGAGCTAATGGAAACATTGATGATGAAACTGTTATTGGAAAAGTATTGAGAACTTTTCTTTCTATCTATGCTATCATAATTTTTGCAATGCAAGAATCAAGATGTAACCCTAGTAATGTTCTAACTCTAGAAAGTCTTGTTGGTAAGCTTACTTCTTTTGAGCTATCTAATTATGATAACTACATTGTTCCTAATGTTGAATTTTCATTCAAGTCTCAAATGGTTCTGCATAAGTCTAAGAAAGAAAAATAAAAGTGTGTGAAAAGTGATAGTGATAGTGACACTTCTGATGAAGATCTAGATGATCTTGAGGCACTTATCACTAGAAGGATAAAAAGAGGAAAAGGGAAATATAAAGATAAACTTCTTATAAAATAAAATTTCATGTAACAAAGTTGGCCATATTGCAGCAAGATGCCCTGACAAGACTGACAAGGATTAGAGAAGGGAAAACAAGTACAAAGACAAGAGAAATGAAAGAGATCACTGAAGGTACAGAGGCTACAAAGACAAAGGTAAGAAATCTTTTTATATTGCTGAAGAGGAAACTGACAGTGAAACTAGTGAATCTGATGAATGTGATATAGAATTTGTTTATGTTGCTATGAAAGATGATTCTGATGAAAATGAGAAAACTACACTTATTTCTAATGTGAGTAAATGTGATAAATGAATCATTGATAGTGGTTTCTCACATCACATGACTGGTGATAAAAGTAAGTTTGAGACCCTACATCATTACAAAGGTAGAAGTGTTAAGTTTGGTAATGATGCACCATGTCTTGCGAGAGGAAAAGGATCAATTAGATTGACTGATAAGATCAAATGTGAAAATGCTTATTGGGTTGAAGGTCTTAATTATAATTTGTTGAGTGTTTCACAATTGAATAGTACTATTTACTAAGTGGAATTTCATCACAGAAAGGATAAAATATTTAATGCCATTGGTGAACTAATTAGAAGTGGAGAATAGACAAGAGGTAATTTGTTCTATCTAGACCTATCTAAAGAAACATGTTTGGTTGCACAATTTGATGACATATGGTTATGGTATAAGAGCTTGTGTCATGTGAATTTTGACAATCTAGTAAATATTAGTAAAAATAAGAAAGTTAGAGGTTTGTCAAGATTGAAGAAACCTAATAATGTGATGTGTAAACAATGTCAATTGGGAAAAATGACAAAGTCTAGTTTTAAGAGCAAGACATATACTTCTGACAATATTTTGGATTTGGCTCATACTGACCTTTGTGGACCTATGGGTGTACAAAGTTATTGTGGTGATAAGTATTTCATTATGTTTGTTGATGACTATTCTAGAATGATGACTGCAATGTTTTTAAAGGAGAAATATGATGCATTTTAGTTGTTTAAGTGTTATTTGGAAAAAGTTGAAAAATAAATAAGTAAAAGCTTGAAATGTTTGAGATCTAATAGAGGTGGAAAATTTATATCAAATGAGTTCAATTTGTTCTACAATGATAGAGGAATAAAGAGATATAAGTCTGCACTGAGGACACCTCCACAAAATGGTATAGCAGAAAGGAGAAATAGGTCAATTATGGATTGTGCTACAACATTGCTGATAGAGAAGAATGTTGCACAAAATTTATGGAGAGAAGTTGTAAGTACAGATGTTTATGCCTTGAACCAAGTACAAATCAAGAAAGGTACAAATGCTACACCTTTTGAGTTATGGCATGGATATGCACCTAATGTGAAATATTTTAGAGTCTTTGGGAGTAAATCCTATATACTGAAAGACAATAGGAATGGAGAATTTGATGCAAAAAGTGAAGAAGGAATATTCCTAGGATATTCCACTAAGAGAAAAGCTTATAAGTGTTTGAATTCTAACACTTAAAAAGTTATGGAAATTGAAAATGTTAGAGTTGATGAATATGCAGAAAGAAATGAAGTTGAGTGCAAGCGAGAATCTGAACATTACAGTTTTTTTGTATACATGGAAGAAAGTGAGGCAAGTAATACACTTGAACTAGATTTAGAGTCATAGATAGGTAATGTCGAGCATCAGGAGGATGCTACCGAGCATCAGGAGGATGTTGTAGAGCATTAGGAGGATGATGTTGAGCAATTAGAAGAAGAAGATAATTTACAAGATGAACCTGAAGATTCAGAACAAGGAGAAAAGAAATCTGAACCTACATTGGCACAGTATGTGAGAAGACATCATAAGCTTGAGAAAATCATTGGAGATAAAGAATATGGATTCATGAAAGAATTTAGTTGAAAGATAATGCATTCTTATTATGTGAGTTTTATCCTAAAACAGTAAAAGATACTTTCGAGAATGACGATTGGATACAAGCCATGAATGAAGAAATAGAGTAGATAGAAAAGAATAATACCTGGACTCTAGTGTCGAGACCAGAAGACAAGAATGTTATTGGAAGTAAATGGGTATTCATAAATAAGCTCAATGAACATGGAGAAGTCACTAGAAACAAAGCTAGATTGGTATGCAAGGGGTATGCACAAGAAGAAGGAATTGACTATGGGGAGACATTTGCCCCTGTTGCAAGATTAGGAGTAAGGACTCTACTTGCATATGCAGCTTATAAAGGATTCAAAGTATATCAGATGGATGTCAAGTCTACATTTTTGAATGGGATATTAGAAGAAGTATACATTGAATAGCCAGAAGGATTTGTTGACCTAAGCAAGAAGAATATGGTTTACAAGCTACACAAGGCACTGTATGGATTGAAACAAGCCCCCAGAGTATGGTATGAGAGACTGCATAATTATTTGATAAAGATTGGATTTGCAAGGACAAATGACAACAACAATCTGTATATGAAGACTGATAAAGATAAAGGGATTTTTTTAGCTGAAATATTTGTTGATGATATCATATTTGGAGGACAAGATGCCCTATGTCAAAACTTTTCAAATGAGATGCAAACTAAATTTGAAATGTCTATGTTTGGTGAGATCAAATTCTTTGTTGGTCTGCAAGTCTATCAGATGAAGAAAGGTATCTATATCACTCAATCTAAATATGTCAAAGAGATACTAAAAACTTTTGGTATGGAGGATTTTAGACCAGTAAGTACTCCTATGGCTACTAGACAAAAACTATCTAAAACTGATGATATAGCTAAAGTGAATCAAACTTTGTATAGATCTATGATTGGAAAGCTACAATATGTTGTTCACAGCAAACTGGATATTTCACTAGTAGTTGGGATTGTGGCAATATTTTCTACCAATCCTAAGGAGAATCATATGATGGCAGTGAAAATAATATTGAGATATCTTAAAGGAATGGGGGATTATGGATTATATTACAAGAAGAATGACAAGTTTGAACTAAGGGTTTACACTCATGCAGATTGGGCTGGAAATGTTGATGATAGAAAAAGTATTAGTGGTGGAGCATTATTTCTAGGAAAAAGATTAGTCTCCTAGACAAGAAAGAAACATAACTGCATTTCCCAATCTCCAGCAAAAGCTGAGTACATAGCAACAATAATAAATTGTTCAAATCTAGTGTGGATTAAGCAATTGTTAAAATGAATGGAGGAAATCACTGAGCCAGTTGTTATTTTCTATGATAACACAAGTGCTATTAATATATCAAAGAATCTACACACTAAGACTAAGCATATTTCTATCAAGTATCATTACTTGAGAGAGCTAGTTCAAGACAAAGAAGTGAGATTGGAATATGTGAATACAAAGGAACAATTAGCAGATATATTCACAAAAGCTTTACCCAAAGATGCTCATGAATATCTTAGAGGTAAACTAAGAGTGACTCCCCTAACTGAGGCTACCTTGTAAAATAGGAGCACTACATCAAATGTGCTAAACAAAATATTTGACAAATTGATGTAGAAAAGGTCACACTTTAGGAGTTGCCTAGAGTAGTGAGAAGTAAAGCAGAGATTATAATCAGTCATAAGCAAGATGACAAAGGGAGTATACAACATATAGAACTGACATGAAGACACCTACATGGTAAAGATGTAAGTGATAGATACAAGCTTTGGAATTTTTGTCAAAGAGGGAGAAGATTCAATGAAAATAAATGGAATGATACAGCACTGGAGGAGAAGATTCAATGAAACCTGAAGGAGAGATACATAAAAGATTCAGAGGGAGTAATTGAGTAAGCGGTCAGGCAAAGAAAAATTTGTGAATTGGAATGAAGCTAAGGATATTAATTAAAATTTGATACACATAGATTTTGGATTGTTTGGTAAATCATGTATTATTCATGCAGTGTTTCCATCAATGCCAAAGAGGGAGATTGTTGGAAACTACAATTGAAACAATTGTTGTATTATCATTTATGTCAAACCTTAACTAGTAAGACAGTTGCTATCTAGGATAGTACCATGTCTTTTGATTAATGAAAAGGATTTGAAAAGAGGAGATAAAAAGAGGACCTAAGGAAAGGTTGAGTTATGTGATACTTCAATGGGTACTTGATTAGTTGGCATAGTGACAAGGTAATGTGTTGTTTATCTAGTAAGAAGAAGGACTGGGAATGTAGGCTTAACCAAGAAAAAGTGAAGAAATCTTGTTTAAGCCAAGTGATGTTAGTGTTGACCAAGCGCTAGTATATGTCAAGTAAATTTAGTGTTGACCGAACATCAATAATTATCAAGCGACGAGAAATTACCGAGCAAAGACAATGTTTGTTGAGGAAGACATTTTATAGTGATGACTGAGATACACATTGATGACCGAGGAGATGAACACAGTATTGACCGAGTGTCAGTAATTTACATTTGGAGAAATAATTAAGGATCCAGGTGACATAGTTGAATTCTTGGGATGTGTAAAACGTGTTGACATTATTAATGAATTGTATGGAGAATTTAATGCATGGTAAATCTGTTTCTTATGGATTCAAAGAGAAATTTGGAGATGTATCTAAAAGGAAAATATGGAGAACATAATGATGGAAGGATTCGATGAATCTGACCTAAACCTAAAATATACAGAGGAGATTAAGTGATAAAAGATTGATCTACCTAATCAAGGAGGTCTATGAATAACCTAATTGTGAGTTTACAGAGAGAGAAGAAGAGGTTGATGTTATTGACTAATAAGTCTAAGAAAAAGGCTAAAGGTGAAATTGTGAAGGAGCTAAATAGAGCGGTCATTTCTTGAAGCAAATTCTGAGTAGATCAGAGATGGAGATGGAAATGAAGGTTAGTTAGTAAATCAGCATATGTGTGAAGTGGATCTATATTTGCAAAGTGAGTTGTATATTTTTCATATTAGAACCTACTGTTACTTTCTAACCATTGTATTAGTCTAAATCCTTTAATCAAGGTTGACCTAACAGTCATTGTATAAATCCTTTAATCAAGGTGACATTCTAATGGAATGTTCTTAAGTCCTCTAACCAGGCAACTTTTGACAGAGTATTTTAAATCCTTTAATAGGGTCACACCTAACAGTGTGTATGTAAACCTTTAACCAAGTTTGCTTCTCATGGAGCTCACTTCAAAAGAGTAAAAATTAGTAGCATGTTACAAAGTGGTTTTTCCCAAATTGGGTTTCCTCTATAAATCCTGGTGTTATACTTATGTGAATGATTTTGATGTGAATGTTGTTGAAAGCTTTATATTTTGCAAGTTAATTACTTTTGGATGGTGGACTACATGTTATATGTTTCTGATATATGCTATAGAGACCGAGTTGAATTGTTGATTAGATCTGAGTTTGTTGAAGTACTAAAAAGTTCAATTAGTACATCTGGAACTGAGGATAAATGATTCACCCCCCTCTCAATTATTCTAAAATCATTCTAACAATACATTGATAATAAAAATGAAAATAAAAGTAGGTGAGACAAGGTTCAACAAGCCTTCTACTTTTATTTTCATTTTTGTTACCAATGTGAATAGGATGAAATGGTATCCACCCTAAAATGTATGGGGGAAATATGAGATCCACTTCTAAATCCAAATTCCCAAAGGAGAGATCTAAATTGATCAACCAAAAGGTTAATGCACAATCAAATCAATCTATGGAGAATATGAAAGAGGATGAAAACCTTATATTTCCCTATAATGGAATATGTGCTTGAAATATGAAATAATTGAAAAGGAAATACTAACCTCAAAATAGGGCAGATCTAGAAAATGCCAAATTTTGATGTTTGTGTGTACTTTCATACAATTCTACAACCTGTTTCAGACTAGGAATGCTGAGACGAAGAAAACCTAGAAATCTTTTATCTTTCTGACAGCAGGTAGTCTTTGACCTCGATAAAAGGTCAAAGGATACATTTTTATTCTAAAGGTTAACTTTGACTTTGTTCACAGATCTCAGAAGCTCATTGAAAAGGGTATCCAAATCTAAGCTTAGATCCGAAGTTCTAAACCTATACCTACAAGAAAAATGGTTTTGTTTATTTGTTTGGGGGGGTTTGCCTTGGTCAAACCCTGGTTTGGAATCAACCTTAATATTGAAATTGAAATGGAGAATGCTAGCAAGTAGTAGAAGTAGATCTAACAATGAAGCTATGACATTCAATAGATATGCAATTGTATTTGAAATGTAATCAAGTATGTTAATATGAAAGCTTGGACATAACATTAACAAATGTAAATCTAAACCTCCATGTTTGTATGCTTGGAATCTACTTTGAGGGAAGGATGAATGGATCTTGAAGATGAATTGAAGTATCTTGAAGGAATATCACACCACCATGATGGCTAGATCTAGGGTTTGAATGATGAATCTTGCATGCTTGAACCAAATCCCTTCAAAGGCTTGAATGCTTGAATCCTTGATCTTCAATGGAGAACTTGAATGGAGAAGAGGGCTTGAATGCTTGAATGGATGCTTGATCTTGCTTGAGAGAGAACTTTATTGCCAAAAATTTATCACCAATGTCTCCTTGAGAGTACTTGATGCATGAAGGAATGAGATGATCTCACAAAACTTGATTGAGAAAATGAGAGAGGAAGGCCTCCTTTTATAGTGATCTAGGGCACAAACCTCTAGAGAAGGCTAACATTAGGGAATTAAATCCCAATTAACCTTAACCCTTAGAAATGGACCCATATTAAATGAAATTTAAGGATTTACCATTCTGAAACCTGAAATGGCTGACCCGGAGGCAACAAAAAGAAACTTTCTAAAACACGACATTTGAAAATCATGGGAACTTGAAATTTGAACCCTGGGTCAAAAATGAGGTAGACTCTACCCTAGGTTAGATTCAAGCTTGACCTTGACCTAGGTCAAATTCAAGGTCAACTTTGACCCTCAAGGTTGACTTTGACCCTTAGGTCAAAAACCTTAGGACCTCAATCCGTAATGCCAGGAAATGCAAAAATAAAGTGAAAATAGGGACAGAGAAAAGCATAATGGGGGGAACAAGTTAGATCCAAGAAAAGAGCTAATCAAGGTTCTTGACATGACCCTAGACCACTCACTCGGAGGGCTATATTCTCTTAACATGGAAGTGCTTCCATTTTAAGACTACATTAAGCCCCCACTTTAGCAAGAGTATGGACTCGATACAAACTATTGCTAAAGGATAGGAAAGAAGAGATCCAAGTGGATTCACAATGAGATAAAATAACACTTAGCTAAGGACACAAGCCCCTAGACTAAGGAGTCTAACTCAACATACATTCATGAGGGTGCCAAAAGAACAAGGGTTAGTACTAACAACCCAAATCAATTGGCATAAGAAACCTTGCTAAGAAATATTTCCCATACTAATATCATATTTGGAAAGCTATCATAAGAGCATAAATGATTACATAAGAAAGACAAGAGTGAAACTATAAATAACATAGCTTCATGATCCTATCCTACTAGCATGAAAGTGAAAAGAGAGAGAGGGAAAAGAGTGATTACCTCACCTAGTAAGATGCCCACCTTACCATGAATCACCCTGGAGGGAGAGCTCAAAAATTTCACCCATAAACTGTGCTTGCAATTGTAATGTGTCTTCTAACAGCTTCTGGAATACTCATAGATCCACCTTCTTGTATCACTATGAATATGAAATGCGTCTCCTCAGGATTTAACAACTTATGTGTGTTACCTTTGAAAGATTTAGCATATAGATGTGTGTCTTTTCAAGATTTAGCAACTTATGTGCATTACCTTCCAAGATTTAGCATATTGAAAATTGAAAAATGTGTGTCTCCTAAGGATTTAACAGCTTATGTGTGTTAACTTCGAAAGATTTAGCATATAAATGTTTGTCTTTTCAGGATTTAGCAACTTATGTGCATTACCTTCCAAGATTTAGCATGTTTGAAATTGAAAATGTGTGTCTCTTCAGGATTTAGCAACTTATGTGTGTTACCTTCTAAGATTTAGCATATAAATAAATAAATAAATATAGTACAAGGGAGACCCTATATATGCCCCCCTTCTTAATATGGCAAAAATATACTATTTTGACATGTTAAGGAAATAACAAGGATAAAGCCTTCTTCAACATCAAGACAATATCCACAAACAATACCTAGTCCAAGCCAAGAAGGTCATAGCTCCTATGAGGCCATGGAAGGAATGAATGCAAAGAGATATCATGCAAGAAGTGAAAAAAGTAACCCTTGTGAGGGATAGCACACTATTCAGTTTCCAAGGTGAGAGATATATCAACCATGGAAACCCATGTCAAACAACAAAAGAGGTTGTTATCAAGGACATAGATCCTCAATGCAAACAAAATTTTTCATGTATGATTGGATATCACATAATAGATAGATATTGCTTAACCAAGGAAAGAGGTGAATCCCAGAAAGACAGAAAAGAAGGATATGGCATCCTTGCCCCCCAAGTGTAGGAACAAAGATGGAAGAGGATACCTACTTCACAATTCAAGGAGATATCTTGTTTACAACAATGTACACCATATTCTTAGTGAGGGATATTGACCCCTACATCCAAGAATATAGATAATCATGAAAAGGATATGTCACTCATGGAAAAGGATCCTCAATAAAAGAGATCTTATCAACAAGACCCCCACCATAGAGGAGTGCTTCAAATAAAATATCATCTTTCAAAAGGTGAGAACAAAGATTCAATCATCAAGCCCCCTGCAAACAAGAGGAAGAGGAATCTTTGAATGAGGGAAATAACTCTAACACCAAAGCAAGGGTGAGAGTTTATAAAGAACATAATTTGCAACATAGAGAAGAAGTGACGACTTAGGACAACTTCTCATCTAAGAAAGTTATCCATAGTCAAAACATCTATCAATATGATGAAGTAATACTGCAATATAAATAAATACCACTAAGCTAAGGAAAGTGGTTCCCTAGATAAAGAGAAAGAAGAAAGAACCTTGCCCCCTAGGGATGAAATGCAAGGGATATCTTTGCAAAACACATGTCCTAAAAAAAAGATATCTTGAATAATAGAAGAGAGAAATGGATGAAAAGCTATCATCGAGATAAATGAAAGAATAACCAATTAAGCTCAAAGCAAGAACATAATGGATTCTAAAAGATAGGAAGAAATATACCTCTTTCCCCCCGTCTAGAGGAGAAAAGATCTATGTTATATCAGAGTGAGGGGTAAAATTATGAATAAATCTCAAAGGAGAAGTTTCTTTTCTCTTATCTTTATGGATCAGATAATATGGAGAAGGTACTTTGAAGAATCTTTGCACATATACATCATGAACCATAGTTCAAACCTCAACATAAGTGTGGGAAGAACTAGGAATAGCAGATGGAGAATTAGGAATATGAATTTTAGGAATCAGATCAGAAAAGATAGGATTAGGATTAGGAACTAGATTAGGAAGGATATAATTAGGATTAGGAAGTTTAGGAATACTAGGAAAAGTGTACGAAGTGATATGAATGGAAGACACAATCGAAGGAACACTTAGAACCATAGTTGGAAAAGGGTTTGAATAGATATAAGTAATATTATGGTAAGAATGATGTGAGGTAGGATCTTGATTTCCCATAAGATCACCACTAAGAGGAAGAGCATTAAGGGAATTCATATCTTTCTCTGCTAATGTCTGATCACTAGAAGGAATCCTAAATTGAGGTGAAGGATCTATAATGTCATCTTCTCTTGCATAGGGGAAGTGTGTTTTAGAGAATATGTCATCCTTTTGTATCAAAAATTCTTCAGAAGGAGGGGATAAATCAATGTATTTATCCAAGGGTTCATCCCAAAAAGTAGAATAATCCACAATGGCTTCATGAGGAAGAGAGTAATCAACATCCAAATCCAAAGGTTCATCCCAAATAGGAGGATTATCCATAATGGTTTCATGAGGAAGAGAGTAATCAATATCCAAATTCAAAGATTAATCCCAAATAGGAGGATTATCCACAATGGTTTCATGAGGAAGAGAGTAATCAATATCCAAATTCAAAGGTTCATCCCAAATAGGAGGATTATCCACAATGGTTTCATGAGGAAGAGAGTAATCAACATCCAAATTCAAAGGTTCATCCCAAATAGGAGGATTATCATCCCTATCCATAAAGTGCATTGTAGGAGTGCCATAAGTCCTTAAAGCTTGATCCCTAGAGGGGAAAGAAGGAAAATTGTATTGTAAAATAGGCTCATAGAAAAGACATAGATTAGGAGAAGAATTAACATCAATCCCTAACTCATCTTTGTAAAGGTCAATTGAAGAGGTTGTGGAGGAGGGTGAAATAGGAATAGGATCAATGGACATCTCATTCGAACAATTTTCATCCTCACTTCCATGTACCTCATTAAGGGATCTATCCTTTTGGACAACAAAAGCCTCATCAAAGTACTCAAAACAAGAATCATACATGTTGAACACAAAGTAACACTACAAGCATGAAAAATGTAAATATTTTTGTATTTTTAAAGAAATTTTGCAATTTTTGTTTTTTAGATTTTTGAAATGTAAATGCAAGAGCATAAAAGAGATCTAATCTTAAGGCAAGAAAACAAATGATCTAACACCAAAAAGAAAGAGAGTAAGTATGTCGAGTTCACCAAAATGAATAAGATGAAATAGTGTTCACCCTAAAATGTATGGGGGAAATATGAGACCTAATTCTAAATTCAAATTCCCAAAGGAGAGATCCAAATTGATCAACCAAAAGGTAATGCACAATTGAATCAATATATGGAGAATATGAAAAAGGAAGAAACCCTTATATTTCCCTATAAGGAAGAAATTTTTGAAATCTGAAATAATTGAAAAGGAAATACTAACCTCAAAATAGGGCAGATCTAGAAAATGCCAATTTCTGATGTTTGTGTGTACTTTCAAGCAATTCTACAACTTGTTTTGGACTGGGAATGTTGAGATGAAGAAAACCCAGAAATCTTTATCTTTTTGATAGCAAGTAGTCTTTGACCCCAATAAAAGGTCAAAGGCTACATTTTTATTTTGAAGGTCGACTTTGACTTTGTTCACAGATCTCAAAAGTTCACCGAAAAGGGTATCCAAATCCAAGCTCAAATCCACAGTTCCACACCTATACCTGCAAGAAAAATGGTTTTGTTTGTTTGTTTGGGGGGGGTTTGCCTTGGTCAAACCCTAGTTTGGAATCAACCTTAATATTGAAATTGAAATAGAGAATGCTAGCAAGTAGTAGAAGTAGATCTAACAATGAAGCTATGACATTCAATAGATATGGAATTGTATTTGAAATGTAATCAAGTATGTTAATATGAAAGCTTGGACATAACATTACCAAATGTAAATCTAAACCTCCATGTTTGTATGCTTGGAATCCACTTTGAAGGAAGGATGAATGGATCTTGAAGATGAATTGAAGGATCTTGAAGGAATCTCACACCACCATGATGGCTAGATCTAGGGTTTGAATGATGAATCTTGCATGCTTGAACCAAATCCCTTCAAAGGCTTGAATGCTTGAATCCTTGATCTTCAATGGAGAACTTGAATGGAGAAGAGGGCTTGAATGCTTGAATGGATACTTGATCTTGCTCGAGAGAGAACTTGATTGCCAAAACTTGATCACCAATGTCTCCTTGAGAGTGCTTGATGCATGAAGGATGCTTGATGCATGAAGGAATGAGATGATCTCACAAAACTTGATTGAGAAAATGAGAGAGGAAGGCCTCCTTTTATAGTGATCTAGGGTACAAACCTCTAGAGAAGGCCAACATTAAGGAATTAAATCCCAATTAACCTTAACCCCTAGAAATGGACCCATATTAAATTCAATTTAAGGATTTACGGTTCCGAAACCTAAAATGACCGACCCAGAGGTGGGAAAAAGAAACTTTCTGAAACCTGAGATTCGAAAATCATGGGAACTTGAAATTTGAACCCTAGGTCAAAGATGAGGTAGACTTTGCCCTAGGTCAGAGTCAAGTTCAACCCTAACGTAGGTCAGAGTCAAGGTCGACTTTGACCCTCAAGGTCAACTTTGACCTTGAGGTCAAAAGCCTTAGGACCTCAGTCCATAATGCCAGTAAATGCATAAATAAATTGAAAACAAGGACAGAGAGAAGTAAAACGGGAGGAACAAGTCAAATCCAAGAAAAGAGTTGATCAAGGTGCTTGACATGACCCTGGACCACTCACTTAGAGGGATAAACACTCTTAACATGGAAGTGCTTCCATTTTAAGATGATACACAATGTATAATTTATTATTTAATATTTTTATTGTGGGGGTGGAGCGGGCTTTACTTTTCTCCATCGTCCTTACAATTCCTCTCACTACTTCTTCTCTACTTCAAACAATTGGAAGTGCCCAGGAAAGATGAGTCTAATGTACTCTTTTTGATCCAGGAAGGATAGTTTTTTTTTATCCATGCCTTTGATTCCCTCGATTCAAGTGTACTCTATAGATTCCCTCGATGTAGATAGTACTTGAATCAAGGGAAATTGAAGGCATGGATCAAAACTAGCAAGCCTTCCTGGCATGAAAAGTGTGTGTCTTTATGAATCATAGAGTATGTCTTTATATCATATCAATTTTGAGTGGTAAATTAGCAATTAAATCAAAACTAGTATAAGAAGATTAAATTTTTGTTGTCCTACCTTGCATATTGATCTTCTATAGAAGATGACCATTTTCCATTTTATCCCTAATCCTAGTGACACGTGCATTTGCTAATGCAATCATATTATGGATAATTGCACTCTTATCCAAAAATCATTTCTTAACCCGTATAGAATGGCATGAATTTTCTTTCCTAGATTTTGTATTGCTTCATTAAAGGTTGTCATCTTGGGAAGGTCAAGCTTAAAGCATGGAAATTTGCCTTGCTTCCAAAAGAGATTGCACTGCTTTTGAATGAACTGCTTCACAAGCATCATATGTTCAGCTATCAATTGTCTCGTTGAAATATCCTCTTTCATATTCTCAAGAGATCTAATGAGGTCAAATGCACTGTGAACTATGTTAACATTAGGAATGATGGCATTGTGGACAAGCAGTGAACCAATGAGATGTTGCATTTTAAAAACTCATTTCTTGTTCCACTATGGATTTTAGTATCAAGTATCACCAGCAATCACTTGGATCCCATATTCTTATGATTAGACAACCTTGAGCAAAAAAATCTATAAACAATGGTAACATTTTGTATTGCGGATTTTTTGACAGCACCAATAGAGAGTGAGATACAAATCACAATTATGGAAAGAAATCTCACATTGCATAAGATGAAAGACTTGTGGGGTTTGGAAAAATCACTAGCACAAGCAAAAATGGTCAAGGAGTCTATTGTTTGAAAGAGAGTGAAATAACCCAAAATCTTGAGAGGTAATCCAAAATTGCCTATTTGATTGAAAAAAAATTCCTTCTTTCCATTCTTAATTCTTTGCTGAATTTGATACATTCATGCCTCAAAATCAACATTCTCTCTAGAACATACTCAAAATTTTATTTTTGAAAGCCAATTTTATAAGTTTATTTTTTTATGCTTAAGATAAATCAACACCAACATTCCACTAACTCAAAAGATCACTCTCATTTTTACACATAACTTGAAAATCACTCATATATGGCATGGACCCAATATTTTGAGGATTGATGGGTGTATACTAAATAGGAACAACTTTCTCTCTTATGATTCAAAAAGTGATGCTTCCTTCTTGACTTTATCAAGATAATTCTTTTGTTGATCTGCCAATAAGATAACTTATTGTATGTTGAATTCTTCATCTTTCGCCCGAATGGTGCATTTCTTGAAGGTTTTCTTCCTTTCATTTTCTTGTAATCTAGAGTGTTCTCCCTTCTTTAACATTTCCTTCATTTCCAAAGCCTTGGAAACTTTAGTCTTCTCTTTCTTTATTGACTTGGGGTGAAGCTTTCTCCATCTGGTAGGCTTCCAGTAGGGACTACTCAAATAAAATTTCCTAGCCACCATCGTTGAGAGGAAAGGTAGGCTCCCCAATCTTAACTGAACAATCCAACTGACCCCTACTATTATATGGGCCTGTAGGAGTTCAGGCATTTTAGTAGGAGAGCTTGGTGGCTAGATAGAAACTAATTCTACCATCCTCAACTCTAATTGGAATACCTTCCATCTAGCCACCATCACCTTCCTCAAGTCAATGGGATTGATCAACAATAAAAAAAAATTATTAAATATACATTTCATCAGAATTCTGACACCCACAAACATGTATCGATGACAGTGTTGTACATCTGACAACACTTTTATTAGAAAATTTTGTCTGGTGTGCATCGTAATTCCAACAATAGTGAAAACATAAACCGACGATGATGTTATACATTCGATAGCACATTTTTCAGAATAGTTCATCTAATTCTCATCATAATTTTGACGACCATGCAAACATAAATTGACGATGATGTTATACATTTGATAGCATGTTCATTAGAATAGTTCATCTGATTATGGTTAGAATTTCAACTCCCATGAAAACTAAACTGATGAGGAAAGTGTCAAAAATACGACCTAAATTATCCAAAAGTAGACCTGTGTTGTCCAACATCATTTCTATCAGAATTACAATGACCATGAATACGTCAAATTTTCCAACTAAAAAGTTTTGACAACTATTTTGGTCAAAAGTACGACTAATGGAAGTTAGAATTTTGATAAATAGTTATCAAAAATTGGACCCAAATGTACTAGTTTGAAAACATAACTCATAACACCATGATTTTTGTATCCTAGAAATCCTTGGTTAGAGGAAAAAATTGCGGTGGGGATGACACCCACAAAACTTCACTACTGTAGTGAAAATCTTGCTCGATTAGAGCTACAATGTTTAGCTATTTCTGATATCTTACCCAATTAAGAGTATTAACCATATTAAGAGTATAAAGATTGATTAAGTCTATGTTGCTAGAGTATTTTATAACTCTAATCTAAGAGATGTACCCTATTAAAGGATTTACAATTTAAGACCGTTAGGTCCTACTCAGTTAAGAGCTTTTACAATTTTGATTACATGATTAATCAGTACATAAACTATCTATAATACTTGCATCAACATATTCTTATTAGACTCATTATGCTCAATATCAATTTACCTCATACTGTGTTCCACTCACAATTTCACTTTAGTACTCGGTAGCTTCAACTCTAAATCACAAACACAATTCTTCTCTACTTCTCTATTACTCGGTGGCTTCTCTGCTTATCACCTTCACACTTAATATTTTTACTGATCACCTTCTCTCAGCAATTTCTCCTTCACATCTGTACATATATTCTCATCTTCTCATACTAATCTTATATACTCGATCTAGAAGCAGAGGAAACATTCTAGAATCTTCTCATTAAGTGGTGCTAGCATTTTTTACATCTCCAATGCATATATTACATTTAATTTTAATTGGTGGATCTTACCTTGTAATCATGTAAAATCATTATGTTTAAATCTCCAATGTATTATCAAACAATTTCCTTGAGATCTATAAAATATTTTCTGCTTGATGTCCAAATTCAATATATCTATAGATTCTTCTTGTGTCAGCCTATGTTACTTGGTAACACATTTTCTTTTTCTTGATAACATATATGTTCTCATCTCGGTAGTTGTTGTAACTCGGTAAATTCTCATTGCTCGATGTTTGGTGTGTCTTGCTCGGTGTTTGTTTCTTATTCTCTTTACCGAAATTGTCTCTTCCTTTATTTTCCTTTATCGACTAGCTTATTTTCTTCACCAACTTGACTATCCTTCTTTACTGAATGACTTTGACAATCATTATGACTTAAGAAAAACTAATGACAACAAAATAACTCTTTTAGGAGTATCAATCTCCCCCTTTGGCATTAGTTTGGCATCTTTGTTAATTACCTTCAAAGTCATCAAAATTTTGTACATGTCTTGGTAAAGTCTATTACTCCCCCTATGGAAATACTTCTTATATACATATCCACATATCTTATTAATCTCATTTACATAAAATACCCTTCATGTATAACTATCCCCCTTTATTTACTAGCCTTTATTGGTTTCACAAAAAAAATATAAAAATAAAAAATAAGAATACAATCTTAATGATACATTCTCATATTGGTTATTAAAATAAAAAATAAGAACACAATCTTAACGAAACATTTTCATATTGGTTATAAATTTTTACCTATAAATGTAAGGTTATTTAGACAACAAAAGGATAAATGCAAGAAGTGTTGGGGGGCTAGATTGATTTGTGAGAGATTCTTGTAGTAGGAACGAGGTGAAGAGGTCTTGGTTTGGATCCTCAAACCACATGGTGCCAAAGGGTGTGTCACATTAGCACCACTAACCAATTAAAAATTTTACTCACTGCTTATAGGGGGGCTACTTGATTCTTGCAGTTTGGAAATACATAAGAGCTATGATTTTTTATCTTTTTCTTATATGGAAACACCCACTATTGAGAACTAAACTAAAATATGTGACACTTATTCCTTTGACATAAAATAGTTTTCTCCTTCACAATAATCACTCATTGGTGGAAGGAAGGAATAACAATAAATAACATGGGCCATGGTTTACCAAAGAATATGAATATCTATCCAAAGAAAGAATAAGATGATATAGAATTTGTATTTCCTTTGGTTCCACCATAAGAGGTAAAATAACACAAAAATGCAATGAGAAAGAGGATACTATAAGAAAACTAAGATTATAAGTTCATCATGGAGAAGATCAATACTCTTGATAAAGTGATCAAATAATCTCTTTATCAAGATACACCAAGCATAAATCTCATTTTCATCTAGTCAAAGTCATCTCAAAATAGAGACAATTCAATCAATCAACCAAACTCACTCTATAGCATATATGAGGACAAACAATTCATTTAAACCATGTCATCCAATCAAACCTCTACATGACAAAGTCATAGTGGGAAACCAAGACCTAAAAAAGGATCTAACTTAGTAGTCAAGATTAAAAATCGAAATAATTTGGAATGTATTTATTTACTCAAATCAAAAAAATCTATTTTACTTGTGTATTGTCTATTTTTTCAATTAACCATTTATATAAAATATGGATAGCATTGTTAAAATAAATTCATAAATTAAACAAAAATCCATATAGGCATGCAACATTATATTTCAATAAAAGAAAAATAAATTAAAAGAAATCCGCATCTAGGCATACAAAAAAACCATATAAATGTATTGATGTCAAACATTTATAATACACAGTTATATGTTCAAAACCACCACGTAAGCATATAGAAAAGTACCTTAAAGTAATCACTTCACTCTAGGAGAAGGAAAAAGATCACAAGTCATCTTTGAATGTCAATTGAATGGAGATGCATACAATGAAATTATCTTTCAAGCCTATTGACTTGAAATCCTCTCTAAAATCTCTTAGAGATCCACCTAATACAATAAAAAGAACACACAATTAATAAATAGTAAATGGGCTTGTTCAAAGACTGTGGAAGGATAATATTCCTTTTGTCTCAGAGGTGATTAAGTGAGATCCTCCTGATAGTGGATGTCTAAAAGAAAAAATTTATGGGGCTTCAAAAGGAAATCTGGGGCCGAGTGGTGTTGGGTGTATTATTCTTGACATCAATGGAAATACCTTGGCAATTGGGGCCAAGAGCTTACAAGAAGGAAAAAATAATGAAGCAAAGGTGAAAGTTGCACTACATGCAATTCAGAAAGCCAAGGAAATTGGTGTTAGAAAATTGCATCTTGAAGGAGACTCTTTGATCATCATCATGACAATCATGAATCATGTTTCTTAGGTATGGTATCTTAACAAGTATGTCAAGGTAATCAGAGCATTATTATCAAAATTTGAAGACTATAAAATATCTCATGTTAGAAAAGAAGGGAATAGGGAGGGAGACACCATGTCTAAACTGGACACTTAATTAGTAGGTGGAAGAGATGAAATATGGGAGGAATTTAGAGACATAGATGGTGAATGGTTTGATTGACAGATAGGAAGATTTGGGTCAGGTTGTATTGCTTATGGTGTTTATTATATTTAACTCATGGGGATAAGATCTTCATTTTCATGTGCAACCCATTATTAATCCCTTAAAACTTTATAAGTAATTATTGTAGAATTAATAGATCTGGTAGAGAGGATGGATGGGATATGGTGACATCTAGTTCTTGGGAATCCTGAGAGCTTTTATGGCATTTGATGGTAGATAGAAGGACCTAAAATCTAGTCATTGATGTTTTAACCTTCAAAGTAAGTGTTGGAGGGAATTTTAATTGTGAGAAGAGCTCAAAGTAGGGCTTGGAAGCATGAAGTTAGGTTCACGGGAGGAAAACTTGTGGGTGTTGTGAATGATAGTGAAACCAGAGTGGTTGGCTCAATTATGGAAGTAGAGATAAAGAAGAGAAAGTGAGAAAGAGTTGTGGAGGAATTTGATTGTGAGCTTCTCTAAACTGTAGGTATCATGGATGGCTGGTGTCTCTTTATGTTTTTAGGGTTAGGATTTATATGTTTTGTTAATGTCTCTATCTTAGTCTCTTAGTTCTGTTCAATTTTGTTGCAAAGATAATTAATATATATGATATGGTTGTTTATAGCCTCCATGGAGATGTAGTAGGTATCAATTATGTACAGGCCTAGTATGGTTATGGTTTTTTTGAATTGGTTATTTATAGTCATATGTAAAGGGATGTTATTTGATGCTCAGTAGTTTGATAGGGTATTTGGATGGTGGGTACAACTATTATGGCAGTTTGGATCCTTTTGTAATCAGACTTATTTTATTAATAAATTTTAATTAATCATTGATCAAAAAAATTTATAGAAAATGGAATCATAGAGTGACATAAAACAAAATAATCCCTCACTCCACTTATAATCTCTTTGAATTGATTTTTGAAAATCTTCATTTTAATTAAGGGCATGTTCATGATCTAGAGTTATAGAGCCTTGTGGCAAGCACCAAAATACAAATTAAAATAAAAATGGACATAATTCAAACTTATAATTATTTATGGTCTAGATAAGACAACAATATAATTTGGAATTTACTAATATGACTCACACCCTATCAAACGAATTGAAGATGATCTTATTATGGCAACACCATGCTCCATTGTAGTATGAATACTAGAATGATTATCGACTAATGTCAGACTCTAAAAATGAAACGCCATTATTAAATTAGAAAAATCTACCAAATATTATTTTAGAAACATTTAATGATAAAAAAATTGTCAACTTGTCCCAATGAAAGATGAATGACCACTTTAACTAGTAGGTATGGATGTTGAAGGCCCAACATTAGCCTATACAAGATCTAATATAAGTTATAAGATCTCCATTTGTATAAGATTAAACTATTTAAATGTAATAAATTTATTAATTTTTTACTACTTACATATCTGTGGACTCAACAACATTATGTAGTCAAGTAGCAGATGACTGCTAGATGCGAGGTGAACACTTTGACCCTAAAATTTTATTATATAAATATAGAAATGTATTTAATCTTATACATAAAAATGAATTATGATATACTATATGTTACCTTGATCAAATTACTTGATTGTTAACGATAGTTATTTGATCCAACAACTCATTTTCCATGACCATCCAATCCACTATAGATTCATCCTCATTTTGGCCACATGAATCTTAATCATCCTTAGATCCATAAACACACAAAAAATATAGTTTTCAAATAAATGAGATGAATGTAAATACTTGAAATACTCACCCACATCAACCTATATTAGAGGCCTAGTGTATTGTAAAGGGTCTAAGTGAGCAAGATAATGCACTATAAGATCTTGACCTCAACATCCTCCTTCACAATAGAAGGTATATTGATATTCTCAAACTCTAGTTTGGATAGGGGTATTTGTGCTTGGCTTGGGTCATGTTGTGTATCCACCTTATCTTGTGTGAACCCCCATCTCTACTCTAGAACTCCTAAATGTCAATGTATTTACATCTCATTAAGGATAAATTCAAAGTAGAGATTCTTCAAAAACTATTGTACACGAACTCATTTTTATTGCATGGAAGATGGTAAAAAACCATTTGACACCTATCCCAAAAATTATTCTTTATATCTTGGTAGTGGCACCAATGGATAGGTAAACTCTTGCAAGCATCATGTATGAGTGCATTAATCCATGCATTAGTAAATAATGCAAACAAGTCAAATTTCAAAAAAAAAATGTCATAAGATAATTTTTCTATATAAATTTTGATTTGTTCTCCCCTCTTGTTTGACCAAGTGTTGATCTGACCACTCATGGATAATATGTGAGAGATGATAAATTCTAGGTTGGTCATGAAGGTGGATTTATAGTAGTTTTCTATTGTTGGATCTCTCAACTTTCTAATTATCTCAAGTTCCCTATTGTTATTTCTTTTTTGACCTAAGTGTTAAGATTTTTAGGATCATTACAAATGTAATAGCACTATCTCATTGTATGTGTTTTCCAAATGCAACAATCTCTTGTATTTATATTGAGAATTAGCCAAGAAGAGACATGTCCCTGTATGGGACATGTCTATTCATTATTATGTAATTAATATAATAAAAATTTATATATATATATATATATATATATATATATATATATATATATATATATATATATATATATATATATATATAATATCTCTTGAGTATTATATTAATTTCTCTAATATTTACATAATAATAATAATAATGATAATATTTATTTTATTCATTTAACTATTTAGTTATTATGAGAATAATTATAATCTAACTTTATACATACATATATATCAATGTATATATATAATAAATCATTTCTCATAATAATCATATAGTCAGTATTATTTATCTGAGTGATGCTACAAACATCAACACTCCCTCTTAGCTAGGGAGGATAAATCAATCCAATGTCAACACTTATGACACTTGACAACATCAATCATATGATGTAAGCAATAAAGACATCATCCTCATGATGTAATCAATAGAAACATAGTCTCAATATGTGGATTGCCTCCATCGATGATTATATCCTCAAGCTCTCATGTGGATTGCCTCCATCGGTGATTCTATCCACAAGCTCTTGGTTGGATTGCATCCATCGGTGATTCTATCCACAAGCTCTTGTGTGGATTGCCTCCATCGATGATTCTATCCACAAGCTCTCAGGTGGATTGCCTCCATCGGCAATTCTATCCACAAGCTCTCATGTGGATTGCATCCATCAGTGATTCTATCTGCAAACTCATGAGGTTTAGTGTGGATTTCCTCTATCGGTGATTCTATCAACAAGTTCCATCTATTATGATCTATTTCACCCATCACAAGATGTCTATCACAATAGAAGGTCAAGTTATTGTAAGATCATCACCTTCCAATAATTTTTACAAATACAAGTGATAATCATTTGGAAGTCATCACTTCCTCATGATTTACACAAGGGGAAGGCCCATCAAAAAAGTGCATGATTCATTAGTATAATAATCAATTATATCAAGTTTACCTCAAAAGTGTTTCACCTTCAATAGTGAACTCCCTCTGAATCAATATGATCAAGATTGTCACAAGTTGACTAAACCATGTTCTCCCTTTGAAGCTCAATTTTATCAACTTCTTGACCTCTTTTGAAGTGTCATATTCCATTTTCATCTAGTCTCAATCATCAATTCATTTGTAAGCATCAAGTTCTTTCTCGCATGAATGCAATTATCTTGTGCTTTTGCCCTGAATGTATGTTAGAGAGAGATTACAAATAGCTCACTAAACTATCTCAACTAAAAATACCAATGATAGAAGCATACAATATTTTACCAACCAATAGTATAGCATGAATTACAAACTCAAAAATTATGTGCATTAATAAAACTTTAAATACTTATCTTTTATAAAATTCAAGTATTCCATCTTGTAAGGTGAGCCGATATAGAAAATATCATGCAAATTCAAAAATGATGTCATCATTCTTTAACATTACCATAATTCTTTATGTGACCTATCTTTAATATCCAAAGGTTCTATAAACTATGACAACCTTCAATATGATCGGATCTTCCTTCAAGCAGTTAGGCTTTTAAAGAAGGAACCTCACTCTTTTACAAATATTTGCATAGACTTGGACACAGTCGGTCATAACTTTTTCACCTGATATTTTCTCTCCAATCTCTCTAGTGAGACTCTTATAAATTTGTTTATCACCAACATATCCAAAATTTAGCAAAATCCAATAGTGCATTTGTGAGATATGGTCCTCATACCGAGACTGTATTTTCTGAGACAGTCACACATTCACCATCAAAAAACTACTCTCTTACATTTGCAACTTGCCTCTAATACCATGTTAAGATTTTTAGAATCATTGCAAATGTAATAGCACTATCTCATTGTATGTTTTTTCCAAATGTAACAATCTCTTGCATTTATATTGAGAATTAGCCAAGAAGAGACGTGCCCCTTTATGGGACATGTCTATTCATTATTATGTAATTAATATAATGACAATTATTATTATTATTATTATTATTATTATTATTATTATTATTATTATTATATATATATATATATTGAATAATAGTAAATTGGAGCTTTAACCATGCATCTAAAATTCACCTATTATTCATTTGTTTTTGCTTTGAATTGGAATTGCATTAGTAAATCTAGAAATGCTTGAAAATCAGTCAAGATAAGATATGTATACCTCATAATGGAACAGATCTAGAAATACCTATTTTTTGAAGCTTGTGTGTAGTTTCAGAAGATTCTGCAACCAATACGGAACCAAAAAATTGGAACAAAGAAAACCTAGAAATCTTTTGTCTTGTTGGCAGCAGGTAGTCTTTGACCCCGATAAAAGGTCAAAGACTACCTCAAGATTTTGAAGGTCAACCTTGACTTTGTTCACGGATCTTAGAAGTTCTCCGAAAAGGGTACTCGGATCTTCCCTCCAATTCTTGAAACAGGGACTATAGATATCTGAAAAATGGGGTTTTGGGGGTGGCTATATAGGGTTTTGCCTTAGTCAAACCCCCATTTTGGTGATCTCCACCTCCACGAATATGTTAGCTTGTGGTTACTAGTCAGGAAAGTACTGTACACTTTTCCTCCTACCCTCGTTGGGGTTTGCCGAGGTGAATTTTTTTGAGGCCAACATATTTTTGGCTATTTTTGGGCCTACATATTGTAACTCATTCTAACCCTAAAGCAGCAAAATATTGTATAATATGGCTTAGGGTTAGGGATTTCATAATGTATGATTTTAGTAATTGTGGTGATATTGAGCTATAAGGGATTACAGATTATAATCAGGTTGTAATCACTGGATAATAAAATCTTGGATTCATTGTTGGTGGACATAGCCCAGGGATTGGGTGAACCACGTTAAATCTTTGTGTCTTATGTTCTCTTCTGTGTGGTTTATGTTTTTTTTTTTATTGAATATTTTGCATGTAATTGTTATTTATATCTTGTTAATCCTAACAAGTGGTATCAGAGAAAGATTGTTTTTAGTTATCCTCTACAATAAGATCTCATGGTTTAGTGGGAGTCTCACGGTTGAGTGGGAGCAATGGCATATGAGGGTAGGTTGAAGGTTGACAAGTTTAATAGGTAGAATTTTCAGTTATGGAAAATGCAAAATAGAGGACTATCTCTATCAAAAGGATCTATGGCAGTCATTGGAAGGAAAAGCCAAGAAACTGGTAAGCATTTCTGATGAGGACTGGGATATTCTTGATAGAAAGGCTCTTAGTAGTATTCGATTATGCCTGGAACAATCGGTGGCATTCAATATTACCTCAACAAATATGACTAAAGATTTGATGAAAACCTAGCGAAGTTGTATGAAAATCCCTCTGCTTCAAATAAGGTATTTCTCATGAAGCATTTGTTTAATATGAAAATGGTGGAAGGTGGGTAAGTTGCTGATCATTTAAATGAGTTTAATATAGTTACTAGTCAATTAACTTTTGTCAATGTTATTTTTGATGAATAAGTTAGGGCTCTCTTGATTTTGTGTTCTTTGCCTGAAAGCTAGAATGGCTTGGTACTGGCTGTTAGTAACTTTGTTCCTAGTTCTAATACCCTAAAATTTGATGATGTTATTGGTGTTATTCTAAGTGAGGAAATTTGTAGGAAAAGCTCAGGTGGATCTACATCAAGTAGTGTCTTAAATGTACAAAATAAAGGTAGAACCAATGAGAGAGGAAACAACTCTGGAAATCATGGGAAATCAAGAGGAAAATCAAAGGGAAAGAGGTCTGAATCCAAAGGGCCAAATGATTGATGGTACTATGGAAAACTGGGTCATAAGAAGAAAGATTTTTGGTCTCGAAAGAATAAAGAGGGAGACAAACAAGAAGGTAACAAGGAGGCAAATGTGGTAAGTAATAAACCTGAAGAAGATGTCTTGCTTCTTTATTTAGAAAGTATTGATGATTCATGGGTTTTAGATTCTAGGGCTTCATTTCATGGTACACCCCATAGAGGTTACTTTCTTGATTATGTCCAAGGGGATTTTGGGGAAGTTTATTTGGGTGATAATGAACCCTATCAGATAGTTGGAAAGGGAAAAATTAAGATTAAGTTGCAAAATCAAAATCATTGGCTACTACAAGCGGTAAGACATGTTCCAAGGCTTAGTAGGAATTTAATTTCAGCAGGTCAACTGGGTGATGAGGGTTGCACAGTACTTTTAATGATAGAAATTAGAAGGTTTCAAAAAGTTCCTTAGTAGTAGCAAAAGGTGTGAAAGTAGGCACCTTATATCTTTGTACATGTCATATTGTTCCTTCTACTTTAATTGTTTCAAAAGATAATGAATGTTCAGGAACAGTGGCTATAGTTGAGTAGGAAGAACATCAAACTATTGTTGTAGGTTCTACCATAATACTCTAGCACAACAGACTCAGTCACATGAGTGAAAAAGATATGAAATTAATTCATTCAAATAAATTTTTACCTGGTCTAAAATGTGTCAATATGGATTTCTGTGAGAGTAGTGTGTATGGAAAATAAAAGAGTTAGTTTTGTGAAGAGTGGGAAAGAAAAGAAAAATGAGAGATTAGAGCTTGTGCATACAGATGTATGGGGACCAGCTCAGGTATCTTCCCTTGTTGGCTCTCTGTATTATGTTACATTTATAGGTGATGCAACAAGAAAAGTATGGATTTATTTCCTTAGACATAAATCTAATGTATTTCAAACTTTTAAGAAATGGAAATGCTTGGTTGAGAATGAGACTGGTAAAAGGTTAAAATGTCTCAGATCTGATAATGGTGGTGAGTATTGCAGTATAGAATTTGAAGATTATTGTTCCTCTAATGGTATTCATAGGTAGAAAACTATACCAAGGACTCCACAAGAAAATGGAGTGGTTGAACGCATGAATAGGACAATAATGGGGTGTGCAAGGAGTATGAGGTTTCATGCTAGGCTTCCCAAAAACATGTGGGAAGAGGCTATGAACACTATTATTTATTTAATCAATAGAGGCCCCTCTACTCCTTTGGACTATGGTATTCTAGAGGAAGCATGGAGTGGTAAGAAGGTGAGTTATTCTTTTCTCAAAACCTTTGGTTGTGAAGCTTTTGCACATATAGATTTGGAAAATAGAACCAAGCTGGAAGCTAAGTCAAAGAAATGTGTATTTGTTGGATATGGCATTGATGAATTTGGTTATAGGCTTTGAGATTTTGAAAATCATAAAATTGTAAGAAGCGGCGATGTCATATTCATTGAGAAGGTGTTGTACAAGTATCTGTTGCAGTAGCATGAGAAGAAGGAAAATGATTATGTAGTATTGGATGATACTCCAAAAGATGATGTTCCAGTAGTTCCTTATGCTCTGCAACAACAAATATCATAGACCCTAGTGAATGTTAGATGGTCAACAAGGCTAAGTAGACCTCCAAACAGATTCTCTCCCTCTTTGTATTCTATTTTATTAATAGATGCTAGTGAACCTGAATGTTATAATGATGTTGTCCAGGTGGATGCAAAGCTTTAGTGAGAGTCTGGAATGATAGATGAAATGGACTCTTTGTTGCAAAATCAAACAAGGGATTTATGTAAGTTACCTGTAGGTAAAAGGGCTTTACAGAATAAATGGGTTTACAGGATAAAAGAAGAGGATGGAGGTAAGAAAAGATTTAAAGCCAGGTTAGTTGTAAAAGGATTTGCATAGAAAAAGGGTATTTATTTTGATGAGATATTTTCTCCAGTTGTTAAAATGACTTTTATCCATACTTTTTTAAGTATTTTGGCTACTAAAGATTTGCATTTAGAGCAACTTGATGTTAAAACAACTTTTCTTCATGGTTATTTGGATGAAGAAATATATATGGTACATCTACAAGGATTTGAGGTCAAGGGTAAGGAGAATTTGATGTGCAGATTGCAGAAAAGTTTATATGGCTTGAAGCAAGCACCTTGGTAGTGGTATATTAAATTTGACACTTTTATGAATGATCATGGATATAGTTAGTGTCATTCTGACCATTGTGTTTATTTTAAGATGTTGGATGATGATAGCTACATTATTCTATGTTTATATGTTGATGATATGCTTGTAGCTAGATCTAACATGAATCACATTAAGGGATTGAAACAATAGTTAGCACATTCATTTTCTATGAAGGATTTGGGGGTAGCAAAACAAATCCTTGGTGTGAAAATTTGTAGAGATAGGAAAAATAGGAAGTTGTCTCTATCTTAGGCTGATTATATTGAGAAGGTGTTGCAACGTTTCTCTATGGAGAATGCCAAAGCTATCAGCACACCTTTGCCTAGTCATTTGAAATTGACTAAGGATATGTGTCCTAAGACATCAAAAGAAGAGGCTAAAATGTCCAAGGTACCTTATGCTTTAGTTGTAGGGAGCTTAATGTATGCTATGGTATGTACTAGGCTAGATATTGCACACATAGTGGGATTCGTTAGCTGATATATGAGTCACCCTGGTATTGAGCATTGGAATGTAGTCAAATGGATTCTTAGATATTTGAGAGGTACATCCAATAAGTGTTTACACTTTGGGGGACCTACTACTACTGTACAAGGCTATGTTGACTCAGATTTGGTAGGAGATATAGATAGCAAGTGGAGTACTATAGGCTATGTATTTACTATTGGTGGGACAACAGTGAGTTGGATTTCTTGACTACAAAAGGTGGTTGCTTTATCCACTATAGAGGCAAAGTATGTTGCTACTACAGAGGCAGCCAATGAGATGATATGGCTTCAATTATTCATGGAAGAATTGGGACATCCACAGATGGATAATTTTATTTATATGGATAGCCAAAGTTCCATTCATCTTGCAAAGAATTCTACTTTTCACTCAAAGACAAAACACACATAGTTGCGGTACCATTTCATTTGGTTAGTTTTGGATGATGGGAAGTTAAAGCTAGAAAAGATTCATACATATGATAATCTAGAAGATATGTTTACAAAGGTAGTAACAAGGGAGAAGTTGAACTCATGTTCAACTTCAGTTGGTCTTCTAGACTAAATAGAACAAAGGAACAGCTTAGTCCAGGGTGGTTCAATCCAGTGGGAGCCTCATATGGTAGTAGTATTACTACAGGATCAATCTCCAAGTGGGAGGTTTTTTAGTGTGGATATTGATCAGTCACCAAGTGGGAGATTGTTATCTTATGGTGACTGATTAGAAAAGTATTGTACATGTTTCCTCCTGCCCTCACCAGGGTCCAGGCATAACATTCTAACCCTAAAGCAAAAAAATATTGTATAATATGGTGTAGGGATAGGGATTTCATAATGTATGATTTTAGTACTTTTGGCAATATTGAGTTGTAAGGGATTGCGGATTGTAATCAGGTTGTAATCACTGGATAATAAAATATTGGACTCATTGTTGGTGGATGTAGCCTAGGGATTGGGTGAACCATGTTAAATCTTTGTATCTTTTGTTCTCTTCTATGTGGTTTATGTTTTTTCTAATATTGGTTATTTTGCATGTAATTGTTATTTTTATCTTGTTAATCCTAACAGAATAGCTGATTGAAATAGAATACGTGTGTGTATTGACAGTGTAATGCCAAGATCTAATCCTCTAGATTAAAACCCTAGCATGAATATGTATGAGGAAACAATGCATAGATTTGTATAAGATAAGAAAGCATACCAAGTCCCCAAGGATAAAGTACTCCTACCAAACTCATAATCTGTAATTGCTACCCCATGATTGTATCTTTGAATGCTTGAATGTTGGAAATGGTGGCTCAAGGAAGAAAGGATCTCTCTTGCTCCAAATAGGTGTTCACAATAGAGTGCTCATAAAGATGCTTGATATCAAAAATGGCTTGATCTTCTATATCATCCTTTTGCAATCTTGCATCTTCACTTCACCATCAATTTCTTGCACCAATTCATTCATGAAGTTGCTTGATCATGAAATCACTTGGTCCAAATGAATGCAAATGAGAGTCTTTATATAGAGGTTTCAAGGTGAGGCTCCTAGAGTAATGTGAGGACCCATAATTCAAATTTCACCTCAAATTATGATCCAATCATAATAACCAACTAAGGAGGGAAAAGAATTAAATGAATTTTGAATTAAAACCTTTCCGCACTCAGATCCGAAGGCCCGACATTGATTTTGAAGCTCACCAAGACCAAATTTGAAAAGGGGAACCAAATCCCAAAGGAGGTCAAAGAAGACCTTGACCCTGACCTAGGTCAAGGATGACCTCATCCTTGATCTAGGGGTCCAGGTTCTGCCAGAATCAAAACAAGAGGTCTCAGGGATGCCCAAAGACCTAGAAATGATGTCAGAATGGGATAGGGTGCCAAGGAGAGGCACAAAATCCTATGATGAACATGATGAAGTCTAAGAGGACCTATTTCTATATCCTACCTAGAAAATAGAGCCATGGAAGAGGGAAATTAAGCAGAATCCTCGAGATCCTAACCCTAATTTCACCTAGAATGAAGGAATCAAGTGCAGAATGCATCCTAAATGCAAGTCTATCATGATAAATGTACTAAATGAGAGTGCTAAACCTATCAAGATGGAAGTGCTTCTATTTTAAGATGATACATTTATCCCCCACTTTATCTTAGATATGACAGTACGTGAATATGCAAGCTAAAGTAAGAAAACATCATAGTAAATAAAAAGGATATAGCCAAGTCCTCGATGTGAAGATCCTACAAAAAACTGTTAGAACCTGCAACACACAAGGTTAATGAAAATATATAAATCACCTAGAGCTCACTATATGAAAATTGAGAAGTGCATAAATCCCCTTATGCCCCCCTGTTTCAGTTTTCTACTTCCGAAGGGTGAAATAGGGTGATAAGGATAACTCTATTCACTAGATATATAGTTTGTTGAAAAATCCTTTCCTAAACCAATTATAAGGATTCCTAACCTTCCTAAACTAGTTCAATGAGTTAGTTATTTGAATCATGATTCCAATGCCACTTACGACACTAAAAATAGAGTTACCAAACTCAAGTCATGATGAAAAGAGTGGATGTCTATCTAAATGCATAAGAAGGGAAATCTGAGTTTACCATTAGAAAACCCTAAAAGAAACCCTAATAAAACCCTAATTTGAACTATAAATAAGGAAAAGGGAGAGATACTTACTCATTATTACCATTTTGAGATTTGAAAAGAGGAAGCCAGATGCTGAAGAGAGAGGAACTTTGAGTGATGCGCATGGAGCTTCTGAGGCATAGTCTGGCTATCGGACGGTCACTTCCTGAGGTGAGTTTGCTGTTGTATGCTTTTTTACTTTCCAAATTCATGTTTTTCATAGGTAAGGTTGACTTTTTCCCTTCTAGCTTGACCCTAACCCATCTATGTCAACTTTGACCCAACAAATTTGACATTGATTGGAAGGTTTTTACCTGTTCTGGGATGAGGTCGACCTTGACTCCCCAAGGTCATCCCTAACCCAAGAAAGTCAATTTTGACCCAATAAGGTCATCCTTGACCTAATTAAGGTTGACTTTAACCTAGTCTAGTTAGATGTGCATATTTGATGATGTAAATGGTTGATATGGTGTTTGTTTGTGCTTGTAGGACTTGGTCCATCTCTGAGAGCATCCCTTTGGAAAGTTGCTAGTCATGGTCAAAGAGAGATTGTCTGAGCTTGAGGATGAGGAGATGTAGTTACTGAGAGATGTGGGACTATACTGGGTATCAGTCCTTCCATAGATCAGACTACACCAAGCCATGATATTAGCTCTGATAAAGAGGTGGGATGAGGATACATTCTCCTTCCATCTTCCCTCTAGAGAGATCATAGTGACATTAGAGGATGTCTACAAAATCCTGCCGCTTCCAGTCTGAGGTCAGACCGTTAGACCTAGAGCATAGTGTGCTTGTGAGGATATTCATACAGATGTAGAGTATTGTATAGGTCAAGTTCCATAGATGTAGACCTAGTCAAATCAGGTCCTATTATCATCCATACTATCAGGCCCTACACCTTTAGTACGGAGGGTGATGCTTTGCATAGTATCCTTGGTTGTGTTACCCAACTCAAAGGGTACCATATTTTGTACACCTCTTACACATCTTATATAGAGGATGGAGAGGGAAGGAACCATGTTCTCATGGGGTCACAGCATGTTAGTCTAGCTATACCATGAGTTAGGTTAGCTAGTGAGGTATCAGAGGGAGAGTCTGTCGATATGCACGCTCTTGCAGATTTGGTTGTTTGAGTATTTTGCATGTACACATCCACAAGGAGTTCCAGTGATGGTAGATGTGAGTACACCAAGAGTCTTTATGTATCCTCTAAGAGATGTTTGGTAGTTTGGAGATATCCTCTATTGGAGGGTACATCTAGACCACATTCTGAGCACCAATGTTATATGGAGACTCTATTGCTAGATGACAGAGTGGCCTAATACACAATTCCAAATGAGATATTCATAGTGATAGAAGCTGCTAGAGGGTCATCAGAATCATATAGTGATTTCATACTATTATGATTGGGTGATGAGGCAGTTCGGCCTATTACAGGGAATCCCTAGAGTAGTACCTCGCTATGTACATTTGACGAGGTATCATCAAAGACCCAGCACCATGCACCGACCATCCATAGAAGACATAGAGGATAGTGATGCAGATGAGATAGAGGACATAGAGGTACCATAAAATGTGACCTATTCAAGCATGATCTAGGATTACATCAGGTACTGGAGTCTACAAGGGACCTGCCCCATCTTCCCTAAGGATTATCCTACAGGTGATCCAAGTTTTACAAAGAGGACTCACCGTGATAGTGGTACTACAAAGGAGGATAATGATGTCAAAGATGAGGAGGAGCACATCTCTGAGGGAGATCCCATGGAGGAGGAGAGAGTAGAGAGAGAAGATGACAGAGTGGAGGAAAGAGTAGAGGACATGCCCCCAACTAGTGATACTGGTGCGGATATACACATTACTCATGCATAACCACTGAGATTATGATAGCCCCCATGGCCCCACACAGAGACACTACCATCGAGACCTAGATATGGTGAGCATAAAGAGAGTAGTCACTCCATGCCCCCACCATCTAGACACTTTAGTGATGTCCAGGAGGGAGACCCAGGTATGAAATATGAAATTTGATTGAATAAAGTGATTTGATTTGAGATAGAAAGACACTAGATTGATAAATGTAATTTTCCTTCTACAGCTAGCATAGTGGAGTGGGGGAGCTTTATATCTTAGATTCTCAAGGATACCATTATATCCTATTGACTACCAGCCAACAAGAAACATTCTTCCATTGGTCGCAGAGATCCCGACAAGCATGCCGACATCTTTGCATGTATCCAGCAAGAGCTGAGGCTGTGCAGAGAAAGGGAGGAGAGGTTGATAGTTGAGCTACAGAGTGCCCAAGAGTGTCCATAGGGTATGAGCATATTGAGGAGCCACACATGGACACACAAATATTCATCTTCCTATCATAGGCCAGAGAGATCTAGGAGCCATTGGCCATTAGAGCGTAGTGATAGACATAGTGAAAGATAGGGCCATTGGCCACATATGTATCAGAACTTGAAAAACTATTTTTGATGAATGAAAAACTTTCTCTACTGATTAGTTCTATGTTTTAATACTATGTTTTCATCAATATAAAACTTAATAGAAAGAAAGAAAGTGCATGAATATATTCAATATGTAATTCTGCTAGAACTACATAACCTATAAAACAAACTTTATAAGGAATACATAAATGCACAAGGAAAGAATGAATGAAATTAAGGATTATAAAATTTGAGATGCATGATATTAATGGGTTCCTTAAAAGAAACACCATCCATATCAGCAATTTTATAAGCACCTGAACCAAAGTCTTCAATAACAACAAAAGGTCTAAGCCAATTAGGGCTAAATTTTCCTTTTTCTCCTGGTAAAGCATTCACATTTTGTTGATTCTCATAAAGGACTAAATCACCAATCGCAAATGTTCATTCAATTACCTTATGATTGTATTGTTTTTGAAGAGATTTATGATAAGCTTTTATATGTTCTAATGCATGTATCCATTGTTCATCAAACATTTCTAGCTCTTGTAAGTGTTGTTCATGAAAAGTATCGTTATCAATTATCCCATGAAATGAAATACATAGAGAAGGTATCTCTAATTCCAAAGGCATAATAGCATCAGTACCATAGACAAGGTTGTAAGTAGAAGTACCCGTGGCAGTACGAACACTAGTCCTATAAGCCCATAAAGCATAGGTTAGTTGAGTATGCCAATCTTTTGCATGCTTACTAACTATTTTTCTCAAAATTTATTCAATGATTTTATTTGATGCTTCAGCTTGTCCATTAGATTGAGGATAATAAGCAGTTGAAAATCTATGTTTAATTCTATAATTCTCCAAGAATTTTGTGACTTCTTTATTTTTAAAAGAGGTACTGTTATCTGAAACTATCGTCAAAGGATTACCAAATCTTGTTATGATATTATTAAGGATGAAATCACAAATAACATCCGTCATTGTTGAATGAAGAGGGACAACCTTGACCCACTTTGTAAAGTAATCTATAGCAGTCATAATGTAAGTATGTCCTTGAGAAGAAGATGGTGAGATTTTTCCAATAAGGTCAAAGCCCCAAACACTAAAAGTCCATGGAGAAACTTGATTACAGAGCTCACAAGTAGAAGCATGAATCAAATTACTATGTTGTTGACATTGAGGACATTTCTTAACAAACATGAAAGAATCTTACTCCATTATTTGCCAATAATATCCCATTCTAAGCAATTTATTAACCAGGGATTTTCCACCAAAATGTCCCCCACAAGAACTAGAATGAGCTTCCACCAAAGCTATGGGGGTTTCAGTTCTATTGATACATCTTAATAATAATCCTTCATAAGAGCATTTGTAAAGAATATCTCCTAAAATGATGTAACGCACTATGAGTTTCCTAATATGATTACATGTGTTCCTTGTTGTTGATTCAAGAAAAGTACCATCCTTCAAAAAATGAAAAATATGTGAATACCATTCATCTGAATGCAAATTGAAACAATTAGAGGTAATATTTATAGAAATTACAGGGCTTTTAAGAGTTTGTATACTAAATTGAAACTTTTTAGCATTATTTTCAAGACAAACCAAAGAATATGTGTTTTCCATGGCGTATGCATGTCGATTATCCTTCCTAGGTAAAGTCTGAATCATATAAGAGGAGAATTGTGAAAGCACATCAAGAGCTAAATCTCTATATTGTGTCATTTTATCATTCTTAGTTTGATATCCTCCTTTAATCTATTCAATAATCAATTTTGAATCTCCATATATCTATAAATATTTGATATTAAGAGATGAAGCTTCTCGTAGGCCAGCTATAAGAGCTTCATACTCCACAATGTTATTAGTACAAGGAAAGGTTAATTTGTATGATAAAGGAATGGGTTTTTTCATAGGGGGAATTAAGATAATACCCACACCAGAACCTATCTTACATTTAGACCCATCAAAATATAATTCCCAAATATCATCCTATTGAATAGCTAGAATATTATCATCAGGGAATTCCATTGAAGTAGAACATGTATTGGGATGAGGACAAGGAGCTTCAGCTAAATAATCTATTAACGCTTGTCCCTTAATAGACTTCTAAGAAATGAAATTAAGATCAAATTCTGTAAGAAACATCACCCACTTTTCCAACTGGCCAAAGAGATCAATTTGTGAGAAAAGATGTTTCAAAGGATCAAATTTAACAATCACATTAACTTCAGCATTTATAAGATAATGCCTAAGTTTTTGACATGCATAAACTACAACTAGACATTATCTTTCCAAATCTATATATCTTGTTTCATAATCAAGTAAAGTCCAACTAATGTAATACACAGGTCTTTCCTTACCATCATTATCATTTTGAGCTAACAACACATTCACAGCCTTCAAAGTTGCTGAATTATATAAATGGAATGGTTTATCAAATTTAGCTAGCTGCAAGATAGGAGGATTTGTAAGATACTCATTAAATTTCTCAAAAGCTTGTTTACACTCATCATTCCAAGAGAAAGTAGTATCCTTTCTAAGCAAGGAAGGAAAAGGGATAGTTTGATCCACTAAATTAGAAATAAAGTGATGAATAGCTTGTATTTTTCCTTGTAAACTTCGTAATTGAGAAATATTCTTAGGAGGGGGCATATTAACAATAGCTTCAATATTTTCAATATCTACTTCTATACCTCACTTAGAGATTATAAATCCTAATAATTTACCAGAATCAACTCCAAAGACACATTTCTTAGGATTCAATCTCATGTTGTAACTTCTAATCCTTTCAAATATTTGTCGTAAAATAGTAACGTGCTCTTCTCTTTGTATAGATTTTGCTAAGATATCATCCACATAATCTTTGAGGATCTTATGAGTGTAATCATGAAAAATCAAAGTCATAGCTCATTGATAAGTTGCTCCTGCATTTTTTAATCCAAAAGGCATCATGACCCAACAAAAAGTTCCCCAAGGTGTTATAAATGTAGTCTTAAATTGATCTTCAGGAGGGATAAAGATTTGATTATATCTCGAAAAACCATCCATAAAAGATAACAAGGCATGTCCCGTTGTTGAATCCACAATCATATCAATGTTATGTAATGGGAAATCATCTTTTAAGGATGCCTTATTTAAATCTTTGAAATCAGTACACATCCTTATCTTATTTTCTCCTTTTGAAATAGGCACAATATTTGAAATCCAATTTGAGTAATCAATAGAACGGATAAATCTAGAATCCAATAATTTTTCAATTTCATGTTTCACTAATAAAGTAATTTGTGGATTCATCTTTCAAATTTTCTACTTCACAAGTTTCATATTCAGTTTTAAAACAATGTTATGAGTAACGATGTTAGAATCTATACTCGGCATATTTGAATATTTCCAAGAAAAAATGTCCTTAAATTCAAGCAAAAGGGAAACCAACCAATCATGTTCATCCTGATTCAAACATTTCCCAATCTTTATCATCCTTCCTAAGTTATTTTCATCCATTTGAATATCAATAGTTTCAGTTATTAACAAATCACTTCATATCAGAGGATCCTTTAATAAAGGGAGAGTATCTTGTTTATCATGTTCTCCAAAATAAGCATCGGTACTTAAACAATAAGGTTTCCATCATTTGTGATGAAACTTAGGTAAGTCTTCATAAACTCCTAAAAATTCCATTAAGGCTTCATCTTCAGGAAAAAAGAAAGGTTCTTGATTAAGGTCAATAAGAAGTGGGTTAACCAACTTCAACTGTCCATCATAAATATGATTAACATTAAGAGGAAAAGTTGGTGGTTGTCTATAAGGATTGAATCCTAATCCATATGTATGATCATAAACTTCATTATCTAAAGGAACTTTTATACCTTGTTCATATTTACCACATCCTTTTCCATTAAATCTTGATTTTTTCAGAAAATGATAACCAAGACCATATCGATCAGTCATATCAGAAGGAGTCCAAGGAGCGGCATATGTCACAATATCATAACAATCAAGCTTTATAGTTTCAATCATTTCATTAATCGAAGTGGCAACAAAATTACTTTTTAGTTCCTCGGAAAGCGGGGAAGGAGTAAAGACTTTTTTCTCAAACTCATTTTGTTTCTTCATGAATTCCAAATCAGAGACCTTATATTCTCCAATAAAAGTAGGATTAAAATCCAGTGTCCCCCAATCATCCTCAGTCAAAGAAGAAGATGGAGCTTCTTGTTGTTGAATCCCAGGTTGTTTTATCTCAGATTGTTGTATCTCTGGTTGTTTTTCAATCTCTTTACTAGGTTGAATAGGCTTAGAGATTTTGGCATATTCTGCATCTAAGCAAGGATTCGGCGTATCATCCTCATGTAATGTATACATTAAGTTGTTATAGATGAACCTAACCTTGTGATGAAGAGTAGAAGGAACTACATGCATAGTATGTAACCATCATCTTCCTAAAAGAAGGTTATAATTAAGAGGTCTAGGCATAACATGAATAGGAGTATTTAGAATTACTGGACCAACTTTAACAGGTAAGGTAATAATGCCCAAAGTTCTCTTCACAATATTGTCAAATCCACGTATAGGGACATTATCAGGTTGAATAGTGGTGAGATCAGCCTTAATTGCCTTAAGCATATCCTTACTACAAACATTAAGCCCAGATCTATTATCAATTAAAGTTCTTCGAATGATACTCTGACTAATAGAGACAGCAACCATAAGAGCATCATATTGATTCTGCACCTCGAGGGAAGGTAAATCATTATCAGAAAACACAATAGGAGATACAAAAGCCATAGTATGCATGCAATATAAAATAGAATGAATGTTTTCTTGATCAAGAGGTGAAGTAGGAAGAGTAGATAAAGCTTTTTGCAATGCCTCATGATATGTTAGGGAAGTTTGAAGTAATTCCCATAAAGATATCTTAGCAGGAGTAGTACGTAATTGGTCAACTAAGTTATACTCCTTGAAAGTAGATGGAAAACTAGGTGCTTGAGGAATCATAGGTTGAGAAGGAGGTAAACAAACTAGAACAGTAGGTTGAGGGTTATTCCATGTGTGATAAGCATGTGAAACAGAATCAGTGTTATCAAAGAAATCCAAAGGATCTCTAGGATTACCTTTAATTGTTATGCAAGGATATCCTTTTACCATCATCAAAGGTGTAGGATATATCATTTTAGGTTTATCAATGTTTCAAATAGTGGGACATGAAGGTCACCATGCACACACCCTATGGTAAAGGTCAATTGGAGAGGTTGTGGAGGAGAGTGAAATAGGAATAGGATCCATGGAGATCTTATCCGAAACATTTTCATCCTCACTACCATATACCTCATTAGGGAATCTATCCTTTTGTACAATAAAAGCCTCATCAAAGTACTCAAAACAAGAATCATACAGGTTGAATACAAAGAAATACTAAAAGCTTGAAAATGTAAATGTTTTTGTATTTTAAAGAGATTTTGCAATTTTTTTGTATTTTTTTTTTTGAAATATAAATGCAAGAAATCTAATCTTATAAGCATGCAAGATTTAAACCTAACACCAAAAAGAAAGATTTGTCATAAACGGGTTCACCAAAATGAATAATAGTAAATTGGAGCTTTAACCATGCATCTAACATTCACCTATTATTCATTTGTTTTTTCTTTGAATTGGAATTAAATAAGTAAATCTGGAAATGCTTGAAAATCAATCAAGATAAGATACATACCTCATAATGGAACAGATCTGGAAATACCTATTTTCTGAATCCTGTGTGCAGTTTCAAAAGATTCTGCAACCAAATCTGGGACCAGAAAACTAAAACAAAGAAAACCAAGAAATCTTTTTTCTTTCTAGTAGTAGGTAGTCTTTGACCCTGATAAAAGGTCAAAGACCTCTTCAAGATTTTAAAGGTCGACCTTGACTTTGTTCACGGATCTTGAAAGTTCATCGAAAAGGGTACTCAGATCTGCCCTCCAATTCTTGAAACAATAACTGTAGATATCTTTAAATTGGGGTTTTTTGGGTGGCTATATAGGGTTTTGCATTAGTTAAACCCCCATTTTGGTGATCTCCACCTCCACGAATAGCTGATTGAAATAGAATGTGTGTGTGTGTGTATTGAAAGTGTAATGCCAAGATCTAATCCTCTAGATTAAAACCCTAGCATGAATATGTATGAGGAAACAATGCATAGATTTGAATAAGATAGGAAGGCATACCAAGCCCCCAAGGATAAAGTACTCCAACCAAACTCATAATCCATAATTTCTACCCCATGATTGTATCTTTGAATGCTTGAATGTTGGCAATGGTGGCTCAAGGAAGAAAGGATCTCTCTTGCTCCAAATAGGTGTTCACAATGGTGTGCTCATAAAGATACTTGATATCAAAAATGGCTTGATCTTCTATATCATCCTCTTGCAATCTTGCATCTTCACTTCACCATCAATTGCTTGCATCAATCTATTCATGAAGTTTCTTGATCATGAAATCACTTGGTCCAAATGAAGGCAAATAAGAGTCTTTATATAGAGGTTTCAAGGTGAGGCTCCTAGA
>BSBK01002119.1:240000-410000 GCA_027943335.1 Chamaecyparis obtusa
CCTATTAGGTTTTTGTGGAGTTCAAGCTATTGCATCAACACTTGTGATCACATCCAAAGAGGCATTACATCATTAAGGTATAAGGTGGTTTATGTTTCACATCTTGCTTCCATTTCATCTTTCCTTATGCAATTTCAATTCAATTTCAAGGTTGATTCCTAAACAAGGGTTTGACCAAGTAAAACCCCTTTTCACAACCTTCTTCCTCATTTTTATATGTGTAGGAATAGGTTACATAATTACAATCTCATATCTAAGAAGTACAGGTAGATACATAGGATCTTGGAAAGTTTCACCAATTTTGGCACTATTGGGAACAAGTTGACTTATCAAATTGTCCATGAGAACAAGTTGAAGTATCGACTTGTCCCTCAAAAACCAACATGTACCTACACTTTTTGGCTGAAAATTTTATGATAGAAAGATTCAAGTCCTTGCCTTCCAGATCTAAAGTTACTACAAGATCTAAGATTCTAGTAACAATTAAATTTAGATTCAAAGTTTATATCCCCTCATCTTTCTTAAAGGTACATTCATTCTTTCCTTTCTCTTTTATTTACCTCATTAGATCAGATCTATCATTAAACAAATAATCTTCTAGGAATTCAAAACCCTACATTGATATAGATCTTACATTAACACCCCTTCTCCTTTTGGTTGTGCTAATCATATTTTCTTTGTGGTATTTTTTCATTCTAATGTATGACTTGGTAAGTAATCTACATCTTAGCATTGCTCACCATTTCTTATTATACATTTTGGTGAACCCAACTCATAACATTTCCTCCGTTTGTTTTTGGTAGTTAGATCTTTCTTTCATTACATTCCCACTTTGATGTAGTGTCTAGATCTACTTGTATGCATTGCATTAATCAATCTTTACATCATACCTTTGCTACATTACATAAATTTAGATCTTATTTTCATGCATTAAATTTTTGTATAGATCCATTACATTCTTTTGTGATTACATGTTTCAAAAAAATAAACAATGCAAAATATTGTATGTCATGCATTAGTTAGTAGTCATTGTTTCATGTTATTCTATGCATGTTTTCATTTTATATTAGTCTTAAAATGCATCTATTTTCTCAAGGTGATAGTGGCTTAGTCTACCTTTTATCACTTTATTCCTCTCCTAAGGACCCCCCTCTCCATGAAGCCATATCGTGCAAGATGTTGTTAACCCTTATTTCAATAATCTCTCTCTTTCAGAGGAAGTGTTGAAGATTGTTGTTAACCCTTCTCTTGATATGTGCTTCTCCCATGAGAATACATTTCTTAAATTTGATAATTCCCCTTGTGATACCTTACCTTCTATCCATTTCCATGATTTTCCCTTTCTAGGAATGAAGCTTTGATGAATTATGATTATACTTCTCCTAAAGTTTGCAATGATCTCCCTATTTGGCATGAACCACTAGCTAATGATGTTGACTATTCTCTCCCTCATGAAGCAACTATGATAAACAATGAAATTATGGTTAATATTTCTTTTACTCCCTCTAAAGATGACACATTCATATATTATGGTGATCCTTCTCCCAATATGTACCCATTTCGTGAGGATATTTTGGATCAAGAGGAGGACATTATAAATACCTTTCTTAACATCATCTTACCTTCATTTGACATCCCTTTTAGAGATGAAGCATTAATGGATGCCCCTAGTCTCCATTCTAAAAGTTTTCGTACCCATGAGGACACCTTGTAATAAGAGGATAATATTATTACTAATTCCCTTGATTCTCTCCCTTTTATTGATGAGCCCATGAATAATCAAGATCTTTAACAATTCAATGATTTCAATGTTTTGAGTAATGAAAAACCTCAAGTTGTTGTTCATCTTCATCAAAATAACCCTCAACCTCAAAACAAATTAATCATTATTGTGAAAGATGCTCAAAAACCTAACTATCATGTGGTTTATCATACCTACAACACGAGAAATAATAGACAACCTAAAATTTATGTTATTCCTCCTCTTCCTTCTTCTCAATTGGCACTTCCTCCTCCCCCCATCTTCCTTAAAATCTTGGAAAGGAGTATGATTTAGTAGAGAAGCTTTGTGCTACCCTTGCCAAGATATCCCTTTGGGAGATTCTTCAAACCTCACTTACTTATCATGAAGTTGTAGACACCTAAATTTGATTACATAATTTAGTAATTTTATTTAGTCTTCTCCTAGGACATCTTATTAATTAAATATTAATATTTAATTAATTTATATCATCCCCTAGTTAATTAATTTAATTAATTAACTATAGTCCAATTAATTATCAAAATGACAAACCTATAGTCTGATAATTAATTAAATCCCTATTCCTCTATTAATTTAAATGGATACATTTATCTAAATAAATTAATTCATAAACCCCCTTTTCCTCCCACTTAGAATTAAATTAAATATTTAATTCTAAAAATCCTAATTCTCCTCCATTAGCTAATAATCCATGCTTAGCTAATTTAATCCTCCACTCATTCTCTCTCCTCCCATCACATCCTCCTAATCCTTCACTTACCCTCTAAACCAAGCTTAATCACCCTTTAAACATTTGCACAATCATAATCCAAGATTAAGAAATGCTAATCCACCACAAGTCAACCCTCGTGTCAACACTTCCACATCCTCCAATGACAAATCATAGAGCCTCTTACATCTCTTACACACTTGTCCCCTCTCACACCCTCTAAAGTGGACACATCCCTCAAGGATTTGGCCTCTCCTCTCATCCTCCCTCATTGTGACACTTGTCACAATGCTATGCATTTGAGAAAGCACAATCCATGTGCTCTCCCTTGGATGCATCTCCACCATTTCTTATTCCCCTTTTGCTTCTTAATCTTGATTGTCTATTTCACACTCCTTTCTATAAAAGAGAAGTTCTCCTCCTTCATTTCTATCCATCTTTTATGCAAAGTTATCCTGCTAGTTTAAGAGCCTAAAAACTACCAAGCTACCATTATAATGCCAAAATATCCATTGAAGCTTGAGCATAGCATTTGAGCACACATATCTACATCCTTTGGACAAAATCTATTCAACAAGGAAGGTTTGCTTGCTTTTGAGTTTTTTTGTGTAAGCTTTCTTTGGTCTAATCTTAAGTGTTATCTAGCTTGTTTTGTTGAATGTTTAGCTTGCTTTCCATTCCTTAACACTACATTTTAGGTATTACAGAAGCATTACAAAAAAAATTGTGGAATGTAACTATCCCACCTCCTAAGCAAGACAATCTCAATTCGATCTTGGAATGCATGAATGCGACTGTCAAAAAACCTCAAATCATGTTTTCTCAAGATGAATCACCTTCTAAAGAAATTCAAAATCAACATGATGCTCTTATGGTTGTCATCCTTATCAATGGTAATCTTATTCAAATAACTTTAATTGATAATGGATTAGGACTTGATGTTTGTAGCGTTGACTTGTTACACGATATAAAGGTGGATACTTCATGAATCAAACTTGATTCTATTCATATATGTGTCTTTTAAAATGCTCCTAAATAATCTTTGGGTGTTATCACTTTGCCTATTGATGAAGGGCATTACCCTCATTTAACCAAAAACACATAATACAACAGGAAAATAAATAGAAAGTTGCAATAACGGGTTAATGGAAAGAACAAAAACACTTGCTTTCTATTATCCTCAATAAAATTAAATTACAATATTCATAAAAATAACATGCTACAACCACATGGGTATTTTCATTACAATAATCTGTAAGACGGAGCCATAATCTACACTTCTAGAACTAAAACCTAAAATCCCCCTTTAGCCCTATTTGAGTAGCACAATTAGACACCTAAGAATATTCTAGAAAGTGAAACTTTCCCATTTTGGCACCCAACAATTCAATTTCCTACCTTAAGTGAAACTAGATTCGTTAAGGCACAACTTCTAAGAATCATAACTTGTGAACTATTGAGTCAATTGGCTATTATAACCCCATTTCAAAAATGACATGAATCTCTCTACACCTTGGGCTAGTTAATTCTTAGCCAATCAAAGTTTGACCCCTTTTTAGAGCCTCTAAAGCATTCACAACTAAGTTCAAAGTTTTTGTACCACCTTATTTTTGGTCTTTGGTGATTGATCAAGGAGGTACTATACACTTTCCATGTATCCTCACTGGGGTTTAGGGATGACATGTTATAACTAATCCTAACCCTAAAGTGGAAAAAAGAGGCTTTTATAAAATAGCTTATGGTTAGGGATTTCATTATGTATGTTGTAGTAGCTTCTTGCAGTTGTATTGAGCTATAAGGGATTGTGGATTGTAATCAAGTTGTAATCACTAGATAATAATAATAATGGATTCATTGTTGGTGGATGTAGCCTAGGGATTGGGTGAACCATTTTAAATCATTGAGTCTTGTGTTCTCTTCTATGTGGTTTATTATTTTCTGATATTGGTTACATTTGCATGTAATTGTTAATTTATGTTTGCTAACCCTAACAAGTGGTATCACAGTGAGGATTTTTTTCAATTATCCTCTACAGGAAGGTCTTACAATTGAGTGGAAGTCTCACAGTTGAGTGGGAGTAATGGAAGATGAGGGTAAGTTGAAGGTTCAAGTTTAATGGGCAGAACTTTTAGTTATGGAAAATGCAAATGGAGGACTATCTCTATCAGAAGGATCTATGGTGTCCATTGGAAGGAAAATCCAAGAAACCAACAACAATGACTGATGAGGATTGGGATATTTTAGATAGGAAGGCACTTGGTAGTATTTTTTTATGCTTGGAACAACTAGTGGCATTTAATATAACACAAGTAAAGATGACTGAATATTTGATGGAAACCCTAGAGAAGTTATATGAAAAGCCTTCTGCTTCAAATATGGTATTCTTTATGAAGCATTTATTTAATATCAAAATGGTATAAGGTGGGTTAGTTGCTGATCATTTAAATGAGTTTAATATAGTTACCAGTCAATTATCTTATGTTAATGTTAATTTTGATGAAGAAATTAGGGCTCTTTTGATTCTATGTTCTTTGCCTAAAAGCTAGAATGGTTTGGTAGTGGCTGTTAGTAACTTTGTTTCTAGTTCAAATACCCTAAAATTTGATGATGTTGTTGGTGTTATTTTGAGTGACTAAATTCATAGGAAAAGCTCAAGTGGATCCACATTAGGTAGTATCTTAAGTGCACAAAGCAGAGGCAGAATGAATGAGAGAGGAAATAATTCTAGAAATCATGGGAAATCAAGAGGAAAATCAAAGGGTAAGAGGTCTCAATCTAGAGGACCAAATGATTGATGGTACTATAGAAAACTAGGTCATAAGAAGATAGATTGATGGTCTCATAAGAATAAAGGAGACAAACAAGAAGGTAATAAGGAGGCAAATGTGGTAAGTAATAAATCCAAAGAGGATGATTTTCTTCTTTCTTTAGAAAGTGTTGATGATTCATGGGTTTTAGATTCAGGGGCTTCATTTCATGCTACACCACATATAGGTTATTTTATTAATTATGTTCAAGGGGATTTTGGGCTAGTTTATTTGGGAGATAATGAACCATGTCAAATTGTTGGAAAGGGGAAAATTAAGATTAAGTTGCAGAATGGGAATCATTGGCTACTACAAGAGGTAAGACATGTTCCAAGACTAAGTAGGAATTTAATTTCAGCAGGGAAACTAGGTGATGAGGGTTGCACAGTTACTTTTAATGATAGAAATTGGAAGGTTTCAAAAGGTTCCTTAGTAGTAGAAAAGGGTGTGAAAGTAGGCACCTTATATCTCTGTAAAGGTCATATTGTTCCTTCTACTTTAATTGTTTCAGAGAAAAATGAATGTTCAAGAACAGTTGTTGCAGTTGAGAAGGAAGAACAGCAAACAGTTGTTGTAGATTCTAATACAACACTATGGCACAGCAAACTTGGGCACATGAGTGAAAAAGGTATGAAATTAATTCATTCAAAGAAATTTTTACCAGGTTTGAAATGTGTCAATATGGATTTATGTGAAAGTTGTGTGTGTGGAAAATAGAAGAGAGTTAGTTTTGTGAAGAGTGGGAAGGAAAAGAAAAATGAGAAATTAGAGCTTGTGCATACAGATGTATGGGGACTAGCTCAGGTATCTTCCCTTGGTGGCTCTCTATATTATGCTACATTTATACATGATGCAACAAGAAAAGTATGTATTTATTTCCTTAGATAGAAATATGATGTATTTCAAACTTTTAAGAAATGGAAATGCTTGGTTGAGAATGAGACTAGTAAAAGGTTAAAATTTCTCAGATCTTATAATGGTGGTGATTATTGTAGTACATAATTTGAATATTATTGTTCCTCTAATGGTATTCATAGGCAGAAAATTGTACCAAGGAATCCACAAGAAAATAGAGTGGTTGAATGCATGAACAGGACAATAATGGAGCATGCAAGGAGTATGAGGTTACATGATGGTTTTCCCTTAAACATGTGGGTGGAGGCTGTTAATACAGATGCATATTTAATCAATAGAGGTCTCTCTACTCCTTTGGGTTGTGGTATTCTAGAGGAAGCATGGACTGGTAAGAAGGTGAGTTATTCTTTTCTCAAAACCTTTGGTTGTGAAGCATTTGCACATATAGATTATGAAAATAGAACCAATATGGAAGCTAAATCTAAGAAATTTGTATTTATTGGATATGGCATTGATGAATTTGGTTATAGGATTTGGGATCTTGAAAATAATAAAATTGTAAGAAGCAGGGATGTCATATTCAATGAGAAAGTGTTGTACAAAGATCTGTTGCAATAGCATGAGAATAAAGAAATGATTATGTAGTATTGGATGATACTCCAATAGTCCTTATGCTCTACAACAATAGAAACAAAAAATAACATAAACCACAATGAAAGTTAGATGGTCAACAAGGTTAAGTAGACCTCTAGAAATATTTTCTCCCTCTTTAAGTATTCTATTTTATTAATAGATGTTGGTGAACCATAATGTCATGATGAAGCTGTGCAGGTGGATACAAAGCTTCAGTGGGAGTTGACAATGATAGATGAAATAGAATCTTTGTTGAAAACTCAAACTTGGAATTTATGTAAGTTACTTACAAGTAACAGGGCTTTACAAAATAAATGGGTTTATAGGTTGAAAGAAGAGGATAGAGGTAAGAGAATATTTAAAGCCAGGTTAGTTGTAAAAGGATTTGCACAGAAAAAAGGGCATTGATTTTGATGAGATATTTTCTCCAGTTGTTAAAATGACTTATATTCATATTGTTTTAAGTATTGTGGTTGCTGAAGATTTTCATTTAAAATAGCTTGATGTTAAAACAACTTTTCTTTATGGTGATTTGGATGAAGAAATATATGGAACAACCAAATGGAGTTGAGGTCAAAGATAAGGAGCACTTAGTGTGTAGATTGAAGAAAACTTTATATGGCTTGAAGCAAGCACCTCGACAATGGTATCTTAAATTTGATAGCTTTATGCATGAGCATGGATATACTAGGTGTCATTTAGATCATTATGTTTATTTTAAGAGGTTGGATAATGATAGCTACATTATTTTATGTGTATATGTTGATGATATGATTGTAGTTGGGTCTAACATGTATCACATTAAGGGATTGAAATAAAATTTAGCACTCATTTACTATGAAGGATTTGGGGGAAGAAGAAAAATCCTTGGTATGAAAATATGTAGAGATAGGAAGCACAAAAACATGACTCTATCACAAGATGCTTATATTGAGAAGGTGTTGCAATGTTTCTCTATGGGGAATGCCAAAACTGTTAGCACACCTTTTTCCTAGTCATTTGAAATTGACTAAGGAGATTTGTCCAAAGACACCAGAAGAGGAGACTAAAAAATCCAAGGTACCTTATACTTCAATTGTAGGAAGTTTAATGTGTGTTATGATATGTACTCAATCAGATATTGCACATGTTAAACTACAACTGATTAACTACTTGGAGAATAGAGTGGAGAATGTGAAGATGATCACTGAGCTAATAAAGTATATGTGAGACATTAGATCACTTATTATATTGTCATTGATGTCAACTAGCTTTGACTTTACTTATCATGATAGTTGCAAACATATGAAGAAGGTAATAATGGTGAAAGAATGAGATATTAACATGAAGATGAGATGCATGAGAAAGATATGAACATGGTATTCATTGGGTAACTTATTGATGAGTCTATAACATTATGATAGTGATTTGATTGTATTACATGATTCTCTGAATATTGAAGATCAAGAATGTACAAGTTAATGTGGTCAGTAATGAAGAACTTAGTATACACCGAGTTGAGATAGTGTACACCAAGTAAGTGTAGTGTATACCGAGTGCGGTATTAACCAAGTAGGAAGTCACCGACACATCACGATATTGACTGAGCTGGAGAAATAAGGAGATACATACGATTATCAAATTAAGATGATGAGTTGGATGAATATGGAGGATTTTGAGGTTAAAGATAAAGTTTTTTATGAAGATCAATGATTGAAAAAATTCAAGGAATATCAGATGATGAAAATAGAAAATGTGTTAAGGCACAAGTTCCAAGGAAGGTTTAAGAGGCACAATCAACGATGGAGATTAAGAGGCAAAATCTATGGTTTTAAATAGTTTATAATGTCTCTATAAGGAGACAAGAAATTAATAGTGAGGTATGTGTGTGAGGAGATGATTGTATTCATGCAAAGTTGGTCAGATGGGTTGAAGTAGGAACCGAGAAATTTTGCAGACTACACCAAGCATTAGAAGAAGTTAACCGAGAAGAATAGAGTTGGAGGATGAAAGGAAATTGAAAAGATTATATAGGCCAGAGGTATATTGAGCTTAGCATAGATCTAAATATCTATAAAGGAAGTTTCATTTGAATCAGGTTATTTAATATTGCATTCTAACCATTACTACAAACAAAATCTCTTAATCGAGTGAGACTTAACAGTCTTTATTATTTCTTTATGACATTCAAATGAATATTGATTGTTTTCTTGTTGACCCAAATTAATGTATGGTCACGGAGAACTGTTAGTGATAAATCCTCTAACAAGGTCACACCTTACAATGTGTTTTGTAACCTTTAACAAGGTTGGCTCTTAACCGAGCTCACTTTAGAAGAGTGAAAATATTTCGGGTACTGGTCCCAGGTGGTTTTTCCCCTAACACAGTTTCCATGTTAAAAATTAAGTGTTAAATGTGTATGCATGTGATGATTTTTTATTTTACTTTACACATTACATTTATTGGTTTGATCGGTATATACTAGATAATTTATGTGATATTCGGTTAATGAACAAAAGGAGGAACATACAAGTTTTACCGAGTTGTTTGGTTTATTTGTTAAAATTGGTTATATACATCTAAGAGTGAATTGGGACTATAGGATAACTAGACTTAACTGATTCAACCCCCCCCCCCCCCCCCCCCCTCTTAGTTATCTAATAATTGGTATCAGAGCTCTGAGTACTTGAAAGAAAAGTTTCAAGGACTTAAGTTCAAGATGACAAGATGTATAAGAGAGAAGTGCCAAAGATGGACAAAGATAATTTTTCAACATGGTAGAGAAGGATGAAGTTTTACTTATCCAGCATTGCAGATTCTGCACTATACTATTTGGAAAATGACTATATAACTCATATTGGTCCTTTTACTGTCAACAAAATGAAAGAGAGACAAGAACATAATGCATTGATGATTGATATTACTTCTTCTCTATCAAATGTTGAATTTGAAGACATCAAGAGTTGTACAACTGCAAGAGAAATGTGGGACAAACTGACATTAGTTCATGGAGGAGATCATAATGTGCTTAGGGAAAAGGCAAAAAGCTTAAGAGGAAATTTTGATGATATGAAGATGAAATAAGGTGAAAACATTACTTAGTACAACAACCGAGTCAAGGAAGTGGTGAATGCTATCTGAGGAGCAGGTGGAATTATTGAAGAAGATATTGTGGTAAGTAAAATTCTCAGAACACTATTTCCTACTTATGATATTAGAGTTTCTGCAATACATGAAATGAGAGAAGTTCCTAGAAATGATGTTTCCCTTGATATTCTAATCGGTAGATTGACTTAATTTGAGCTTAACAATTATGACAACAACATTTTACCTAAGCTAAAATCTACATTTATATCATCTTTGAATATTGGAAGATCAAGTAGTAGACATAAGATAAGAAATAAAAGTGATAATGAAGTTGAAGAAGATGATCTTGATGAACTTGAAGCATTAATGGATAGAAGGCTACCAAAAGGAAAAGGAAGATATAGAGGTAAACTATCATTGGTATATCTTTTTTTTTTGGTAAAAGGTCGAGGCCAAGATTTTATTAATCCTTTAAACATTTACATGGACCCCACTCAGTGTAGGCACTGGTAGGGAAGAGCGAGGTTGAGAAACCCTCCAGCCTTGCCTGGGACCATAGTCCAATTTTTATACATATCATTTATAGGAGGGCATCCCCTTCCTTTACATAACATATCAAAAAGATATTACAATTTACATAATCCACCATGCTATTATTAAGTTATAATCTTAGATGTGTTCTATCCTTTCTGCTGAAAAGGATATTATTCCCTCCTACTATCCCACCTTGATATGGATCATGCTTAGATTAGATTCTCTATAAGTGTTGTCATACTCAATACAGGTTGACTATGTTTGCAATCTTAGTTAGTATATCAAGAATAGCATTATAGTGCCTTGACAAGTTTGTTTAGAAAGAAAAAGGGTGAGGAAAGGAAAGATATAGATACGTTCCCTCCATGAATAAAATTTCTCTCTGCTAATCTTTATGCCATTGATGATTTATTTTGATAAAAATAGAGAACTGGATACCTCAAAACAACATTAAATGCTTATTAGACTATTAAGATACCCCAAAAACTACTCAGATGTTAAAGAAATTGAGCATGTGGAAAGGAAAAAAGCTACTCAAGCCTAGAATAAGTCTAATCAGAAGCTGAACTAATACTCCTACTACTAGTAGTAACTTTTTCCTATCAATATTCATTCTTTCTCTACCTTGATTTAGTAGTCAGAAAATACCAAAATCCTTGTTCATTATGGTTTTAGAATAGAAATGACATAACATTATAAGAAATGGAAAAAACAAAACTTTACTTCTAAACATGGATGCAGATAATTAATGTTTAAACAAAGATATATCCTAAAGAAATCAAGAACCCCTTAACAGCACCAAAAGGAGAGAGGAAAAGATATCTAAAAATCTTCCCCAGAGCAAAACCTTCTGGGTTTCTTCCAACATCTAATTGCCCAGATAATCCTTAATCTGAGGTTTGTGTATGATCCCTATATACTGACTTCAAGATTAACGACTATCCATGTAAAAATGTCCATATTTGCTACATTTCTAATTGTGAACACCTAAAGCCAAGAGGAGGATCTTTTGTATAAAATATCTTCACAATAAGTACATTGGGTAATATGAAAGGATAAAAGGATAAAATAGAGGACTATAGTATTTAATCTTGAAGATTGGTTGTTCAAAAAGGACATCTTGTATACTCTTCTTGTGACACTGAAACCCTACCTATGCCTATCAGCAAAAGTGTGTAAGCATAATGAAAACCCAGAATTAATTTACAATCAAACCTTAAGGATCGCCAAGCAAGCCTAATTAAGGATACTTACATTAGCTAGGAGGGAAACCATGATTACTAGGTAATTCTAGTTTGAATCTAAAAAGGAGACAATAAGAAAGTCCTTTGAGCTTGAATATACTGTCATACCTTTTAATGAACCCACAACTAAAATAGAGTGCTTAAAAGAATCATATTTATCTAATATTAGAAACCTGTTGGGCACTACTACTCCTTCGACAATTATTCCAGAGTAGAAACAGATTGTTAGAAAAACTCTAATTAGAAAAAATACTTGTTAGAGAATACTTAATTGTGAACTATAACAAGAGAGAACTGCTAGATACTATTAAAATTGCAAAAATTATAACAAAGTTGTTACAATGTGTCACAGAATACAAAGACAGAGACCCATTTGTCGATATGATAGCTTTGACAGGGATGTTTTTTTAATAAGAACCTATTCCTAAGATATTTGATGAATTTGAAATGAATAAATATAAGAACATATATATATATATATATATATATATATATATATATATATATATATATATATATATATATATATATATATATATATATATATATATATATATATATATATATATATATATATATATATATATATATATATATATATATATATATATATATATATATATATATATATATATATATCCCAATTCATATATATATTCATATGGAAGGGTTTTCAAACCAATATATATGATGATAACGGTTCAGATGTATATATCTAGCATATCATAAAAAGATAAAGTTATGTTAAAATAAGCTTGTACTATAACACCAGAACTATAAATACTAAAATACTTTAAAGGAGAGATGAAATTTAAAATTCGATTGAAAGAAAACCATTTTCCTATTATATCCCAGTTTTTCATATCTTAAAGTGCTTCACCAACTGAATATGAAATCAAAGCATTAAGCCATAATTAGTTATTCAACAGACCTAGCTAATATTTCTTTTCTTAATTGATCATTTGTAGAAAAATAGGGCTAATTCTTTATGTGAGAAAATTTTCATTGTAACTTCCTTGTTCCTGTAGCATTATTTTTCTTGTTCTAGCTAGATGAGCAAGAAGACGTTGATGAGTGTTTATCTTCTCTTACCAGTTTGAGCCCTATTCCATCCTCCATGATAAAACCATTCATCCAATTTTCTTTCGAGGGAGGACGAAGATGAGTAAAGAAAAGCAAAAAGTCTAGATTCCTTCTAATGGAGGGAGTTTCTTCAATGTATCTTTCCCAATCCTCTACCTCTAGAATGGGATAAGTGGGCACTGCACTCCGCTCATATCTATTAGGTTTTGGAATAGTTAAATCTATCTTGATGCTTTTTAAGACTTTATCCAGATCCCTTAGATATCTTCTCTTGAAGATTCTTCTGCAGAGGTTTCCAATAGTCTCAATATCAAGATCTACTTGGAGGGCCGAGGCTAGGAACATTGTTGGGATATCCATATTGACTCTGTATTTATTTGAATTATCCTTAAATTCACTACCCAAAATCACAGAAACTACTCTAATAACGATACTAAACTTGATCATTAGTATCCTTTTGATCCTAATGAGGAAATAGCCTCATCGAAGGCAATTCGTTTATGAAAGCTCCTCAGCTTAATGGGCGAAGACATCTTACTCAGTTGATTAGAGACTACAGGATAATAATTGTGTTATCCTCGCTCTATTAAAAAGGGCTTGCTCCTTAAGAAGAAGGATTAAGAATCTTAAGCGATTCTTATTCCTAAGGGAGGCACAAAGTCTAAAAAATTACTAACCTACCTAAAGGACAAAATTCATTTTACCCTAAAAGCCTATTCCCTCTATAGGACAAAAGATACTTCATAAAGAAGGAAAGGGGGAGGTAGAATGAGATAAAAGGTGACTACTCTCAAAAGATTTGACTATAGCCTAAAGTAAGAATTAAAATTACCATTTTTATCCATTGCTAAACCTAGAGAGAAAATTAAAGAATAATAAAGTAAAAAACTATTAAGAAAGAAACAAAGGGCTTTAAGAAACCTGGAAATCATACTATCTTGTGGAAAACAGGAAGAGTAATAAGATGATGTTAATCCAGCATGCAAAACCAAAAAAATGTCAGATTGAAGTATTATAATGCCAATCATAATTTATGAATTTATGAAACATATATGTCATGAAGAAACATTCTAATAAATCTAGGGCTCAAACGGATAAATGCAAAGGAAAATAAAGACTAAATTCTTAAAAAATTAAGTCTTAGGGGACAAACTTAAAAATTATATAATAAGACTGTTATGTATATATTTAAAGTCTGTAAAGTGACATTACTGGTCCAATACCTGCTATTGTCTTTCTATTTTTAAACCTTAATAATTTTTCAGAACCATACTGAAATGTTTTAAATGGACATCATTTGTAAGATCAAAAAGAAACATCTAAAGCCAAGTTTTAACATGTTCCCCTAATCTTTCCAGATAATTTTGCAGTCCCAAACCGTGTCCTTCTTGTGGATGATGATAATTTCTTCCTTCTTTCTTGGTATTCTCTTGAAGATCTTTTGACTGGCGGCGCTATGACCCTAATATCACTTGATGATGCCATGTCCATTTCTAGCGAAACCTTGAATCCTTCCGCTCACCAGTAGTCAAGAACTTCATCGAGGTCCACCTCTCCCTTGAGCACCATGGCTATGAGGAAGTCAAGATTCTTTCTCATAGAAGGCCAAACTTCATCAAACTTATTTTCATCTTTGAAAAAGAGAATTGGGTGCCTTTGAAAGCTGGGTATGGAAGGGAGGGCCTCCAACTCCTTCTTCATATACAGCTCGGGGAAAGGAATGGTTAGATTTTTGTCTATTCCATGTACCACCTTCTCCAAACCTAGTAGGAGTTCTTCCTCAAAGATTACTCATGTTGCCTTGATAACTCTTTCCTTATCAGTGTCATTAAAAATTGCCAAGGCTATGAATAGACCAATAACCTGCCCATTAACTCGAATGGTAAAATCATAGTCAAAGTGTTCCACTCCTATCCCCTTGATCAATGCCCTTCAAACTGTGTCTAAAAGAGGTTTTAGGATTATATTCAACCTCTCTGGCTTCATTGCTCCCCAAAAAGCCATTTGCCTATTTTCCTTGCTATGAAAAGTGATAATCCAGGATTCCATAATTGCTCAAAAATTCTAAGCAGAGTCTTCTCCTTTTTAGCAAGTTTTTTGTGGGGATATGACTACAATACCTTACTTAAAGCTAGATAAAGCCAAAAAATTCTCTAAGTACAACTTAATTTTGATGTGAAGTTTGGAGGTTTTTGAAAATACGATCCATGAAGTTTCATAATTACTACGTACATCATCTTGTGGAGACAGTTGTATCTCAACTAAATCTCATACGGGTAAAATTGCTTGGTTTTGTGAGCTACAATAGGTAATGATAGCTTCTAATTAATAGTTGATCCAATTAGGTTCCTACCTTAGATGACGGCCTTGAGGTGGAGTCTCTATTCTCATAGTAGAATGCTTTCTTTATACAGGAATAAATTAAATATATTATTTTAATTTTCTTCTTGAGAACAAAGTAAAACAGGGGAGATTGTTTCTATTAATTAGATTATAAAAGGTTTGAACTTTAATTGATAAATATTGATATCATCTTAAAGCTCTAAAAACTAGGTGTGGTGCGGAAGCTAGTCTAAGGATGAAAGTTTGAATTATGATATAATAATCCCTTCTTAACTTTATCTATCATCTTTCATTCTCTTCTTCCTAATGTTTATATTATTTTATCTTTAAATTTCATTCTCTTTTTCCTTATGTTTATACTTGCTCAGCCTTTCTAAGGAACTTTATATCTGCTGCTAGAAATAGGTAATTTTATTGCCAGTGGTGCTTGATTATGGTTAAAGATTTCCAAATCCATTTTTATTTCTAATTTCTCTAATCCTAGGTATACATCCTTGCCCAATTTCTTTGTATTCCTTCCATTAGAGGTTGCTTTTCTAATTCTTCCCAGTCACTATTCTTAGATTGCTTTAGGAAGTAAGATTATTGTATTGGTATTAAACCTACTACCCCTAGGTGGATGTCAGGTGCTTTCCTTGATCTTGACTAAAAGAGATCAAACTTAATTTCACTTTTCTATTTAAAGAGCTTGAGAGAATACCATTTTGGTTAAGAGTCTAAAAATAGTACTCTAGATTTTTAAACATTTAGGGTTGTAACTCATTTGACTTATAAATCTACATTTTCTAGTTATGTCAAAGAGATCCCATCCACTCCTAAGTTAGCTAATTCGTCAACTCTCTTGTTACCCTCTCTATAAATGTGCTTAATTGATATTTCTAAAAAGGAATCACAAAGGGTCAAAGCCTAGGAGAGGAGAGAGTTTAATCTCCAATTCGGAGTTACTTTTTTCCTTAGTGCATTTATGATTATTGCATAATCACCTTCAATTTCTAAGTACTTTAATCCCAAGGATGCACATTTTTGAAGACCCTTTATTAAAGCATAAAGTTCTGCCCAATTATTTGTTTCTTCTCCTATAGGGGCTGCAAGTGCTACAATTTCCTTGCCTTCATGGTTATGTATGCTACATCCAATGCCCGCAATTCCCAGATTTTCTCTGGAAGCTCCATCAAAATTAAGTTTGCACCAATCATTCTTTGGAGGTTTCCACATGCATTCCTTCCTTTTTTATGAGATCTGAGGATTAGCCCCTATAAAAGGTGGTAAGACTAAACCTTCCCATTTTCCTCTCATTTTCCCATCCCACTAACTCATCCTTAGATCTATTTTCAAGATTTTGAGTGTATTGCTATTCATCTTTTCTATAATTGTTGCTTCAATTTTATTACATAGTTGTTCCCATTCCATTTTTTCTCCTCTAAAGATTCTTCTATTACGTTCTTTCCAAACTTCTCATATTAAAATGGAAGGGGAAAGAGACCATAGGTTAGCAAAGATGCTCTTTTGTTGGATGATTGGCCATGCTTGCAGCATGGCCTTAAGAGATTGGGAAAAGGCTAAGGACCATCCTAAGTTCCCTTGCAACCAATTCCAACATTGATTTGTGAATGGGCAGTTCAAAAATAAGTGGTTGCCATCTTCTTCATGTGCTTCATATAGTGGGCATCTGCTAGGACCTAAAAAGCCTAACTTCTTAAAACGATCGGCTATTAAAAGTCTATAATTCATTGCTAACCACGTACAAAAGCCTAATTTTGGGGAGCATTCCTTACCCCAGCACAAGTGGATTGGTAAGGAGGTTTTTGGTCTATTATAACTTTGGGAGATGATCCTGTATCCATCTTTTGTGTTGTATTCCCCTATTTTTGATCCATCCCACACTAATTTATCTTTTGAGTTGTTTAGTGATATTTTCCTATTTTTAAGATTATCCTTGATTGTTGATTCATCCAAAGCCGAGATCCCATAATTTTCCAAGGATTTCCAATCCCAGTTTCCATCCTTAAGGGTGAGGTAGTCTTTGAGATTGAGACCAATCTTCTCCTTTAATGAATTTATGAGGGTTGGGTTATTTAATTTCCTAGATATTACTTTATAGCCCCCCTATGAATAATCCTAGAATAGTACCTCCTCCCCCAAACCCGGGCTCCAAGTTAACTTTTCTAGAATAATGTTCCTACATTCCATCATAAAATTCCATATCCTTGATCCTTTTGGGGGATGGATTTCTCTAAAGATATTTATGGGTGAACCATCTTTCAAGTATTTGTGGATAAGTATTTTCACCCATTTTGCCTCAGGGTTTTTAAAGAGCCTCCATAGTAATTTGGCCCCTAGGGCTTTCCCTTGATCTCCTAAGTTTTTAATGCCTACTCCTCCCTCCTCTTTGGGCTTGCAAATATTTTCCCAGGATATAAGTGGAATTTTCTTATTTTCATTGCTTCCTTACCAAAAAAATGTCCTTAAATGCTTTGTAATTTCAAATTTTTTATTTGAAGGTAAGTGCATACATGATAAATGATAAATTGGTATTACGGCCAATACTAATCTTACCATGGTAGTTATGCCAGCTAAGGACAACCATCTCCCTTTCCAAGAACTCATTTTGTTTTTAATCTTGTCTATAATGGGATCCCATACATTTGTTACCCTATTATCCTTAACTAGGGGGAGACCTAAATATTTACAAGGGAGTCTGCCTTCTTTGAAGTTGAGGATTCTACATATGTCATTTTTAGTTCTTGTATCAGTATGAAAAAAGAATATTTCTAATTTATCTATGTTTATCTGTTAACCAAAGGCTATTGAATAAGTTTCTAAAATCCTTTTAAAATATTTGGCCTCCCTTCTTTTGCTTGCTCCATATAAAAGAGTATCATCGACAAAATGTTGATGAGTAGTAGGCTCCAAGTCACTAGTGATGGAGATTCCCTCTATTGTCTTTTTTTCCTTTCCTCCGACACTGTCCTACCTAAAGCTTTAGCCATGATTATAAAGAAGAAAGGGGAGATTAGATCTCCTTGTCTGAGTCCTCTAGAAATGCCCAAGAAACCCTCTGGGGTTCCATTTACGAAGACCAAAATCTTAGGAGTAGATATACATTCGAAAATCAAGTTAATCTAGATTTTGGAAAAACCAAAGGCTTCCATACATTTACATAGAAATCTCCAATCTACCTTATCATATGCTTTCTTAATATCCAATTTGATTAGCATACTGGGGTCTTTATTTTTAAGGATGGAGTGAATGGCCTCCTATGTTATGATTACCCTGTCAAAAATGGATCTTCCTGGAACAAACCCTGTCTGTTCTTCACTAATAATTAAGGGGAGAAGTTTTTGAAGTCTCAGGGCCATGGTTTTAGTAAATAATTTATATAAGGTATTACATAAGGCTATAGATCTAAAATCATTGAGACTCAAAGGTTTCTCTTTTTTAGGTATAAGAGCTATAAAAGTATTGTTCACTTCTTTAAGTATTCTTCCTGAATTTCTAACCCCCTCTAATGCTCCTGTGTCTTCTTCACCTATGAAGTGCCAACATTTCTAAAAGAAAATAGCTGAGAATCCATCCAATCTTAGAGATTTATCTGGATTCATTTGCATTAAAGCTAAATGAATTTTGTTTATTGTAAATTTGCCAGTAAGCATTTTATTGTGTTGTTTAGTAATGACTTTAGGAATATTCCTGAGAAGTTCTCTTTGACTTCCTAGATTTGATGTCTCCCTATTATTTAAAATGTTATCAAAGTGGTTTACTGCTTCATTTGCTATGTCTTTGGGATCTTCAATAATTTTACCTTCCTCGTTCTTGATGCAGGAGATCCTGTTAGCAATTCTTCTCTGCTTGGTGCTATTGCAGAAAAATTTAGTATTTTTATCCCCTGCTTCTAGCCAAGTTTCTCTAGATTTTTGTTTCCAAAAGATTTATTCTCTAGCTAGGATTTCTTCATAATCTTTTAGTAAACCCTTCTCCTTATGATAAAGGTTATCATTCATCCCATCTTTAATAACCTAGGAATTGATTATACCTAGTTCCGATTCAAGGTCTAATTTCTTCTCAAAGATGTTACCAAACTTAGATGAATTCCATTCCAGTAATTTTTTTTAATCCATTTGAGTTTATTTACTAATCTATATATCTTAGAAGCCTCAATCTGGGGTTCTGACCACCAGATTTCTATCAATTTTAGGAGTTTTGGATCCCTTAGCCATAATTGCTCAAATTTAAAGGAACTTTTTCTCGGTCTAGTTTGTGTTAGGATATTGAGAGTAATTGGGTAATGGTCTAATCTAGATAAGGGAATGATGTTAGCCATAAGTGAAAAATCATAGTCGGATAAGCTCCCTTTAAAGAAGAATCTATCTAATTTCTGTGCAATGTTGCAGAAGCCTAGCCTTCTATTATTCCATGTAAAGGAGTTATCTTTTGTTGGAATTTCAAGGAGGGAGTTGTTGTCTCTCCATTGTATAAAGTCTCTGGCTACTATTGGAAGGGAACTTGCTCCACCTTTTTTCTCAAAAATCTTAGTTATTACATTAAAGTCTCCTCCTAGAAAGTAGAGTGTGTCCTTTGTTTAATCCAGGTATGTACCAATCTCATTCCAAACCCTAATTTTATCTTTATTCTGAATAGGCCCATACACATTTATTAAATTAAAAGTTAGATTAAGTCTGAAGTTTCTTACTATCCCACTCATCCAATATTGTCTTCTTTCTGAGATCTTTATTGAAATGTTTCAAGGATCCCAAATAATTGCTAGGCCTCCTAATGCTCCTATAGCCATCATGGCTTCAATTTCTCTTAATCCTAATTTCTTCTTAAAATTATTTATTTCCAAATTATCTAACTTAGTTTCTTGAATTAACATAATTTCAGGGTTGTGGATTTTGATGCAACATTTAATTAAACATTGCTTGTTAGGGGTGTTCATACCCCTAACATTCTAGGAAAGGACATTCATGATGTTGTGGGAAGGCTCTTCCCCTTCCTAGCATTCAGAATAGATGTTATCTTCACCTCTTCTATAGCTTCCCCTGCCAAGCCTCTTAATTCAGCATTGGGTTTTCTACCTCTTCTCTTTGGTTCTTTTGCATAATTTAGAGAAGTCTTGCTTTCAATGGTTTGCACTATGCCTAGAGGAATATGTTCTTTCAACTCTTTTTCTTCCAAATTAATTAATAATTCTTCTATAGGAATTTCTGAGTTAGCACTGTTCAGCTTAATGATCTCCTCAAGGAGTTCCTCTTTATGCTTAACATCTTCTATGTCCCAAATCTCATCCATCAATTCTTTTGGTAAAGTTTCCTTTATGTAATTTTTTATTATATTAACTTCTTCAATTTTTTCTTTTTCAGATTTCGAGTTTTTTGAATTTTCTGACTAATCCTCAATGTGGGTTGCTCTGGTGTTTGGAGTTAAACATTTTCTAGCCACCAACTTACCCATGGAGGGGCTATTTGTGGGGATTTCATCCATCCCCTTAGCTACTGTGTCATTGGTTTGAGGAATACACTCAAGATTTATATCTTTGGTTTCCTCCTGCCCCTCTAAACTTTCAATGTTAAAACCCAAAAAATCCTTGATTTCATTTCCCTCCTCATAACTGATACTTATTTTATCCTAGTTCCTATTTTCTTCAAAGTTTGGTCTTTTGATATTTAAAGGAGTCAAATTATAAATTAGGACTTGGTTCTTTTTGAGTCCTTCCTCATCTAAGTTATCAAATTTTGTGACCTTATCACATCCTTTTTCTGGGGGTATTGCTGCCATTTCTAAGATGTCATGGAATGATAAGGATGTATCTTCTTTCATTAATGCTTCAATAAGTATGCTTTTTCTCCTATTATTCTCTTTAGGGTCACTGGATTCATCATCTGATGAGAGTCAAAAATCAATGCCCTCTTGGGCCAAATCCATGTTTTTCTCTAGGTTGTCTGTTATTAAGACCTTATTAACTTTTAATGATCCCCTTGGGGATTTTTCTTTTGACCTTTTGTTGATCTCAGGTCCCTTTCCTTTAATTTGAAATTCTTCAAAAGAAACACTTCCTCCCAATATCAGCCCATCATCCTTTTTATTCCATGTTCTTTTATTGTCATTTGTTTTTGTAGGGGGGCATTTCTTATTTTGAAGTTCCTTAGCTTGTTTGCTAATGAGGTCTATCAAGCAGAAACCTCCTAAGACCTTGTTGAACATAATTATGGGCAGCTATGTTGTAGATACCAGGAACCTAGGGTAGCTATTTTCTTCTTCTCTATTTAATTTCATATCTTTCTTTAGTTTGTAAGGTTTTGTTGGTTCCTTTTCCAGAATTTTTTTAAGATTTGATGTACTCAAGGCTTTCTTTCTATCTAATTTTGTCTCCGAGAAGAAGATAATGTTTTCTGTAATGTCTTCTCTAAAATGTCCCACTAGTAGATGGTAAGAGGATTTTTTGCTTATGAAGTTAATAGCATTTGGTTTAAGAGAGAATTCAGAGGATTTAATCAAGATTTTTACCTTTGAGGAATCTAAATAATTCTCTTCGAGACCCAAAACTTCTCCAAAGCTTTCCCCAATTTGATAAAGGATTCTACTATGTAATAATTCTACCAGAAAATTAGGAATTATGATCCATTTCAGAGTTATAGTGTTGTTAAAGACATCCTCTATAGAATTAGGTATCCATTTTATAAATTTGACCGTATGCCCTAGATAGAAAATTTGAACTTCATTTAAAAGTTTATGTCTAATGGATAAATCCTCACATTCAAGATAGAAACAATAATTCAAGAGAAGAGTTATACTTACCTATGATTTGCAGGCTAATTGAAGCCACTCCTTGATACCTATGAAAGCCTTCCTAGTGCCAAACCATTTCCCAAAAAGCCCAAAGGTATTGCATTGATTCCATAGCCCTTCCGTAAAAATTTGGAGCCCTTTAATGGTTTTTTCTCCTTCCCTGTTATGCGGACTGGTTCTTTGATGGTGAGGTGTGTATTTATCGGATGAAACCATTAAGTATAATGGGTTGCAGCTTTTTTTGATTTCATTTTGATTCCTCTTGTAAGGTGGAGTGTAAGGATGAGCTATATGAGTGGGAACATTTTTCTCCCTATACTCATTTTTATGCCCTAGATTTGGGCGCTGATGCGATGGAGAATATAATGGCTTGTTCTGGTGATGGGCTCTCTGGTTGAGGTTATTGTTTTATAGGTGCTTAAACTAATTTTTAAGAGGGATCTGGAATGTGTAGTCATTGCTGGAGGGAAAAGAGAATTTGTTCTTCTTTCTTCATGCTCTTCTGGAGTTTTGAAGAGCTGGAGGTTTCCAATCCTCTGAAGATGGAGGAATTTGAAAACTCTTTTTTCCATATGAAGGAGAACTAGGGTTCCTTTGAGTTTTGAATACTTTACTGCCAATAAATGTTGCATATTTAGTTTGCCGGAAGAAATCTATTTGTCTGTCCAAAGATTCTATGATGTTGTAGAAATTCCTATTGCTACCGATGAAATTTCGTAAGTGTCCCTTTTTAAATGCAGACTGATCTTCCTTCTTCTCGGGTCAGATTTCCTTATTCATGAGCAGAGCCATTTTTTTAGTAATGTAATCAAATATTACTCAAAATTCCTTTGTAGAAATGTTAGCGTAATTAGGTATCATTGGTATGTTTTAATTGTAAAGAGATCGGTCATATTGCTAGAAGATGTCCTGAAAAGAAAAATGATGAGAGAACAAATGAAAGATCAAATGAAAGGAAGAATGATAAAAGACATTACCAAGATCATAGAGACAACTGATACTACAGAGATAAAGGTAAGAAGGCATGCCACCTAGTTGAAGATGAAGATGGTGACACCGAGTAAAAAATTGATGATGAAATAGAAGTGGTGTTTGTAGCACTAAAGGAAGATTCTGAAGAAGAAGAAGAAAGGTATGTTGAAAAGGTACTTATTTTTAAGGTAAGCAAAAATTATACTTGGATTATTGATAGTGGCTGCACACATCATATGACTGGTGATGAAGAAAAATTTGAATATCTTGAATATTATAATGGAGGATTTGTGAAAATGGGAAATGATACACCCTATCAAGTGAAAGGTAAAAGGATATATATTGCTAAATAACAAGATCAAATGTAAAAATTCTTATTGGTGAAAGGAATTAACTATAATCTATTGAGTGTAACATGAATGAATAATAAAGGTCATTGAGTTGCATTTGAGAATAGAAAAACAAAGATCTATAATGAGGTTGGAAAACTGATTAGCATTGGTGAACAATCAAAAGGTAACTTATTCTATTTGGATAATGCTGAAACTTCTTGTTTATTGGCTAAGAATGATGATATTTGGTTATGTCATGTGAACTTTGACAACATGGTTAAGATCAGTAAGAAAAGAAAATTTAGAGGATTACCGAGTATATCTAAATTTAACCATGTAATGTGCAAACAATGTCAAATGGGTAAAATGTTAAAATCTAGTTTCAAGAGAAAGAAATACTCATCTAATGCTATTCTGGAGTTAGTTCACAATCACTTATGTGGTCCAATGAGAACTCAAATTTATTATGGAGATAGATATTTTATCTTATTTGTTGATGATTTCTATAGGAGGATGATTCTCATGTTCTTAAAAGAAAAATCATAAGCTTTCAAAATGTTTAAGTGGCACAAACAAAAAGTGGAAAAAGAATGTGGTAAGCAACTAAAATGCTTAAGGTCAAATAGAGGCAGTGAATTTATTTCTAATGAGTTTACTAACTTTTTTAATGAGCATGGAATCAAGAGATAGGTATCTAGATCGAGGAGTCCACAACAGAATGAGATTGTTGAAAGAAGAAATAGATCAATTGTTGATTGTGCTAGAACACTGATGATTGAAAAAGATATTGTACAAATTTACTAGAGAGAAGTTGCCAGTACTATTGTTTACACACTGAACCTAGTACAACTGAAGAAATAATCAAAAAAGATGCCTTATGAGCTATGGTATGGTTATATACCTAATGTGAGTTATTTCAGAATATTTGGAAGTAGATGTGACATTCTAAAAGATGACAGAAATGGAAAATTTGACTCTAAAGGTGATGAAGGCATATTTCTAGGTTACTCTACTAGAAGTAAGGCTTATAAATGTTTTAACAAGGCTACTAACAAAATGATTAAAAGTGAAAATGTGAGAGTTGATGAGTTTGCAAAAAAGAATGATGAAGAAAGCAAGAAAGAACCATAAGATTATGGTAGATTTGTTTACATTGAAAACCTTGAAACTCTACCCGAGCAACAGTATGGTATCATTGAGAAATAAAACAATGTTACCAAGTAACAATCCTTACAGACTGAGCAACAACAAATAGTTATCGAGGCTAATGAAGATAATGATGATCATGCACCGAATGGTGAAAATATTGAAGAACAAAGATTTGAGGTTGTACTAGAAAAGTATGTAAGAAGACACCATCCACAAAATTAGATAATTAGAGACAAAGGAGTAGGAATGATGACTAGAAGTAATTTAAGGAATAAAACATGTTTGGTTTGTGAATTTGAACCTAAAACTATTAAAGATGCATTGGAAAATGATGATTGGGTTAAAGAAATGAATGAAGAGATTGAGCAAATACAAAAAAATAATACATGGACATTGGTACCAAGACTTAAAGACAAAAATGTGATTGGCACTAAATGGATTTTTCATAAACAAATTAAATGAGAATGTAGATGTCACAAGGAACAAAATAAGATTATTCTGCAAAGGTTATGCACAAGAAGAAGGAATTGATTATGGAGAAACTTTTGCACCCTTTGCTAGACTTGAAGGAGTGAGAATACTACTTGCATATGCTACTTATAAATGATTTAAGGTATATCAGATGGATGTGAAATCTACATTTCTGAATGGGATACTTGAAGAAGAGGTATACATTGAACAACTTGGAGATTTTGTTGATCCTAATCAGAAAAACATGGTTTGTAAGATGCACAAGGCACTATATGGACTGAAGCAAGCACTGAGAACATGGTATGAAAGACTTCATTCCTATCTGATAAGAATTGGATTTGTTAGAAAAAGTGACAACAAAAACTTGTATTTGAAATGTGAAACTGATTATAAGATTCTTATTTCTGAAATTTTTATTGATGATATCATATTTGGAGGTTATGATACTTTGTGTAAGTCTTTTGCTAATGAAATGAGAAAAGAGTTTGAAATGTCGATGTTTGGAGAGATCAAATTCTTTCTTGGTCTATAAATACAACAACAGAAGGAAGGTATCTATATCACATAGACAAAGTACATTAAAGAAGTCTTAAAGACATTCGATGTTGAAGATTCAAAACTAGTTGGTACATTTATTGTAACTATTAGGAATAAGGTGTCTCAACCTTGGATAATTCCTATTCTTATTATTTGTTTTGTAAATGTATTTTTTGCAAATAATGTAATTAAGTGTGAGTGTACATGTCTAGTTGGCATGTTGATGTGTCAGCATCTTGTGCATAAGGAGATCATGACTGAAACGGTCATGACGGATTCCTATGACGCGTAAGAACTATTTAAGGAATGTGCTATGACAGGTGTAAGAGCATCTTATGACTTGGGCCTATTTGGGCACCCAAGAAGAAGTGGTTGGTGTGTGTAAGAGAATATGCCAAAAATAGGTTGGTATGATAGATTCTCTTACACTTCTCTTATGACCGTTATTTTTGGTGGATTCTATGACAAGCTATCATAGTCTATTCTAGGGATGGACGCCTATTCTTGGGATTGTATGTAACAACTGTGTACATGTGGCTTTGTGCATGGGTCTTGGTGGTTGTGCCTATTTTTGGGTCCAGAGGAGTCTATATATATGATGCTGCTCCTATGGGAGAGATATAACATAAATTTAAGTCTTGTTGGCTTTGTCTCTCATTTCCTGAAAGAACTTGCATTGCAAGTGTATTGTAATCTTTGTGTTGAAGATAATACATTGTGCAGGTTTTGGAGTGCTGGGGTTTTTTACTGAAAGGTTTTCCCCAGGGTATATCATTGTGTCATTCTCTATTTTTCTGTATGCATTGTATGTGGTTGCAATATCTTTGTTAAAGTAGTTAACGAATCTAAAATTGTAAGGATTTATAAGAATTTTCACAATACTCTCCTATAGAGATTAGCGTAGGAAGCTGTTTCCGCACCTAAGTTTCCTTACAAGTGGTATTAGAGCTTGATCAACTTTTGATCCTAGTTGTTGGGTAGGGTTTTTTGAGCTGATCTCAAGTTTGAGTGGGAGTTTTGTGCAGAGCATTTTGAATCTTATTTGTAGATTGAGATGGCAAGTTCATCATATGGAAGAATGGAGGTGGATAAATTTAATGGCACTAATTTCGAGTTGTGGAAACTCAAGATGGAAGACATGTTGGAAGATCGTGACCTATGGGAAGTGACTTCAAGTGCTACAAGACTAGCAACTATAGCTCAAGCAGATTGGGATATCAAAGACCGTAAAGCTAAGGGTCTCATAAGACTCTGTTTAACCGATGCAGTTCTTCTGAATGTTCTAGATGAGAAAACTGCAAATAGTTTGTGGGAAAGACTTGCGGCCATGTATCAGGCCAAATCTCTGGTGAACAAGTTGTTCCTGAGAAAGAAGTTGTACTCTCTGTGAATGGAGGAAGGTGGATCCTTAATGGATCATTTAAATGCATTTAATCTTCTGGCTGCACAATTGACATCAGCTGGTGTCAAGTTAGAGGAGGAGGATCGTTGCTACACACTTTTGTGTTCTTTATCGGATTCATGGGACCATCTTGTGATGGCTCTCAAAAGCACTTTAGTCACCTTCAAAATGGATGATGTGGTGTCTTCGTTGCTATCAGAGGAGATGCCGAGAAAGGCTTCCATTTCAAAAAAAGAAGCCCTTGCTGTTCGTGGGAGATCCACTAAAAGAGGGAAGAAAAATGACAATAAGTCTGACAATAAGGGTAGATCCAAATCCTGTGGGAAGTCAAAGACTTCCAATAAGTCCAAGGAAAAATGTTGGAACTGTGATAAATCTGGGCACTTTCATAAAGATTGCAAAGAGCCGAAGAAGAAGAAGAAAGGTTCAGATTCAGCTTCAGAAAGATCTCAAGAAGATGGCAATGCATTCATTGTAGCTTTGGTAGCCCATGCATCTGATGATGTGTGGTTGGTTGACTTAGGTGCATCTTTTCACATGACCTCTCATCGAAACTGGTTCTCAAAATATGAAGAGTTCGATGGTGGAAAGGTGTACTTGGGTGATGATTCTCACCTAAAGATAGTTGGACGTGGAAGGGTCACTATCAAATTTCCTGATGGATGAGTAAAGGGAATCAACGGAGTTATGCACATTCTAGGTTTGGCACGAAACCTATTATCTATAAGTATGTTGAATGATGTAGGTGTGCAAGTTGTTTTTTTGAAAGAAGGATGCAAGATGATGAGAGGATCGATAGTGCTTGCAAGGGGTACTAGGAGAGTTACCTTATTTCAGCTAGATGCATGTATTCCTCTATGTAATAGTTCTTCATCCTCACCATCTAAACAAGCAGTGAAGAAGTCTATGGCTATTGGTTCTGATGGTAGTGCAAATACTTTGGAAGGTAAGCTTCCTACAGAAAAGACAATGTTGTGGCATATGAGATTTGGCCACATTGGTGAAAAGGGTCTCAGAACCCTGAAAATTAAAAATCTCATTGAGGGGTTAAATGATTGCAATCTCGAGTTTGACTTCTGTGAACACTGTGTCTATGGTAAACAAAATCATGTTCAATTTTACTCTAGTTCTCACAAATCTTTTGATGTTTTGGATCTTATTCATTCTGATGTATTTGGTCCTGTAAAAGTTCCTTCAATCTCCAAGTCTCTATTTTTTGTATCTTTCATAGATGATTACAGTAGAAGGATGTGGATTTATTTCCTTAAAAGTAAGACATAAGTCTTTAGTCAGTTCAAGGAATTTAAAGCTCTTGTAGAGAATGAGACTAGTAAGAAGATTAAGTGTGTGAGAACTAACAATGGTGGTGAGTTTTGCTCAGCAGAGTTTGAACAGTTCTGTAAAGAACAAGGTATCGAGAGGCATAAGAAAACTCCTTATACCCCATAGAAAAATGGAGTTGCAGAGAGAATGAACAGGACACTGATGGAGAAGGCTAGGAGTATGCTTAGTGGAGCTGGTTTAGAACAAAGGTTTTGGGCTGAAGCTGTGGCCACTGCTTGCTATCTGCTTAACAAATCTCCTACATCAGCCCTTGTTGGTAAGACACCCATGGAGGTGTGATCTGGTAAGAAGCCTTCAATTAGACATCTTCATGTTTTTGGTTGTGAAGCTTATGCACATGTTCCAAAGGAGAAAAGATCTAAGTTGGAAAATAAAGTCGTTAAATGTATTTTCATCGGATATAGTGCTGGTGTGAAAGGATACAAGCTTTGGGATCCTGTGACTAGTAAGGTGTTGTATAGTAGAAATGTTATTTTCAGAGAGCTAACATCTTCTCCTATTGTGCTACAACTACATGAAAAAGAAAAGGAAAAAGATGTTGTTCAGTTGCCTCCTACCCCTGAGAAGACTGAACAGAGGGACCATGTTGGGCCTAATGATGAGGAGAGCTCTAGTAGCTCTAATAGTTTAGAAGAAGAGGAAGAACAACCTCAACTGTAGCCCTTGAGGAGATCCACGAGAGAAAGAAAGCAACCAGAAAGGTTTGGTTATTCTATGTTAGATTCTAGTTGTGCCTTTTCTTTGATTACTAACATTGATGAGCCTAGATCTGTGAAAGAGGCTTTGGGCATGGAAGATGCAGGTTCCTGGATTGAGACTATGGATGATGAGATGGCTTCATTGGAGAAAAACAAAACTTGGGACCTTGTACCTTTTCCTAAAGGGAGAAAATATGTTGGCTGTAAATGGGTGTTCAAGGAGAAATTCTGTGCAGATGGCAGTGTTGAAAGGTATAAAGCTAGATTGGTTGCAAAGGGGTATTCACAGGTAGAGGGAATAGATTATGGTGAAATAATCTCTCCTGTTGCAAAGTTGACATCCATTAAATTTCTGTTATCTCTTGCTACATCATATGATTTAGAGATAGAACAGATGGATGTGAAGATAGCTTTCCTTCATGGTGATTTGGAGGAAGAGATTTATATGTCACAGCCTGAGCACTATATTGTTAAAGGTAAAGAATCCTTAGTTTGTAGATTAAAGAAATCTCTATATGGTTCGAAGCAATCTCCTAGGATGTGGTACCTTAAGTTTGATGCCTTTGTGTTGTCAATTGGATTTGTAAGATCAAAATCAGATCATTGTGTTTATTTCAGAGTTGAAAATGATCGCCTTCTTATTGTTGCATTATATGTTGATGATATGTTGCTGTTTGGGAAGGGTAAGGGTATGATTTCTGATTTTAAATCTCAGTTGTCAGCACAGTTTGAGATGAAAGATCTTGGGGCAGCTAGGTACATCTTGGGTATGGAAATCAGTAGAGACAGGTCTAACAGAAAACTTTGGTTGAGTCAAAGTAAGTATGTGAAATCTGTGTTGGACAGGTTTAGCATGGCAGATTGTAGACCACTATGTGTTCCTATTTCTGTGCGAACAAAGTTATCTATAGATGATTTCCAAAATCTCATAGTGAGGTGGAGGACATGAGTAGAGTACCTTATGCTAGTGCAGTTGGTAGTCTTATGTATGCTATGGTCTGTACTAGACTAGACATTGCCCAAGCAGTGGGAGTCCTGAGTCAGTTTATGGCTAATCCTGGACGGGTACATTGGGATGCAGTTAAGCAAGTATTTAGATATTTGAGGGGTACATCAGATTACTCCATATGTTATCATGGTAACTCTTCTGGATCTCCGCATTCATTTTGTATTCATGGGTTTGTGGATTCAGATTGGGCAGGTGATATTGACAGCAGGAGATCCACCAGTGCTTATGTGTTCACTATGTTTGGTGGTGCCATTAGTTGGATAAGTAAGCGATAACCTGTGGTTGCTTTGTCCACTATAGAAGCTGAGTACATGGCTGCTACTCATGCTTGTAAAGAAGCCATTTGGCTTAGAAGATTGTGTTCTGATGTTGGTGCTGATGCAGAACAGATTACTGTTTGGTGTGACAGTTAGAGCGCTATTTGCCTTGCAAAGAATCCAACTTTCCATGCCAGAACGAAGCACATTGATGTGTAGTTTCACTTTGTGAGAGATATGGTGGAAGATGGAAAGGTAAAGGTAGATACTGTGAAGAATGTTGCAGATGCATTATCAAAACCAGTGGGCACTGAGAAGTTCAGATGGTGTTCGGAGTCTATGGGCCTTTGGGCCTATAGCGGTTAAAGTTCATGTTATGTTCTTGTTGCTCTTACAAGGTGTTTGACAAGTGGGAGAATGTTAGGAATAAGGTGTCTCAACCTTGGATAATTCCTATTCTTATTATTTTTTTTGTAAATGTATTTTTTGCAAATAATGTAATTAAGTGTGAGTGTACATGTCTAGTTGGCATGTTGATGTGTCACTCCACTTGATGTGTCAGCATCTTGTGCGTAAGGAGATCATGACTGAAATGGTCATGATGGATTCCTATGACGCGTAAGAACTATTTAAGGAATGTGCTATGACAGGTGTAAGAGCATCTTATGACTTGGGCCTATTTGGGCACCCAAGAAGAAGTGGTTGGTGTGTGTAAGAGAATATGCCAAAAATAGGTTGGTATGATAGATTCTCTTACACTTCTCTTGTGACCGTTATTTTTGGTGGATTCTATGACAAGCTGTCATAGTCTATTCTAGGGATGGATGCCTATTCTTGGGATTGTATGTAACAACTGTGTACATGTGGCTTTGTGCATGGGTCTTGGTGGTTGTGCCTATTTTTGGGTCCAGAGGAGTCTATATATATGATGCTGCTCCTATGGGAGAGATATAACATAAATTTAAGTCTTGTTGGCTTTGTCTCTCATTTCCTGAAAGAACTTGCATTGCAAGTGTATTGTAATCTTTGTGTTGAAGATAATACATTGTGCAGGTTTTGGAGTGCTAGGGTTTTTTACCGAAAGGTTTTCCCCAAGGTATATCATTGTGTCATTCTCTATTATTCTGTATGCATTGTATGTGGTTGCAATATCTTTGTTAAAGTAGTTAACGAATCTGAAATTGTAAGGATTTATAAGAATTTGCACAATACTCTCCTATAGAGATTAGCGTAGGAAGCTGTTTCCGCACCTGAGTTTCCTTACAATAACCAGTGCAAGCTAACCAAGGATGACAATTCAACAAATGTAAATCAAACCTTATATAGATCTATGATTGGCAAATTGATGTATGTTGTGCATAGTAGATCAGATATTGCACACGTTGTTGGAATTGTAGCTAGATTTTATGCTAATCCTAAAGAGACACGCATGATTGTTGTGAAAAGAATTTTGAGATATCTGAAGAACACTAAAAATTATATATTGTGGTATAAGAAAGAAGACAATTTTGAACTTAAAGTTTACACTAATATTGATTGGCCTAGAAATATTGATGATAGAAAAAGCACTACGGGTGGAGCATTCTTTTTGGGAGAAAGATTAGTAACATGGATAAGAAACAAACAAGGATGCATTTCTCATTCCACTATTGAAGCTGAATATGCAGTTGTTGTTGCTAATTGTTCAAATATTGCATGGATAAAGCAATTGTTGGAAGGTATGAATGAAGAGATCATTGATCTAGTGATAATCTATTGTGACAATACAAGTGCTATTAACATTTCAAAGAATCCAGTGATGCATGCAAATATAAAGCATATATCTATTAAATATCACTACTTAAGGGAGCAAGTTTAGGAAAAACAAGTCAAATTGGAATATATGAAGTCACAAGAATAACTTGCTGATATATTCACAAAATCCTTACCGAAGGATACATTTGAATACTTGAGAATTAGACTAGGGTTCCTTCCCCTATCTAACAGTCACTAAGGTGATATGGGGTTGCATCAACCTATAATTTATCAAAAGATCTAATGATGTTGATGTATGATGTTCACACTTTGGGATTCCTAAGGTTGTGAAGCAAAAAAAAAAAGATGTGAGACAAGCTAAAACTAAATATTTGTACATCAAAGGTGCAAGAATCTACCAGGAACAACAGAGATACTTATTTGGCTACTAAAGAGCTGATTAGTTTTGGAATTATTGTCAAAGGGAGAGATGATCATAAAATTTTAATAAGGGAGAGATGATCACATGAAATATTCAGAAGAATTCAAAGGGAGAGATGATCATGAGAAAGAATTTACAGGGAGAGATTGATCAAAAAAGGGAGAGATGATCTGGAAATGGAATATCAGTTAGGAATGAAGCTAACCAAAAGGGAGAGTGTGTAGTGATTAAACATATTAAATGCATAAGCTAAGGGAGAGCTTAAAAGACCAAGTTATAGACACTTAAGATGTTTGGTATTCTATGGCATATTTCATATTGTGTTTGTGTTGTCATAAATGCCAAAGGGAGAGATTATTAAAGTACAACTAATTAACTTGAAGAACAAAATGGAGAATGTGAATATGATCACCGAGCTACTAAAGTATATGTGAGACATTAGATCAATTATTATGTTGTCAGTGATGTCAACTAGCTTTGACTATACTTATCATGATAGTTGCAAATATCTGAAGAAGGTAATAATGGTGAAGGAATGAGATATTAACATGAAGATGAGATGTATGAGAAATATATGAACATGGTATTCATTGGATAACTTATTGATGAGTCTATGACATTATGATAGTGATTTGATTATATTACATGATTCTCTGAATATTGAAGATCAAGAATGTACAAGTTAATGTGGTAAGTAAATGAAGAGCTTAGTATACATTGAGTTGATACAGTGTACACCGAGCAAGTGTAGTGTATACCAAGTGTGGTATTAATCGAGCAGGAAGTCACCGACACATCATGGTATTGACCAAGTAGGAGAAATAAGGAGATACATATGATTGTCGGCTTAAGGTGATGAATTGGACAAATATGGAGAATTATGAGGTTAATGATAAAGTTTGTTATGAAGATCAATAACTAACAAAAATCAAGGAAGATCGGATGATGAAGATTGGAAATGTGTTAAGCCACAAGTTTCGAGGAAGGTTTAAGAGGCAAAATCAACGATGGAGATCAAGAGGAAAAATCTATGGCTAAGAATAAAATTGTTTATCTTGTCTATATAAGGAGACAAGTAATTCATACTGAGGTATGTGCATGAGGAGAAGCTTGTATTCATGTGAAGTTGGTTAGGCAAATGGAAGTAAGAACCGAGCAATTCTATAGACTACACCGAGTGTCAAAAGAAGAAGTTAATCAAGCATAATAGAGTTGGAGGATGAAAGGAAATTGAAAAGATTATATCAGCCAGAGGTATATGCATGGAACTAAATATCTACAAAGGAAGTTGCATTTGAATCAGGTCATTTACTATTGCATTCTAACCATTGCTACAGATAAAATCTCTTAACCGGGTGAGACTTAACAGTCTTATTATTTCTTTATGACATTCAAATGAATGTTGATTATTTTCTTGTTGACCCAAGTGAATGTATGGTCATGGAGAACTGTTAGTGATAAATCCTCTAATAAGGTCACACCTTACAATGTTTTTTGTAACCTTTAATAGGGTTGGCTCTTAACCGAGCTCACTTTAGAAGAGTGAAAATATTTCAGGTACTGGTCCCAGGTGATTTTTCCCCTAGAAAGGTTTCCACATTAAAAATCAAGTGTTAAATGTGTATGCATGTGATGATTTTTTATTTTACTTTACACATTACATTTAATGGTTTGATTAGTATATAGTAGATAATTTATTTGACAATCAGTTAATGAACAAAAGGAGGAACATAGAAGTTTTACTGAGCTGTTTAGTTTATTTGTTTAAATTGGTTATATACATCTGAGAGTGAATTGGGACTATAGGATAACTGGACTTAACTGATTCAACCCCCCCCCCCTCTCTCGGGTCTCAGTTATCTAAAAACACACATATAGTGGGAGTTATTAGCAGATATATGAGTCATCTTGGGATTGACCATTGGAATGCAGTCAAATGGATTCTTAGATATTTGAGAGGAACATCCAATAAATATTTACATTTTGGGGGCTCTACTACTAATTTACAAGGCTATGTTGACTTAGATTTTGTAGGGGATATTGATACCAAGTGGAGTACGACATGATATGTATTTATTGTTGGTGGGACAACAATGAGTTGGATTTCTCGATTACAGAAGGTGAATGCTTTATCCACTACCAAGGCTAAGTATGTTGTTGCTACAGAGGAAACCAAGGAGATGATATGGCTTCAATTCTTCATGCAAGAATTGGGACATCCACATATGAAAAATTATTTGTTTATAAATAGCCAGAGTTTCATACATCTTGCCAATAATCTTGCTCTTCATTCAAAGAAAAAATACATACAATTATAGTACCATTTCATTCCATCAGTTTTGGATGATGGATAGTTAAAGCTGGAAAAGATACATACAGATGATAATCCAACAGATATGTTTACAAAGGTAGTAACAAGGGAGAAGATGAACTCCTCTTCATCTTCAATTGGTCTTCTAGACTGAACAAAATAAAGGAACAACTAAGTCCAAGGTGGTTCAATCCAATGGGAGCCTCATGTAGTAGCGGTATTGCTACAGGATCAGTCTCCAAGGGGGAGATTATTGTTTAGCATGGAGCTTGATTAGTCACCAAGTGGGAGATTGTTGGTCTTTGGTGACTAATCAGGGAAGTACTATACACTTTCCATGTATACCCACCAAGTTTTAGGGATGGGTCAGGCCCCAAGTGGGGTTTTGGGGGTGTAGCCCCTGAGAAAAAAAATTTGGGGCTATTTTTCATTTATTTTTGGGCCGACATGTTGTAACTGATTCTAACCCTGAAGCGGAAAAAAATTCTTGTATAAAATGTCTTAGGATTAGGATTTCATTATGTATGTTTTAGTAGCTTCTTGTAGTGGTATTGAGCTGTAAGGGATTGTGGATTGTAATCGGGTTGTAATCACTGGATAAGAATATTGGACTCACTGTTGGTGGACGTAGCCCACGGATTGGGTGAACCACGTTAAATATTTGTGTCTTGTGTTCTCTTCTACGTGATTTATTATTTTTTGATATTGGTTATATTTGGATGTTGTTGAATTTTTGTCTGCTAACCCTAACACTTGCCAAAATAGAAAATTTAATATCTTCAAAACCAGACTTGATCTTGCCATGAAACTTTACCAGTAGGCTAATATATCCAAAATGAATCTCTAGGGAAGCAATTGGAACAATCCATGCTCAAATGAACAACCTAATAAAAAATCATTCCTGTCCAAAGATAGCCATTATTGAAAACTTGACAATATTTTTTGGGGTGATGCAAGATTGCTCTTACACGCTGGATGCTCCTACATCAGACAACTGAGGTAATTTGAGAAGTGACCTTGCCACATCTCAAGTGTTCAAAGGAAAACCTGCAAGGCAATCAACCTCTACCTTTGATAGCCATGATGAATTTTCAACAGGTTGTCCCTTTCATTTGACTAGATACTCTTCATATTTCATATTTCTTGTGCTTCTTCCAAAACAACTATCCAAGATGTCTTCTATCTCCTCTTTAGCTGAAGTAGGTGATGGAATATTCTATTGTGCTTCTATTATCTCATCTTCAATACTTCCTTCATGATACTATATCAAATTTAAAATATTAAACACGAGTGAAATATTGAGCTCACTATGCAACTCTACTTCATAAGCATTTCTTGAATCATGCTTCTTCAGGATTTTGCATGGTCCAAATTTCTTTATCTTCAACTTGTTGTATGTTCCCATGGAAAATATATCCTTTGTCAAATGAACTATAACTTCATCTCCAATTTGAAATTCCTTATGTCTCCTTTTCTGATCTTCCTTAGCTTTGTACTGAATATTCATTATGTTAATATGTTTTCTCACCTCCTCATGCAAATTCTTCAAGTGATCTAAAAATTCTTTAGCTTCAACATTACTCATATCTCCTTTGTCCAACTTCCTTAATTATAAAGAACTTCTAGGAATACTCCCATATACAATCTAGAAAGGTGATTTACCAGTGTTCCTATTGACAAAATTATGGTCTATCAGCTGGAGGAGTAGAGTGGGATCTAGGGAATGGAAAAACTAATTTTGTACCCCTAACTGGTGATCCTGAAAGTCTACTTCTCCTTCTTCTAGAATTATAAAATGAAAGATAAGAATATTTAAAAGTACCTCTAAAAGATTCCCTTGTTTTTATTTTGGACATGAAATCAATAGGTATAGACAGATAACCAAATTTGTGAGTAGACTCATCAAGTGCTTGAATGAGGGCCTCTTAAAGGTTGAGATGCTAAGAGTAGCATTGATTACTTTACATGAGCATTGAAATTCTAAAAGAGAATTGGATAACCAAAAAATTTTCTTGAGTGATTCTAAAAACTTTTCCCACTAGGCATGCTAGAAACTATGCTAGTGACTTGTGGATTGAGCTTATAGATTGAATTGAATGTTTGTCCCATTGAGCATGCGAAAAACTATTGTCAAAAAAATTTTCACCTTTGCTTGGTATTTGATCCAAAAGCAACCTTGTGAAACATGGAAGAAACCTCTAAGTGTGAGACTTTGATAGGTGAGGTTGAGTCTCCAATGAAGGCCAATTTCCTTTCTAATCAAGGTGTGGTGTTGAACCAAACCAATAATTTAAACCTACTCTTACTCCTATATTCTAACAACTTCTCAAGGAAAAGAGAAGAATGAATGCTAAAAATTAAATGGAGGTGATGCATAAAGATAAGAATGCACTTAGACTCCTTGCATGTGGTTGTACAAGTCATTAACACAAAACCCCAAAATCTATACAAATTTCTATCCTAATCTTTCCCCAAAGGCTCATGTATAGGTTAGGGATTGTAAGATATTAAAAAGGAAAGAAATCATCCACAATGCAACATCCATAAAGCATGATTAACATAAGCATATAATCTAAAAAAAATGAAAAAGAGGAATTCTGAAAGAAAAGCAAGATGATTATCATAAGATGTTTGAATATGAGAAGAGGTAAAATAGAGCAATTAATGAAAGGGAAGATATTTAAGTTATAGAAAATAAGAGTTTTTTATAAGAGAACAAGGGAGAAGACCCTTGAACATATGTTACAAACTTGATTTTATAGATCAAGCATAAATCTAATTTTCAAATTCAATCAAAACCCTAGCCTAACTATGGTATGATCATAGGAAATGCTTGACTTCCCACTTGGATCAGTAACTAGGTTACAAAAATCAACTTAGGGATTGTACATCCAAATTGAGCAGCTATCTTTCTCAAGACTCATTTACTTGTCAACCCAGGGTATGTAAACTTGAAATGGGTCTGCATTGTATGTGCACTAAGTTCCTACTAAATCCATGTTATCCTACAAATTAAGGAAAGCAATGTTGAAAGGTAAATACTTGGAATTAAACTTAAATCTTAACAAAATTCAAATGCTAAATTTGAATCTATGCAAACTGCTATAACAAAGTTTGGGATGTGCAGACATGAAACTACTACTATGTCTGCTTTGGCTATAGGAACAGTCATAGGAAATCACTTCCAATGGCTACAGGAATAGACAAACTCCAAAACTTATAAATAAAGTTGAAGAAAACTAATGTTGGAGTTGAAAGGGGCTACTCATTAAGTGGGCTCCCTTGGATGAGTATCCAAAAATTAGTTGCACACTTATGAAATCAAGACTTCACCATTTTATTCATGTTGCAAAAAGTAATGATTACAAGTCATTGCTAAAAAACAACTAAAACTATATTGAAAAATGAAAATATTATTGCATGGAGTCCTTAGTCTAATTGAGCTAGCTTCCAAAGAAGCACAACTTCTTATTTATAACAGAAACTTACTAACTAATTGACCACTAGCAAATCAACACTAAAAGAATAAGAGGATCAAAATTATTATAGCACTAGAAAGGAGGAAAACCATCCATTAAATGAGGACAACAAACTTGTTCAACTACACAAAGATTAAATATAGCTTCCACTATATCCTAGATTGGTTCCACATTGATAGTAACCATTTGACTTTCTCAACATGAGTTGTGACCAGTTCACCATTGGACTGCCTCAAATGTCAATCCCTACTTAGCTGCATGGACTTGGTCATCAAAGGCATGACCTGCTTGAGCGCCATTTGTTGATCGCTGCTTTTTAATCTTTTTACATCATAAATATTAATAGGCACAAAATACATGTAGCACATATATATACATTCATCAATAGATTAATTATTCACTAGTCCACAATTCAAAACTAACTAACACGTACGCATGCACACACATATATAACCATAAAAGAATGTCTTTTTCCCATAAGAGGAATATGAAAGTATAAGCTTAAAGTTTGTGATATCAGGTCCATGAGACTAACTTAAAACAACTAAAAACCAATGTTCATGACCAAACTGTGGAGACAACCTAGGAATGGGACAAATAAAACATAACAAAGTGGCATAATACTTGAGCTAATACTTAATCTCATCAGAAAAGATCTAATCTTGGCACGCATTTGTTCTTTAGAAGTGATGGGAAGGGCCCACAATGAATGCCCTATGCAGTTGATGGAGAAGAAACCCTAAACCATGATTGTTCCTTATGTCAAATAAAAGTCACCTACAAATCATAATAGGCATGGAGAGCATCTTGGGGCCGTATGTGCAGATCCTAGGAGGAGCTATGGCATCGTTCTAAGTTGATGGAATGCAAAGAGGTTGTTGGGCATTGAATTTCTACATTTTTGCTTAATAGGAGCCTGCCATGACCATTGAAAATTTGGACTAGATAGTTTAAATATAGACCATCAATGAAGGATATTGATGCATTATCAAATGCTCATGAGCCACCAGGAATTCACTTAATGCAAGTTTAAAACATGTATGTTGATAATGGATAAACCTTGATAATTGGACAAACTGCATTCTCCTAGAGAGATCTACCAAGAATCCAGTTCCACCATAGGGCCACGAGGACCATTGATGTAGATTCATTGAATATCAAGAACAATGGGTGGCCTAGGGAGTTAGGGTTGGTCAACAGATAACAGATAAGGCTCAAACTAGAAACCCTTAAGTTATTTGATTGGTTAGTCCAATCGAGCAATTATAGTGTTGGCATACAATGACTAAGGCAAGAAAAATAAAGGGTTTAGAGTTGAAGCCTTAGGGTTTTAGTCAATATTGCAAGGGTTTAAGCCTATTTAAAGGTGTCTCATATAGAATATTTGAGATAGGCCTAGGGTGGCATAAAATGCCAATAGAAACACCATGGTGCAACTTCACAATAGTTATAACTTTGAACAAAATATTTTGCCAAATTGGAGAGGACCCTACCCAAATTAATTTTTGTGCCATACTCTCAAATTTATTAAATGTGGAGCCTATAGTTGCATATTGGCAAATTCTAATGTCATGATCAAGTTCCTCACTCACCTTTGAAGAGAAACATATTATCTCATCCTCCATACATATATTTGAAATAAATTAAATGGTTTCATTACATAATAAACATATTTTGTTGTCTCTGGCAATGCTAGTTGCCCTATCCATAGCAGAGAAACTTAGAGATCAACATGATCAAATCTAGAGGAAGAAGAACTTGAATCTTAGATACTCTTATATATTGGCAAGAGGTCATGTTAAATTCAATTTTTTGGGTGGAAATAGGGTTTTTGAATGGTGCACTTGGACAAGTCAAAGGAATTGCATATAGCGATGAAGAAAAACTAACTCAACTTCATTTGTTTTTTGTTGTTCACTTCAAAAATTACATAAGGCCAATTATTACATTCTTACAACAATGCACAAATACAAACACAACAATACAATAACCCTTCCTAAATTTGAACCTTTTTATTATCATATACAAATAACGAAACTTCATAAAACTAAAAAAAACTCTATAATTAAATATAATTTTTAAATTAACACAAACACCTTACAATTATTATAACATTGCACCTTGACAACACATATAACCAATACACAAACTCAAACTCAAACTCAAACTCAAACCTTAACCTTTAAAACTTTTTATAACCCCATACAATCAATGAAGCTTTGATTTCTTGTAAAACACCTTATAATTATTACATCTTTACACCTTGTTCAAATGGTGGGCAATGCACAAGCACAAACACAATCTCCCTTCCGAAATTTGGGCCTTTTTATTACCTGATGCAACCTTTTAAGGGAGAGATTGAGGTTAAAGGGCGATAAAAGTCGGTGAGATTTGTGTCATGCATGGGATGTTGGCGTGGCAAACAGATTATCTGCGGCTCCTTGGCAGAAAAGAAAGTAAAGAAGAAGAATATATGCCTCATCCACCTGCCACAAGCAGGCACCATCATAAAATGTCGTGGCAATTAGATGAATACAGACCGGGGCGGGTGGCAGTTTGTTGTGGGCAACCTTAATGCCCGTTTCAAATTTCATGCAGATTCCCCCTCCTTAAATTCCAGGATAGTGGAAAAAAGGGCAGCTTTTCTGTTGGGTGTTGGCTGTTAATTGCCAAGAAGATTGAGTGAGTTTTGGCCGACATAAACATGCATAACAAGCGTCGCCACTCGTCGCATGCAGCCAAGCCATTAGTATCTCCTTGACACGCACCCAAGAAGCCCACTTTCTACACAATTTCTTGTGTGCCCAGGGTATTAAATCATGGGTTTGTTTTTCTATTTTCTGGTGCAATCACATCAGAGGATTCTATTGCCACGGTAGTTGAAAATACATGTGTCTTAGACTTTAGATGATTGCAGGGTGCTTCAAATCATGCTACAGAGTGTCTGCCCTTTTTGGGTTTCCTTTATTGACCTGTCATCTTGTTTGATGGTGTGCCCTGCACTGCCCTTGTGTTTCAGTGTTATAATAAACTAATGGTCTAGGGAAAGGGATGAATCTGGTTCAGATGTGGGAGATACTGGTTTGGCAAAGGGATTATATGCCAGCTTTAGGTGTAAGTAATCTTGCAGATTTGTATTTGGGTTTTTTCTTTTTCTTTGCAGATTTTTTTTGTTTTGTTTTGTGAATCTTGTAGATTTTTGCAGGTTTGGATATATTGAGAAGCAGGTGAGTTTGGGATATGGGGGGTGAATCCAGCATGGCTACTGTGGAGAGTGGATTGGAGGGTTGTACAGGAAGTGAGACTGAGCTTGTGAGAATCAGAGGGGCTCAGCTCTGTTTGATTGATGGGAAAGAGAGTGTGGTGTTGCAGAGTGGGGATTTTGCTTTGCATGTCATAAAGCAGAATCAGTCTTCTCTGGCTGCTGTTGTGGGCTTGGTTGGAGATCTCCAATGGCCAGTTGGAATGGATTCTCCTGTTATCATGGTGGGAAGCAAGAAATATGCTTTTGCATTTCCTGGGCTTCTTTATGGGCTGCTTTTGCCTGGTAATACTCCTGTGGAAGCTGAGCAGAGCTTGGAAGCTTTGTTGCAGCACTACTCAGCTTTTGAAACCCATTTGGAGGTTTCAGATAGTATGATAACACCTCTCTTCTGCTACACCCTGTTTCTTTTTTTCATTCTTTTATTTTTTGGCCTTTTATAACATCTGCAATCTAGAATCTGTCAATCTGTGTGAGTAGTAAATAACATTCTGTAGATTGTATCATGTGGCCAGAATATAAAGCTTCTAGAACTGACACATTACCATTCATTCTGATTGATAGTCTAATTAAAAAATGGTTTGAAGCTTCTACTTATGACACTGACTTTTTGTGACTTGTCTTTTATGGTAAAATGCTCCTTGCCATCACTAGATAGCTTGAGGGAGTTTAAGGTAACTATAAACTCCACTAAATATATTGGGTTGAAATGAAAAATAAAAAGTTCTCATGTACATAAACTGAGTTAGTTGGGCATATATTATAGCTATATTCTGTCATTTCCTCTTTAGCTAAATGTGGGATGTTTCTTATAACGCCCATGGGAGTGCCAGGCAACACCAAATATCACCCTTGTCACATATGCAAGGTGTGCAGGCGCTATTTCTGACAGTGGTTCCCATCTGTGAGAATTTCTTTCTTCTTTTTCTGGAAAACGTAATCCCGCCTCTTAAAAAGAGCAGTAGTCGAGTCAAAGGTGCCATTACATTATTGTAACGTTGAGTGGCTTAGTCTTTATATTTTTGGTGGGCTAATTAATCTGCAAAATTCATCCCTTACAAATTTCTGGCCTCATTTTTAGTGTCCTGGGTTTTTGCATTCAATAGACTTATCCTTAAATAGGTTCTTCGTCATTTGAGTATTGTCCATCTATGGTTTGGCACGAGTTTTTCACAGTTCATGTAGTATTCAAATCAGTTGTCCATCTTTTTTTTATAGGATTTGCGAAGATCGATCTGATCATGAAGAACAGATTGTGGAAAATTTTACGAAAATCTGTTAGTGTTTTCTGGTGAAATTTGGTGAAATTTGGTCAATGGTGATGGTACATTTTGTAAAACACTTTTTTTTTTGAAAAAAAATTTGTGATTTTCGACCATAAGATATGCCAGATCACGAAGAACAGATGTGAAATTTAAATTTTAAATTGCACGAAATTTTGTGTTTTCAGGTTTTTGAGATTTGGTCAATGGTGATGGTGTATTTTGTAAAATATTGATTTTTTTTTCAAATTTTTTTTATTTTCGACCACAAAATATGCCAGCCAGTTTATGAAGAACCGAAAATTTCATGAAAATCTGTTGTGTTGTGTTTTTTGATTGTTGTGTTTTTTTAATTTTTGAAATTGGTCAATGGTGATGGTAGCATTTTGTAGGGTGTGTTAACACTTATACTCATGTACAAGTTATAAGCTATTTTACATTTGAGCTATTTATTGGCAATCAACAGTGTTAAACAGTATGTAATAACCCTTTTTTCCTCTGTTTCCAATGAAAATCCACAGGTGAAACAGGTTGGCTCCTCCAAGTAAAGCAAGAACCCGCAGATTACTGGACAGCGGTGGCGCCCCAAGTGGTAAAAATCACCTATAAAATGGCCCAAAAACTAAGCGCCACGTGGACATCTTCCGGAGGGTGGTGCATGGGATCCTCCGCCACGTCACCCGCAGGCGATACAGATGAGGACGACAATACAACACCACCACCGGCAGCAGCCGGTGGCAACGACAACACAATCAGCCCGCGCATGCTCAACCGAGTCCAACGCGCCCGACGGATGTCAGCGGTAGCCAAGCTTCTTTCCAAAACGCTCCTCAGAGGCGCCATAAACGGCAACCGCCACGTCATCGGCCAGCCAACCGGCTCTTCCGTTCCTCCTCCCCCGCCGGACATCACGCTCGCCAGCGTGGACGCCTTCACGAAGGTAGTCGAAGCCGTGGAGACAGCTGGCAGGAGCCTATTCGAGCTTGCGGATTTCAAGTCCCAGAATAAAGTCGAACAACTGAATTCTTCCCCTCCTCCTGAGTTCGCCGCGTTTCCAGATAGCCTGTGGACGCTTAACACGTGTGGCCTCCGCCTCCTCCTGCGTGCCACGGCGGTCTCTGCCGTTATCCACGTGGCGCGCGGAATCGGTGCATCGAGTTTCGCGCCCACCCAGTCGTCGCCGCAGTCTGTGCTGTCCGAACAGCCGAGTGACACGCCGTCGGATGACGTGTCAAAGGAGAACTACCCGCTTGGACTGAACTTTATGAGCGCGGATTCTCTGTGTTCGCCGGCTTCGTCGACACGTGTCCCTCACGGCTCTAACAGTCCCTTTCAGCAGTACAGCAAGCCTGCGGATACGCAGTTCCATTTTCCTCTGGGATTCGATACTAACAACACCGCTCATCAATAAACAATTTCTCTGCAAGGCAGGGGATATAAAAGAGGAACATATAATTTAACCGTGATAAGTTTCGCACAGGTTTTTCAATGTGATTTGACTTACAAACTCATCTAATTTAACCGTCTTTTTATTTAATGATTGGTATGGTTTCGTTGGACACTGGCAAATCCTAACTGCGAACGGCTTACATATTCCATTTCACTATAGTTCATCTTTTTAGTTATAACTCTTTACATCCATTTTTACCCTTAATATCGATTTCTATTCCACCTCAGTGTTCTCCTTCTCCCCACAAAAGGAGAAACAAAAGGTATTTCTCCTTACGTGTTTTCCATTTTTTTTCTATTTTTTGAAATTTGGTTAACGGTACATTTTTTACAAAACCACGTGTATTTTAATATGTTCATTGTTATTTCACCTCACTATAGTTTGCCTCTTAATTCTTTTTCTATTGGTTTGGGAATCATACTTAATTTCTATTTTTATTTTGATACCTTTCAATTATAACCCTTCATACCTATTTCTATTTCATTTTTCTAATTCCATATCTATTTCTATTTTTATCATTTTCTATTTCAATACCTCTTAATTATAACCCTTCATAGCTATTTCTATTTTTATCATTTTCTATTTCAATACCCTTCTATTTGAATATCTTTCAATTATAACCCTTCTATTTCAAACCCTCCATATCTATTATAGTAAAAAAAATTCCAACTCCATATCTATTTCTATTTTTATCATTTTCTATATCTATTATTTTACTCTCATTTTTTCTTAACTCCATATCTATTTCTATTTTTTATCAGTTTCTATTTCAATACCTTTCAATTATAACCCTTATAACCCTTCTATTTCAATACCTCTTAATTATAACCCTTCATATCTATTTCTATTTTTATCATTTTCTATTTGAATATATTTCTATTTCAAACCATCCATATCTATTATTTTACTCTCAATTTTTCTAACTCCATATCTATTTCTATTTTATCATTTTCTATATCTATTATTTTACTCTCATTTTTTCTAACTCCATATTTATTTCTATTTTTATCATTTTCTATTTCAATACCTATTTCTATTTTTTTCATTTGCTATTTCAGTACATATTTCTATTTTGATACCTTCATACATTTTTTTTCTATTTCGGTAGCACATCATATCTTTTTTTTTTCCCTCATTTTTTCTAACACTTCATATCTATTTCTATTTTTATCATTTGAGAATATTTTTATCATTCCCAAAGGCTGCACATAACTATATTTCAATAATATTTCTATTTCTATCATAACAATAAATATCATTGGAAAATTGTAAGTTAATTGATAATAACAATAAATAAAAAAATATCATTGATTTGTTGAATAGTAGGATTATATTAAAGAGTATAAAAAATCATTTGGAAATAACAAACCATACATAACAATAACAATAAATTTCATTGGAAACAAAGACTACATATCATTGATTTGTTGAATAGTAGGATTATATTAAAGAGTATAAAAATTAATTGGAAATAACAAACCATATATAACAATAATAATAAATGTCTTTGGAAACAAAGACTACATATAAGTATACATTTAACAATATAACTATCATTGTAAGTTAATTGATTTGTTGTAACAATAAATGTTTTGAAACAAAGACTATACAACAATAAATGTCTTTGGAAACAAAAGACTACATATAAGTATTGTTATGACTACATATAAGTATACATAACAATATAAATATCATTGAATAGGACCTTAGTTTTATATAACATCATTGAGACCATAAATTTCATTGGAAACAAAGACTACATATAACAATAAATAAATCTCATTGGAAACAAAGACTACATATAACAATAAATAAATTTCAACAAAGACTACATATAAGTATACATAACAATATAAATATCATTAAGACCATAAATGTCAATATAAATATCATTGTAATTGATTTGTTGAATAGTACATAGCATTATAAGTATCAATATCATTGTAAATTAATTGATTAATGAATTTGTTGAATAGTAAGATCCCATATTCATAGGAAACAAGAGACCTACTATATTAAAGAGACTATGCATAATCATTTGGGAATGAGAGATTAAAGAAACAAGAGACCTACTATATTAAGGAGACTATGCATAATCATTTGGGAATGAGAGATTAAAGAGAGTATACATAACAATATAAATATATAAATATCATTGAAACCATAACAATATAAATATCATTGTAAGTTAATTGATTCTTGAATAAGACCTTTGTTTTATATTAATATGGAATAAGACACCATAAGTATCAATATATAAATATCATTGTAAATTAATTAATCAATATATAAATATCATTGTAAATTAATTGATTAATGAATTTATTGAATAGTAGAATCTTGATCTACATAATATGGGAAAATTTGGGGAACCAAGACCTACTCTATCATTCTAATATCCTTCTAATTTAATTGATTTGTTGAATAGTGGGGCCCTTCTAATTTAATTGATTTGTTATTAATTGATTAATGAATAGTAGGATCTTGTTCTACATAATATAGGAAACTTTGGCGAACCAAAACCTACTCTATCATTCTAATATTCTTCTAATTTAATTGATTTGTTGAATAGTGGGGCCCTTCTAATTTAATTGATTTGTTATCATTATAAATATTATGATAAGTTAATTGATTGTTGAATAAGACCTTTGTTTTATATTAACATGGGAATAAGACACCATACATAACATTATAAGTATCAATATATAAATATCATTGTAAATTAACTGATTAATGAATTTATTGAATAGTAGAATCTTGTTCTACATAATATGGGAAACTTTGGCAAACCAAGACCTACTCTATCATTCTAATATCCTTCTAATTTAATTAATTTTTTGAATAGTGGGGCCCTTCTAATTTAATTGATTTATTGAATAGCAGGGTCTTGGGGCCCTTCTAATTTAATTGATTTGTTGAATAGCAGGTCTTGATTTGTTGAATAGTGGGGCCTTGTTCTAAGTTAATTGATCATTTGGGAACAAGAGATTAAAGAGAGTATACATAATAATATATATGTACATAACAATATAAATATCATTGAGACCATACATAACAATATAAATATCATTGTAAGTTAATTGATTTGTTGAATAGTGGGGCCCTTCTAATTTAATTTATTTGTTGAATAGGAGGGTCTTGATTTGTTGAATAGTGGGGCCCTTCTAATTTAATAGATTTTTTGAATAGCAGGGTCTTAGGGCCCTTCTAATTTAATTGATTTGTTGAATAGCATGGTCTTGATTTGTTGAATAGTGGGGCCTTGTTTTAAGTTAATCAATCATTAACAAGAGATCATTGAGACCATACATAACAATATAAATATCATTGTAAGTTAATTGATTTGTTGAATAGTGGGGCCCTTCTAATTTAATTGATTTGTTGAATAGTAGGGTCTTGATTTGTTGAATAGTGGGGCCTTGTTCTAAGTTAATTGATCATTTGGGAACAAGAGATTAAAGAGAGTGCACATAACAATATAAATATCATTGAGACCATACATAACAATATAAATATCATTGAGACCATACATAACAATATAAATATCATTGTAAGTTAATTGATTTGTTGAATAGGACCTTAGTTTTATATAACATTGGAATAAGACACACACCTAATGCAAGATAGGGCAGGATGAGGAGCCAAAGGCACACCCAAATCACCAACCCCCTTGCAGAAACAACACACAGAAGCAATAACATAATAGGGAGAGAGAAATGAAAGAAACTTCATTTATTATTCACCAAATAACCTCATACATGTTGGGTGTAAGGCCTTCCTAGCTATGGCCAATTATCATTAGAATTTAATTACAACAGTCCTCCAATATGCGAGGATTCAACTTCCAACTCTTATCTTCTATCTTTTAACTGATGATCCCTAAAACTACAACATACAAATTTATTTATACAAGAGGCTACAGAAACAAGTCATCCTTCAGATCCATCATTAGAGAAAGAAACGATGAGATCTAGGTCCACATACTTTCCAATGATCGATGTAAACATTAACTCTAAGACCAAAACTTAATGTACAAGTCAGCCTCAACAGAAATCCAAAATAAACCACTCAAAGAGAAAGATTACCGAGCTACAGGAAATTAACTCGATGAACCAACTGAGCCAACTCGGTGAACGAAGAAACTGAGTACCAACCGAGCCCCATTAGTGGAAACAAGAATATATCACTAAGAGCCCAAAAGTAGCTACCAAGCATATCTAACAACTCAAACTTGTTTGTGGTGACACGAGATTACCAAGAACCCGAGATGCTCTTGTATTAGACACCTAGGGTTGTTTTGAGATGATTCTCTAAATCATGCAGTAGGTACAACCCGAGCTGAATCCAACTCAAATTGTGTAATCCATGAATGATCTTCAATTGGTCTATTCTTCCATTTTACCAAGTACTCCATGTACTCCTTTCCTCTTGTGCTTTTGTCAATTCCTTGTTCCAAAATCTGCTCAACTTCTTTTATCTACTTCTTAGGATAATCATTCGGTACTATCATATCTTCATCAGGTTCATGGTACTCATACAAGTTTGCAATGTTGAATATAGGTGATATATCCATGTCATCAGGTAACTCAATCTCATAAGCTTTTCCGCTGTCAAATTTTCTCAATATCTTGCAAGGACCAAATTTCTTCATTTTCAATTTTCCATAGGTTCCAATAGGAAATTTGCCTTTCTTCAAATGAACCATAGCTTCATCCCCAACAACAAAAGTTTTATGTCTTCTTGATCTATCTGCTATGTTTGTCCTTGTATTTCTAATTACTAATTTCCAATTTATATTTTACTTCATCATGTAATGTCTTCATGTACTTAGCAAATTCTTCTCCTTCAACACTTCTCGTTTCTTCGCCAACAATGTTCTTCCAATATTTGGAACATACCTTCTTGAATGAAATAGTCTTCTCATTTAGTACTCGGTTGATCTTGAATAGCTGCTCTGCACTTTCTTCGTGGCTCAAAAAAATCAGGGTCAGTTTCATACAAATCTCTCATGTCATCAAAACCAAGAACTTCAATTCTCATTTCAGTCATCAAAGATCTTCTACTCAATGCATCAACAACTCGGTTAGTGACTTCACTCTTATGTTTTATCACAAATGTATAACTTTGCAAATATTCAACTCATTTCATATGTCTCTAATTCAACTTATTTTAACTACCCAAATACTATAAAGCCTTATGATCAGTATACAACATAAATTCACTTGGTATCAAATAATGTCTCCATTTCTTTAGGTCTTGAACAATAGCATAGAACTCTTAAGATCATACACATAATATTTCCTTTTTGCATCATTCAATTTCTCACTAAAGAAAGCAACATGTTTACCTTCTTGACTCAACATAGCTCCTATTACACTACCACTTGCATCACATTCAACTTGAAATACCTTATTGAAATTAGGTAATGCTAACACAAGCAATTTAGCAACCTTTTGCTTCAAAGTCTCAAAACCTTTATCAACTCCATGCCCCCACTTGAATTCCTTTTTATCTACTCTCATAGTTTCAGTCATAGCATTACAAATTGAACTAAAATTTTGTATGAACTTTCAGTAAAAACTTGCTAAACCATGAAATGATCTTACCTCACTAGCATTTTCAAGTGTAAGCCAATTCAAAATAGTTGCAACCTTTTAAGGATCCATTTTCAAACCATCAGCTAAAATTACAAATCCCAAATACACAATCTCTTCTTTCATGAAGGAACACTTTTTCAAATTAATCAACTTTTCTTCTTTCAATTTCTGTAATACTTGTTTAATGTGTAACAAATGCTCTTCTTTAGTCTTATTGAATATCATAATGTCATCTAGGTATACAATCACAAATTTACCCAAGAATTTCTTCAAAACCTCATTCATTAATCTCATAAAAGTACTCGGTGCATTAGTTAAACCAAAAAGCATAACCAACCACTCATACAAACCTTCTCTTGTCTTGAAAGCAATTTTCCATTCATCACCTTCTCTGATTTTGATATGATGATATCCACTTTTCAAATCAATTTTGGTAAAATACTTTGCTTCAATCAAACTATTCATTATGTCATTCATTCTCGGTATAGGAAACCTATATTTCACTATTATCTTATTGATTGCTCTAGAATTAGTACACATTCACCATTCTCCATTCTTATTAGGTGTCAATACAGTTGGTACTTCACATGGACTTAAACTTTCTCAGATCAAACCTTTCTGCAACAATTCTTGGATTTGTCAGTTAAGTTTCTGATGCTCGGTAGGTGTTAACTGATGTGGTGCCTTATTCGGTAAACTAGCTCCAGGAATCAGATCCATATAATGATCAATGCTTCTTTTTGGTGGTAAGCCATCAGGTACATTATTAGAAATGATCTCTCTGTACTCAATAAGTATCTTATCAACCTCTTCAGGGATGCTATCCACTATTTTCTCACTCAGTTTGTTAGGAATCATGGCAAAACACACATCATTCTTCTTTAAATCCTTAACAAACTTTCTTCCTTCCATCAAACAAACTTTCACAAATGCACAAACATTACTAACAAATTCTTTAATCAAAGGCAACAATATTTTTCTTCTCCCATCAGCTCAAATAGTATATTTATGCAATCTCCCATCATATATAGCATGTCTATCATATTGCCAAGGTCTACCCAACAAAATATGACAACAATCCATACGCATGATATCACATTACACCTTATCATAGTACTTGCCAATTTTTAAATTCACATAACATTGTTCACTTACCAATAATGTATGCTCATCCTTGATCCATGAAATTTGATAGGGTTTCAGGTGTTTCAACCTTTCCAACTGCAAACTTGCAACCATTTACTTAGATGCCAAATTCTCTAAGCTTCCACTGTCAATGATTACCTTCCACACTTCGTCAGAAACTCTGCATCTGGTCTTGAACAAAATTTTCCTTACTAGATTTTCCTTATTAATTTTCACTCCAAAGTGCTCTTCTGACCATCAAGTTATTTTCCTTCTCTGGTTCATTCGGTAAGTCTTCTTGCATCAAAGAATTTCTATTGTTACTGACCTTCTTAATTGCATGTGTACACTCAAATAACCTATGCCCTTCTTCTCCATAATTGTAACAAGTTCCTCAAAATCCACCTCTGTTATATCCACCTTGGTAGTTATTATTTCTTCCTCTAGAAGAACTTTCACCTTTCCACTCGATCTTGCCTTTATCCTGATTTGTTTTTTCTTGATTAGATCTATTTTTTTCACCATAAGATCTACCTTTTCCTCTAGGGTATCTACCACCTCTTCCTCTTTATCTTTTCTCATGTCTCTTATTCAATTTCTCCTCAGCTTTCAAGGCAAACTGATAAGCTTCTTCAATACTTTCCAACTTAATCAAACTAATTTCCTCTTGAAAACTCTTAACCCATTTAGGTACCTAGCAATTCTTTCCACTTCATCCTCAACATGTCCAAATTTGATATCTAATCTATAGAATTCCTCAGTATAGTCTTTTACTGAGCTATCTTTCTACCTCAAACTTTGCATTTGCCTAACTAGGTTAATTTGATAATCATAGGGTAAGAACTTGCCTTTCAATTTATTCATCATCTTATTCCATACCTTAATTTTATCTTTTCCTTTCCTCTTTCTATCCAATTGTAGATGATCCCACCATAAGGATGCATGACTCTTCAACTTTGTACTTGCAATTTTCACCTTCTTTTCCTTGGGGACATTTTTATATTCACAATACTTTTCCATCTCGGATATCCAATCCATCAGCTCATCCAAATCTAGCCTTCCACTGTATTCAGGAGGGTTGAAATGTGGTGTAGACTTCAAGTTTGTTAATGCTTTCAAAAGTCTTTCTTCACCTTGATCCATCACAGGTGCAAGTTTTGCTTCACCTTGTTCATCTTCAACTTCTTCATCACTAACATCCTCAAGATGTCTTCCTCGACATTAGGCTATCTCAACAGCTTCTAATCTAGCAAAAATTTCTCTTAGCATGTTAGGTAAGCCTGGACCTGCATCTCACCTTCCACGAACCATCTTGAAATCCTCTATAATTGTAGGTCAAATCGCTATCTACCACCCCATAACAAATATCAACTAGGGTTTACAAGAAGGAACCCTAAACCTCAATTTGTAAATTTAGATCCAGATCTCAACCTCTCTCTGATACCACCTGATGCAAGGCATGGTAGGATGAGGGGCCAAAGGCACACCCAAATCACCAACCCCCTTGCAGAAAAAACACATGAAAGCAATAACACAACAGGGGGAGAGAAATGCAGGAAACTTCATATATTATTCATCAAATAACCTCATACATGTTGTGTTGTAAGGCCTTCCTAGTTATGGTCAATTGTCATTAGAATTCAATTACAACAGTCCTCCAACATGAGTGGATTCAACTTCCATATCCTATCTCCTATCTTCTAACAGATAATCCCTAAAACTACAACATACATCTAATTTATTTATACAAGAGGCTACCAAAACAAGTCGGCCTTTAGATCCATCATTGGAGAAAGAAACGACCATATCTAGGTCCACACACTTTCCAATTATCGATGTAAACATTAACTCCATGACCAAAAGTCAATGCACAAGTCGGCCTCAACATAAATCCAAAATAAACTACTCGGAGAGCAAGATTACCGAGCGACAGGAAATTAACTCGATGAACCAACTAAGCCAACTCGATGAACGAAGAAATTGAGCCCTGTCAGTGGAAACAAGAATATATCACCGAGAGCCCAAAAGTAGCTACCGAGCATATCTAACAACTCTAACTTAGTTTTGGTGACACAGGATTTCCAAGAACCCGAGATGCTCCTGCATCACACACCATACATAACATTATAATTATATCAATATATAAATATAATTTATTAATAAATTTGTTGAATAGTTGGATCTTGTTCTACATAATATGGGAAACATGAGACCTACTATATTAAAGAGACTATACATAATCATTTGGGAATAAGAGATCAAAGAGAGTATATATAACAATATAAATATCATTGAGACCATACATAACAATATAAATATCATTGTAAGTTAATTGATTTGTTGAATAGGACCTTAGTTTTATATAACATGGGAATAAGACACCATACATAACGTTATAAGTATCAATATATAAATATCATTGTAAATTAATTGATTAATGAATTTGTTGAATAGTGGGATCTTGTTCTACATAATAAGGGAACATTTGCAGTGAGTGAACCAAGACCTACTACATAAACAAGGTAGCAATAGCACCATGAATTAAGTCAAAAGACCCTACTCAGCTTACCAGTAGGTGGTCAAGCCCCCAATTGCCTAAAATAATCAATTAATTTGTTGAATAGTAGGATCTATTTATGTAGAAATAGCACCATGAATTAAGTTGAAAGACCCTACTCAGCTTACTAGTAGGTGGTCAAGCCCCCAACTACCTAAAATAATCAATTAATTTGTTGAATAGTAGGATCTTGTTCCGCATAATATGGGAACAAGAGACCTTCCTAAAATAGTCTCTTCCTAAAATAATCAATTAGTTTGTTGAATAGTAGGATCTTGTTCTACATAATATGGGAATAAGAGACCTTGTTCTACTATATCATTGTAAATAATAATTGTTGTAAGAAGGTCTTTATAGGAACAAGAGACCTTGTTCTACTATGTCAAATTGTAAATAACAATATAAATATCAATTTTTGTAAGGTCTTCAAAAGATTGTTTTGAAGACCTTGTGTTGGCTTTCATCTCCTCCAATTATGCCTCCACTTCCATCAAACCCAAAAAAGCTTCAACGCCTCTCATCCACATTTTGCCTCCTTTATTCATAGTTATTTAAATCTCCCTTTTAATCCTCAAATGAAGGGGATGAAACTACTACCACACTCATCTTCTAAATCTTTTATGTCCTCAGTAATGTCCATCTCTTTTTCTTGGGACTGCTCACTTGAGTGTGGATTCCATTCCCACAAAGAATTTTGCAGGCATGATCTCCTCCATGACTCTATTCACGGTTTCTTTTGTTTTCCCCAGCTCCAAACCCATGCAAAAATCATGGAGTAAACTTATGTGTTGGTGCAATGTCTATTCGTCAATTAATAAAAAATTGTACCCATAATCAATCTCACACTTTTCACTAGTCGCTCATCTTTGTTGGCATATGATGTTTTGGAGTACTGGGAATCACTTAAGGGTTGTCATTTATGGAAACAATTATGTTAGAGTGATTTCATGTTGTGGAGATTGCCACCAAAGTCTCAGTCATAAAAAATGACTAAGTACAGAATCAGGATGACAGGGTACAGTGGCACAATTTTGGTCAGTGATGAGGATATATAAGGTATTATGGCTTGCAAATTTAACTGGAGGTATTTTGGGATACTTACGTACTTTTGTTAAGATCGCATAAGTTTTGGTTACCAAATTTGTGAGATATAGTGTTTGGAAGATATGTGAAGGCAGTAAAATAGTGTAACAAGGCATATAAATAGTTGTGAAGATTAAGGAAGGAAAAGTAACTATGGTAACGTGCTAAGACAAGTGAATAAAGTATATTGCTGACACTTTGGTATTGTAAGAGCGTCGACTCCATAGATAACATTTTCATAAGTTATTATTATGTTTTGCATGATAATTGTGAAGCCGACTGGAAGGCTAATTTTGTATAAGTATGGAGTGTTCTTGTAAAAGTGAAGCATGGTATGGTAATAATGACAAAGTAAGTTTTTGTATAGAAGAGTAGAGATCAGATGTGAGATCAGTAAGAGGCCGAGCTTCAATTGGAACTATCTAAGAAAGATAAGTGCTTGTATTGTTCCCCTTTTGAGAACTATTTTGAAACAATTATTTGTTGTAAGAGTAGTGTGCTCACCACCTCTAACCAAGTATTTTTGTATACCCCTAACAGGGTTTTGTATTCCTCTAGAAAGAAAATGTACTATGTAACAATCAACTCCTAACAGGGCTAGATCTCCTAACAGGGATATTATACTTTAGTACATATTTGTGGGTACCATCCCCACCGGGGTTTTCCCTTTGGCCAGGGTTTCCTTGAAAACAAATCATGGTGTAACGAATGTATTATGCTTGTTTTCTCTTTTCATTTATGCATTACACTAGTACAAAAACAACAATATATGACCAAATAAACTACTAAAAATTGTAGATAAATAACTAACTTTGGTCACCTAACCATTAGTAGTATATTGCCGGTCATTTATCTCGAAACCAAATTTATGACTAAACTATTTTAGTCATTAATTTGGTCATTGATTTGGTCATTGATTTGGTCATTGATTTGGTCATTGATTTGGTCATTAATTTAGTCATTGATTTGGTCATTAATTTAGTCATTGATTTGGTCATTAATTTAGTCATTAATTTAGTCATTTATTTAGTTATTTAGTCATATATTAGGTCATATATATAGTCATTAATTTAGTCATATATTTGGTAGTATATTTGGTCATATATTTGGTTGTATATTTGGTTAATTTAGTCATTAATTTAGTAATTTATTTAGTCATTTATTTAATCGTATATTTGATCGTATATTTGGTTAATCTAGTCATTTATTTAGTCATATATTTGGTTGTATATTTGGTCATTTATTTAGTCATTTATTTAGTCATTAATTCAGTCGTATATTTAATTGTTTATTTAGTCATTTATTTAGTCGTATATTTAGTCATGTATTTAGATATTAATTTAATCATATATTTAGTCATTAATTTAGTCATTGGTGTAGTCATTTATTTAGTCATAAAATGAAAAGTATTGGGTAAAAGCATAATTAGGTGTCACCTTTTAGGCTAACTTATCAGCACAGATGAATTTTAGTATTTCTAATTAAAAGTTAATTTTGGTCAAACATATGGTCTAGCTAGATTCATTCTAGCTAAGTTAGATAAGTGATTTAACTTTTCCAATTGGAAATATCTATTAAATGCATGTTTTATACCACTTTGGATCCAATTACCATAAAAATAAAATTATTTCAGAAAAGTGGTGCTTCAATAACTCCTAATATTTTTAATGATATTTTTTTTTAAATAAAAAATACCCTTTTGTAGAGATCAAAGTCAAGAATATCCTCATATAGATTTTATAGTGTTTTAATTAGACATAGTTTATTGTAATTAAAAAATATTGCAAGTAGGTATTTTAACAATCAAGGAAATGTTGATTCGGAGAAAGAAAAAAATAGTAATTCCTATTAAATAAATTTTAAAACCATATGGTGCACTAGAGGAGAGAGTCATCTTCAAGAATATATATTTCTTTTTTTTATTGGGATAGATTTGTTATGAAAAATATGTTGCTAGATGAACACTATCAATTTTAGTGAGTTAAAATTTGAATTGTTATAAAAGAGAAAATATAGGTCACAAACCAATTTTTATTTATACATGCACTAGATATATATGTCATCTATGACATATTTTGAAATTAGGGGAAAAAATGTTTATTTACATATATTTTTTTGGTGGGAACTAGTGTGTGTGTATGCTAAACACCTTCATGAAATTAGGATTATTAACTAATAATTCAAAGCAAATACAATGCAAATTTAACTAAGAATTGAAACTAAAATCCGTAACATCTCACGGTTCTCTAATTAGTTGCAGTAAGTAGAGCTCTCGGCTTAATCTTCACTAGTGACACTTTTAAAATAGAAAGTATGATGCTACAATGCTTAATGTAGCTCACAATGATCCATTATGCTATGATAAATTGAAATGCTCTCAATTGCTATCAAATGCTCATAAAATACCTATAATAACAATGCTTTGCTCTCTAATTCTCTTCTATATTATTGCTCTCAAAATGACTCTTATTTATAGTAAATTCTCAAGGGTAGGGGGTAGAGTGAAGTAACCATGATTTATCTTTGGTTGAGTCAAAAACTTTGCAATATTTTTAAATGGGGGGACAATTTAAATGTTTGTCTCAAAGCTTTGGACAAAAGGACAAAATTGAGTGGTTTAGATTCAAAGTTTGAAATGTGTGATCAAGATTCAATTCCTTTGAGTGATCCATGTGCTTTGTGTTCTTAATTTTCATTGGTTTCTCAATTCTTTGTTGAAAGATATTAGGATTTATTAAATTCTATCAATTAATTAATTGAGCCATGTAGGGAATAGGTTCATTTTGATTTTTGATTTAACAACTATACAACTAATTAATTAAAATCAATTATATAGTGTATTTTGTCCCTTCAAGCTTGTATTTAATTATTTGATGTCATTATTTAATTTCTCCCTTGATTTAATGATTTTGTCCAACTTTGATTTAATAAATGTCCATTTAAATTGATTTGATCCTTTTTTATGAGAATTAGTGTATTTTGATGATTTTGAGCCATTTTAATTATTTTAAAAGAACTTGCCCATTTTTGCGTGTCTACAAATGCCCCTCTTTGAATTGATGTGTAAAGAACATTGATTCAAAGAAATTTTGAGTCCTGGTCGCTTTTAGATCCTGATTTGCTGATTTGTTGATACACCACTGATTTGAATTGTTGCCTGATATGATATGTCTCTGATTTGATTTGATAAAATGATACATGCCTCACTGATAATGATTCAAAAATTTTGATGCCCCATATTTAATGTGATGCCAATTTGATACTCTGATGCCCCCTCAGAAATAAAACATATTGATTATTTGATTTGAAATTTGATGTTGTTTGATTGATTGATCCAATATGTTTTCATTTCTGAAAAACATTTGATGATATGCCATGTTTTACAATTTGCCCCGGTTGAATTGATAGGTTGATATAGGTCAAAGTCAAAATTTCACCTCTAAATTAGGTCAAATTAGCTTAAATAGGTTGAAAAACCTAGATTTACTATTCATTTTCACTTTTGACTATTGAGATTTTTGCTCTGATCCTGCTTTGATTTTCACAATGGTTGTGCCTATCAGAGAGCATCAGTTCGAGAGGGTTCATCACTATCAATGGCCTTTGGATTACAAACCTCCTGTGAGTCATTTATAACCTTCTTTGTGCATTTATTGTTTGTTTATAGCATTTATTGCAACTTTGTCTTGCTCTTGTAGTTTTGGATTTGCAAAATGATGCTTAGGATTAGTTAAATGCCGCGTAAGCTTGTCAAGTAACACATCCACGCTTTTTACTCACACCTCTGCATAGTAAAATGTTTCTTAGTAACTTTTAGGTCTCGCCTGATAAGAATATGCTTCCGCATAGCACTAGAGTTTGCATGCCAATTTTTCTATATTTTTCTGCTTATAAAACCCTAGGTTTAAAATGCCACCTAGGCTCCTTAAAATACCACCTAGCATTATGAAGTAATGTGTGATACGTGAAATGACACGTATTAATGATAAAGTACTACGTAATACCTTTTCTACACTACGTAAGGTAAAATGTCACGTGGTAATAGGCAAATGACGCATGTAGGTTCTTGAAAAATTTTGAAATTTCCAACTTGATTTTCTTATAAAAATTTGATTTCTCTAATTGATCGATTGAATTCCAAGATAGTTAGGTCTATTGTAATTAAGCAAAATAATTGATTAGGATATCAGGATAGTGGTGCCAATGAATGTTTGATTACGTCAATCTGATAGGATAGATCTGATATGGGATACTGATAGGTAGGACTTGATTGATCAGTGTGAAAACTGATAATTCATTCTCAAGACATAGAGACACGAATAAATGGTACTAGGTTTGATAGGTTTGATACTGATCATGTTGGTCCCGCTTCAAGATCAAGAGTTGGGAAACAATAAGTTGGTACTAATTGGTTGATTGATTGATTGATTGACATAAAATGATTCACTGATATAGAATACTGATATGATTCCCTTGATTTGCAAAACAAGCACATTTTTGTAAGTTATACATACGGTCCCTAGCTTCTTGGATATTAGATTTATGGATCTTCCTTGTTGTTGATTTTGTATCATGTTGATGTTTTATTGATCAAGACTTAGATCTATCACTTTGTCGTCGATATTGTTATTGTATCTTGATATATAGATTGTTGGATCTTTGATGTTATGAACATTAATATGATGATATGGACTTTTCTTGATTCTCTTGATGAGTTTATTATGGGATTATCTTTATATGCAGCTATATGATGTTTATGATGCATTTACTTTTGATTATGCTATGGATGCAGTGTATCTCATGTATGATATAGATAGATGGATGCAATGATTTATGGATTTTTGATATTTTTTTCTTCTTTTCAATGTATGGATGCAAAGTGTTTTATTGAAATATGGATATGAATGCCCCTATGTTTTTTATTTTTGAATGTATGTGATTCTATCCTTAATTATATGTATGCAAATGATGTACAAGTAACGAATCTTTTGCTTTTGCTTTTCTGATATATGGCTAATGAATAATGATTAATGCTATGTATGAATGCAAAAGATAACCTCACATTATTGATTGATAACAAGGATAAGATGTTTAATTTGAACCCCCATCTCTTAATATTTTTGATCAAGCTGATTAAGTAAACCCCTTTTCCCTTGGAAAAATAACCATAAAAAAATGCACTTAATCTAACATGATAATGCAATGCAATGCAACTAAGTGTCACTAGCTTTTAGCAAAGAAATGCCATAGAGATAAATTTTCATCATTGACCATTTTGGGACCAGAAAGCTAGTACAACCATCACTGACCACATCATGATGATATGAATACTGATTTGTATCACTTTTGGTAACCCCTTTTGGAAACTAGTATAACCCTCACTAGTTAGATGACCAAACTATGGGAGTATGAATACCGGTTTCAACGGATTCAATGTTGCATGTGGATTTTGGTATTAAGATATGAAAAATCTAAATAGCCAAGGTATCTGTTTGTGTAAACAAGCAAAGGTCAATCCTTCATCTTATGTGATAGTCCTCGATGGTTCTTTGATGACCATGTCGTTAGACAAATTCTCATAAGTTGATGGATCTCCCTCAAGATAGTCACTCAAAGGTAAGAAAATATCATGTCTCTATCATGGCCAATCTAGTTGAAACATCATCTATTAGTTAAAGAAATACGATAAAAAGTCATTGCAATAAAGATCATCAAAAGAAAGCTTCAAGTGTTTTGCAATGTATCGAGATTTTCAAATAGGATTTCCAAACATTCAGATCTTTAAAGTGTTGTCGATTTTTAATCCTGAATAATAAAGTCAATGAAGTCTCAAGGATCAAGTTGTGGAATCAAAATACTTGGTTGTGAACAATGATATCTATCAAAGGTTCAACAAAAATCTGTCTTCTGAAGCTCTGATAATTCTCTCTCTAATGTGTGACCAAATGTGGCACTAATTGAATCTATTTGTACCAAAAATCCAATCCTTTCCTACCCCCAAGTGATAAATGTGATCGTGCGACAAACTTAGGGCAAATAGGCAATGCAACAATGCAGCTAATAGGCTTTATTATGACTATGCACAAATGACAGATGCAATGAAGATTTACAAGTGAGATGTTGGGAATGCAATATGTACACATGCAACTAGGAAATGACTTAAGGGAACAAAAGGCGCTTGATTACCAAGTTTTCACCTTTTGGGTCTTTTTTTCTTTTTTTGCTACCAAGGCGCCTATTGCTAGGTTTTCACCAAGGCACTTTTTCTTTTTCAATTTTTTCTTCTTTTTTTCTTTTTCCAATTTTTTCTTTTTTTTCTCTTTTTCAAAAAAAATTTCTTTTTCTATTTTTTTTCAAGATCTCTTTTGACTATGTACAATAAATATGATGTTTCTCATCTGATACTCTTTATACTCTTTCATCTACCTCATGTATAGAATCTCTTTAGATGGATGTTATTGATAGGTTTTTGTAGCTCTTATCCATCACAATCCTCTAATTTATAAGTTCCCATTCCAAATGAAGAAACAATGATGAACGGACCAAGCCAATTAGCCTCCCATTTACCCTTCTTTTCTCTTTCTGCTTGATTTTTAGGGTTTTCTCTTAGTACTAAGTCACCTACTTGAAAGACTCTCGGTCTGATATGCTTATTGTAGTTCCTGGAGATCCTATTTTGATAGACTTTCAAGTGTTCATAGGCTTGCATTTGGTGTTCTTCTAGCAACTCTAATTGTTGGAGCTGAGCAACTCTATAGTCTTCATCTTTTATTAACCCTTGCAATGATACTCGTAAAGATGGGATTTCAACCTCCAAAGGTAGAACAACTTCAGCTCCATAAACCAGTGAAAATGTCATAGCCCCTGTAGATGTCTGAATGCTAGTTCTATAGGCCCATAATGCCGGGTTGATTTGCACATGCCAATCTCTTCGTGATTTATTCACCGATCTCTTCAAAATTTTGAGAATGTTCTTATTTGTAGCTTCGGCTTGTCCATTTCCTTGAGGATAATAAATGGATGAAGAATGATGAGTAATGTGGAATGTGTCACAAAGTTCATCCACATATTTGTTTTTGAATTGTTTTCCAGTGTTTGTGATTATGGCATGAGGGATACCATATCTACAAATGATGTGGTTCAAGATGAACATGGAAATCTATTTTCCTGTAGCGGTGATAAAAGGAATGGCTTCTACCCACTTTGTGAAATACTTCGTAGTGGTGATGATATACTTGTGCCTGTTGGAAGATGGTGGATAGATTACACCAATCAAGTCAAATCCCCATTGATAGAATGGCCATGGTGTAACAAATAGATGTAATTCTTGTGCTGAAACATGCATCATGTCACCGTGGTATTGACATTTTTTGCATATTTTCACAAAGTGACAAGCATCCTTCTCTAAGGTTTTCCAGAAATACCCCATACGAAGAATTTTCTTGGCTAGGTTTAATCTGCTTGAATGCACCCCGCAAATGCCCTCATGAACCTCACTTAAAGATAACCTAGACTCTTCTTCCTCTAGACATCTAAGTAACATCCCGTCAAGACCATTACAATACAATGTTTCGGAAAGGATTATGTAACGGGCTAATTGTCAAATGAAATTTCATTTTTGGGCTCGTGATTGGTCTATAGGTAGCACTTGGTCTTTGAGATAAGTATAGATAGGGTCGTACTAAGGTGAGTCATGTCCATTGAGTAGGGTAATGATTTGGGTTTTAGGAAGGTCAAATGCTAGTTTTGCCAACTCTTCCACCAAGAATTTGTACTTGTCATTCTGATCTGGTTTTTAAAGTAAGGAAGCCATGGCATCTGCTTCTTTGTTCTTATCTCTTAGAATTTTCTCAAAAAGTGATCAAAGAAAAGTACTTTTTCCAAGCATCTATCATGGTCTTGTATGGCATGATTTTTCATCTTTGGTATTGTATTCATCATTGATCTAATTGATTATTAACTGAGAGTCTCCATACACTTGTAGTTCGGTGATGTTCCATTCTAAAGCCATCTTAATCCCAATGACCAAAGCCTCATATTCTGCTATGTTGTTTGTACATGGGAACAAAAGCTTATAAGATTTTGGAATGGTATACCCTTGAGGGGTAATCAATAATATGCCACCCTCAAAACCTCCTTGGGTAAATGATCCGTCAAAATACAACTTCCATGTCTTGGCCTCTATGTTGACAATTGTTGAATCCAAAAACTCTACTTGAATGGTTTGTGTAGAAATTAATGGGTTTTCCACTAAGTGATCTACTATCACTTGTCCTTTTATGGCTTTCCTATCCACATACTCAATGTCGAACTCACTTAATATCATGACCCATTTTGTTATTCTACCTGTTAAGACAGCTTTGCTTAGCAAGTATTTTAGAGGATCAATTTTTGCAATAAGTTTCACCTTGTGCATCCACATGTAATGCCTCAATATTTGGGATTAAAATACAACCGCTAAACAAGATCTCTCCATGAATGTGTAGTTGAGTTCATACTTGATCAATGTTCTACTCAAATAGTAGATTGCTCTTTCTTTCCCTTGTTCATCTTCTTGCACCAAAAGAACTCCTAGAGACCTCTCAATGGTAGATATGTACATCAACAATGGTTTTCCCTTGATTGGTGGCATTAGGATTGGTGGATTTATTAGATAAGTCTTCAACAAAGTGAAGGCTTTGTCACATTCTTCATCCCACATGAAAATAGTGTCTTTGTGTAGTAACCTTGTGAATGAATGGCACTTTTTGGCTAATTGAGAAATAAATCTCCTTATTGATTGAATCTTACCTTGAAGGGACCTCATTTGACTTATGTTCTTTGGAATCTCCATATCCATTATTGCTTGGACCTTTTTGGGATCCACTTCAATGCCTTTAGCTGAAACTATGTAGCCTAATAACTTGTTTGATTAAACGCCGAAAGCACATTTTTTTGGGTTAAGTCTCACTTTGAATTGCTCTAACCATGTGAATATCTTTTCTAGACTTTTTAGGTGATCTTCTCTTTTGTGTGACTTTTCCAATATGTCATCAACATAATCTTCTAGAAAGGTGTGCATCATATCATGGAAAATAGTGGTCATCACCCTTTGGTATGTAGCTCCGATATTTTTGAGGCCGAAGGGCATTACGTTCCAATAAAAGGTACCCCAAGGGCATGTAAAGACTATCTTCTCTTGGTCTTCGGGTGCAATTATTATCTGATTGTATCCGCTAAAACCGTCCATTAATGAATACATGGAATGACCAGCTGTCAAGTCGACTATTGCATCAATGCTAGGAAGTGGGAAGTCATCTTTAGGACATGCAAGATTCAAGTCTCTAAAGTCTGTGCATACACGAATGGATTTGTCATGCTTGGTGACTGGTACAATATTGGATATCCATTCAGCATATGCAATTTCTCTTATAAACCCCACCTTCAACAATTTCTCCAATTCGGCTTTGACTAGGAGAGCTACATGTGGGTGCATCTTTCTCAACTTCTGATTGACAGGCTTAACCCCTGGTTTAACATTCAAATGGTGCATAATGAAGTCGAGATCCAATCCTGGCATGTTAGCATAGGACCATGCAAAGTTCACTTGTTTTTCTTAAAAAAACTTGATAAAATCATTTATTTCCAAAGGTGTGAGTGACGCTGTTAGGTGTATAAATTTAAGATCAAATTTTGTTCCAATGTTGACCTTTTATGTTGGTTCTATGAGAATCGGTGACCTTTCTTCTTCATGCTCGGGTAGGGTATCCAACCTCTCTTCCTTTGGTGCCATTGTTGGGTTTTCACCATAGGAAACATCCTTTATCTTTATTTTTTTTGGTTCTAGTGCTGCCACATAGTGGTTTTCATCACTAGAACTTTTCATTTTTTTATTTTTTTTCATTTTTTTTCTTTGGATTAAGAGATTGGACCCCCGTTGTTCTCATCATGTTTGGACTGAATTCGTTGGTGAAAGAGGGCTCAACTGCATTAAGGTATTGGGTCATCACTTGGTCATTTGGGAAATAGAGTAAGTCACTTGGCTCGGTTAGGTCCCAATCAATAAGTTCAAGATGTATCAAGGGTAAGGATTCATTTGGCAAAGTGTCATCGGCTGAATTTATGGACATGACCTCATTGGATGGTTCATACATTGTATCATTTATGTCTATGATGTGAGCTTCCTCGAGATGGTCCATGGAAGAAGGATCAAAGTCCTCTTCACTTGAGTCGTCAAGGACTTCTATGGGAAATAGCATGGGAAATACAACACACAGATTAATCCTAACGTTTGAATCATCCACCTCCGATGGTTCCCAAAATTCCTCTACACATGGTCAATTAATGGGTGCTTGTCCTATATTGAGTTCTTGTATGATGGGATCTTCATTCCTTGGAGTTTGTTGCCTAGGAACATTAGCATAAGCATGTATGGTGACAATCTCTTTATCATGGCATGAGTCTTCGAACAAAGTATCTCATTCATAGTCTCGAGAATCATCACTATCCACATCGGATTCCACCGTGTTCACTTGAGGATATGAATCATGCATGGGGCTGGAGCTTTCTCCTTTGTGTTGGTAACCTACCTTGATCTTTCTTCTTTTGACCTCCAAGAGGGTTCAATAGGCTCTAGCAAGCCTCTATTTCTCTTGCCTAAGGGTCCTCTTCCCTTGTACCCCATTTTTTGCATTATTTCAAATCCTTTTCCATATTGCTCGGTTTGAATGTTAATGTGTTGAATTCTCTCCACGAGAGTATTTGAGGTATCATTTTCATCTTGATAGAGCCATTGGAGAACTTCATCTTCTTCTTTGTCAAATGTTGCCTTATCACTTTCTCTTACAAAATAGGAGTTATATTTATGAGGAAGATGTTCTTTATACAGTTTCCCATGTGTTCTTGGAGATGTAGGTAAGTCGAATAGGGAAACAAAATATTCCCCTATTCCCTTGGACTTGATTTTACAATTTTTTTTCAAATGTATGCATCATCTCACTCATTTTTTTGTAATGGTCCTCCTTAGCTTTATCTTTATCTTCTTTGGTGGGTTTGAAAAGTTCTACTTCTGGTATAGATGCTTTATCTGAATTTTCATTTGAAGTTGGACACTCATAACTCACTTTCTCATTTCCTTTAGTTGATGTAGTTGAGTTAGTTTGAGGAGGATTTGAATTAGAAGTAGCACTTAATGTTAACTTAAGATCATCCACTTTAATGTCTTCAATGGTAGCCCTTTGGATAATCCCTTCTCTATTATATGGAATAAATAATTCGTGGAGAGGCTTTAGTGCATTGCAATATTGGAACAGATTTGAATCCCCTCCAATCATGATTTCCTCACCCATGTATGGAAATTTTATGCATTGATGATACGTGGATGGAACCGCTTTCATCTCATAAATCCATGGCCTCCCTAATAAGATATTATAAGTTAGTTTCATATCTATGACTTGGCATTTTGTGTCCTTTTTTACTAGTCCAACTTGAATGGGCAATATAATCATGCCTTTTGAAGCTCTTTTTGCTTCATCATAGGCTCTTTTTGCTTCATCATAGGCCTTTATGGTAAATCTTTTTGTAGGATCAATGCATGACTCGGATAATCCTAGAGATTTGACAAGACTCAAAGTGCAGATGTTAAGACCAGCTCCCCCATCTATGAGAGCTCTCTTGACCCTATGTCTTTCAATCAAGACTTCTATATGCAATGGCATATTTTGGGGATGGGTAATGGACATGTCATCATGGTCTAAAAATGAAAGGCAATGGAGCGCAATGAGATGTCCTACCATATTCTGAAACTTCTCCTCATCCAAGTTGGTAGGAACATTAGTTTCCACTAATGCCTTCTCTAAGATTTCTTTATGATTTGGTGATAACTTTAATAACTCCAAGATAGAAATTTGTGTTGGAGTATTTTGTAGTTGATCCACCAAACTATATGGTTTTGTTGTTGTAGCCAATTGTTTTGCCAAAATGCTGGATTGCAGAGGGCCAATAGGTCTAGGATCAACCCTTGTAAGGTAATCCTTGAAACCTGCCCCCTAGTAATGATGTTAGATGTTTCCTTTTGGGGAAGTTCCTTGATCACAATAGTATTTACCACATGCTCACTCTTGGATATAATATTGATAACATTATCATAATGAGGCACAAAATTGATATTGTTGCTACTTTTCTTATTCCCATTGGATGATTCACCTTTTTCATGGTTATAAAAAGGTTGTTTAAATGTTGTGTGATCTTCATTACCTTGAGGTCCTTCAATAGTGATTATACCATTATCAATCAAGTCTTGCACCATGTTCTTCAGTTGTAAGCACTCATTTTTCTTATGCCCCCTAATTCTATGATATTCACAATGACTATTCTCACTCCACCAACTGGGTTTATGTTGTGGCTCATAGCGTTGAATGCTAGGTAAATTAATGGTCTTGTTAGCAATGAGATTCCTCAATGCTTTCTCAAGAGGTTCACCCAAAGGTGTGAAAGTCCTTTTAGGGGTTGGTACCAGGAATTTTTTAGATTTGTTACCTCCTTGATTATTCCCAAAGTTTCCACTATTGGTATCATTGTTGTAAGGCACTTTGGGAGCCTGATTTGCATTGTTCACCTGATTAGGTGTTCTTGTGAGAGCAAAGGGGGTCACTTTTAGATTACTAGAATCAACAACACCATCATTAACCACTCCTTTATTATTGTTCTTCAACCCAAACCGATTATAGTTGTTAGAAAAGTTCTTATTTTGGTTGTTATGGTTGTTGTTGGAGGTATTGTTATTGTAATTCTTATTATCCTTATAGAGTTTTAACTCTCCACTCTTAACTAATACCTCTTCAATTGTTACTACATTCTCAATAAGGTCTTGGAAGGTCTTAGGACATTGCATCCTCAACCGATAATTCATCTCACTACTCAAGCTATTGATAAAGATATCCATCTTCTCTTTTTCTGGGACACTCCAAGGATATCTAGCAAATATCATCCTCCATCTTTGTAGGAAATTAGGAATCCTTCTCCTTCTTTTTGCTTGGTATTACACAAGGTGATCATTGTGACTTCGTGTTTGATATTGTATGAGTAGTGTGCCATAAATTTAGAAGCCGACTCTTCAAAATTTTTAATGCCGAAAGGTAAATTTGAAAACCATTCCATGGCCATACCTCCCAAACTCCTAGGAAATAATCTCATTAAATAAGTGGTATCGTGCATGAATTATAAGCTCAATGCACAAAATTCTCATAGATGATCTTGAGGATCTGATGTTCCTTCGTATTTATCATACTTAGGAAATAGTACGTTGATAGGGAATGGTACCATGACTAGACTTTTGTCAAATGAAAATGGACATAATGCTTCTATAGAAAAGGGCTTTGGAGCCCCGCTTTGCTTTATCGTGTCCAATTGCATTTGAAATAACTAAAATTGTTTATTCATGATGTCAATCGGGCTCTCTTCAACTTCTGGTGGCCTAAGTTCATTAACATCATAGTCTTGAGGGAGTTTTAGACCTTTTCGAGCTATGTCTAGAAAGTACTTTTCCCTGTCTCTATCCATTGATTTCTCCATGAGTTTTAAAAAGTATAGACTTTGTATAGCTTTGCTAACCTTCTCATCAGTTGCATCATTGACCGTTGGTTCACCATTGCCCCCGTTAGTATTGTTGTTAATCCCTTGACTATTAGGGTCTATTCCTCCATTATTGGTATTACCTTGATTATTTGGGTCAATACCTCCATTGTTATTACCCAAGCCACTGGAGTACATCATGTTGGTTTCCACTTCTTGAATGGGTTGTTCTTGTGGTACTTTTGGGATGGTAGAAGTATCACTTGGAAAAGGAAGCTCTTGTCTCAAATAAGTTTCATCTACTTGCAAGGTTTGCTTTATGTAATATGATCAAGTAAAAGCAGGCATGAACATAAACCACTTGAAAAATAGGCTTTCTATCTTGCTTGCCCGTGGCCGAATCCTTGTGAAATTTTCAAAATGGCTCAAGATCAAGATTCCTGACTAGGTAGGGTACTAGAACAAATAAAATAGCCAAAAGGGTATCTGAATCTGGAACCAAAAAATTTTGAAACCCTCGAGAAATGCTCACTGTTTGCCTTTTTTTAAATTTTGGGCATCACTTACTTGCGTGTAGGCGTGACTTTAAGCTTAACACATTGTAACTGGAATATCCTTAGGCAGCACTCTGCAAGTCTGTAGGTGGCTCTTCACTATTGATAGGTGTGATTTAAACTTTTCTAGGTGTCACTTAAACTTTAACAAGCGTAACTTTATTATGTCCAAGCATCTTTTTACAAATTGCAGACGTAACTTTACTATGCACGGGTGATTTTTCTCTGTTTGTAGGCGGCACTTTACAGACCAGGTTGTAAATTTTAGATTTAAAAAGTTGTAATATCAGGTCTATGGAATTTTCTTGCTTGAAAATGAAGTACAAACGCAACACACAGATCAAGTTTGCACCATGTCCCTAAAATCACATTAAAAGTGTATATTCTCGGTCATTTTTCACAAGTATTGAACAAGAAATTCTTCCACGCAATCTACCTTAGTCAAATTTGGCTTTTAACATGTTTGGCTCTATAAGGTAGCTTACTACTTATCAGGTTTTAATGAATAATTATGTTCTAAACTATGCCAAGTTCATTTTCCCACTTGCGGGCTTCCCACACGCACAAAAGCATGATTTGGCGCAATCCAAAAGGACTACTAGAGGAAGTGAAGAAACTTGCACACAATCTAGCCACTTCCCTTTTAAGGAAAAGTGTATTTTTATTATAGTGGGTTGATTAGTACCACAGCAAAGGTGGTTGTCTCCCACTTGGGTTGTTCCCTCTCACCATCCTTGTAAGGAAAATCTCAGGAGGCAGGCCCTCTATTGCTCTATTTTAACTAGCATGTATAGAAAATAAGAAAATTGAACTTAGTCCAACAAGTTTGGGAATTTGGTTCACTTAAAAAGTGAAGAGAAAATCCCTATTGTCTTTCTTCATTCCAAACACTCAAGCAACAAATGTTCTTTTTCAATCTCTTAACAATGAGATTCTTATAATTGAGGTGTTTGGTCAATTCCTTATTTTAATTAAGCTAGATTTAATGAATGCCACAATTTAAGCAAGTGCAAGCTTGATTTGATGAATACCTCTTTTCTTTGTAGCTAGCAATGGCTAGGCACTTTTATGAGGTTTTTCAATTGCTTGTTTTGCTTTCACTCACCTAGTGGTGATCGTTCCCGCTCCCTCCTCCAACAAGTTAGTCAACAAAGCCATACAAAATTAGGGAAACCATGAAGGAACAAAATTTGAAGTACAATTAAGTGTTTTCACAAGATTTTTCAATGAAATTTCAACAACTTAATGTAAATAAATTTCAATTTAAGGTAGGAAATTTAAGCTTGTAAGCCTCTAACACTTTGATCTAATGAGCATACAATTTCTCTTCCAAGCCTAAACTCTCTAAAATTAGAGCACTATGCAATTCCTTTTCACGTTTAGCTTGTAGTCTTACCTCTTTGTTTGGTTTTTTAACCTTCCTGTGCTTGCTCATCTACAGGAAAAACACAGACAGAGAGTAAGAAAATAGAATCTATAGATTTGACTTCAAATAAAGGTAAAAAGAAATACGTGTCATTAGTCAGCTAATACGCATGATTAAAATGCTAGCAGGCATAACTTTAAAAATAGCAGGTGTCACTTTCGAGTGACATAGGCCACATTTAAAGTTTAGCAGGTGTAACACTTTAATTACTAGGTGTGAAAAGTAATGATAATTGTGTAAGATAAGCTATTTAAAGTGGCAATTAACAAATACTAGGCATCAGTTAAGAGATACTAGGCATGACAGTTTGCAGTAAATTATGTCATAAAGGTTATCGCAGGCGGTAAAAGATAGCAAATACATGGCACTTCTCAGGTCGCAGGTGTCACTTTACACTCCTGAGCGTGACACTTTATCTCCCAGGCGTCAGTTAACTACTGATAAGCGTCAAAATAGTGATCACAGGCATCATTTAATCCTTCATACACATTATTTCCCTTGTTTCCTTGCAAAAATTCATGTAAACGTGAAGATACAAACACACAAAATATGATGAAAATGTTAGAAATGAGGCTCAATGCCCCATGGTGGGCGCCATTTGTGTGTGTATGCTAAACACCTTCATGAAATTAGGATTATTAACTAACAATTCAAAGCAAATACAATGCAAATTTAACTAAGAATTAAAACTAAAATCCATAACATCTCATGGTTATCTAATTAGATGTGGTAAGTAGAACTCTCAGCTTAATCTCCACTAGTGACACTTCTAAAATGAGAAAGTATGATGCTACAATGCTTAATCTAGCTCACAATGATCCATTATGCTATGATAAATTGAAATGCTAATGCTAAATGCTCATAAAATGCCTATAATAACAATGCTTTGCTCTCTAATTCTCTTTTATATTATTGCTCTCAAAATGACTCTTATTTATAGTAAATTCCCAAGGGTAGGGGGTAGAGTGAAGTAACCATGATTTATCCTTGGTTGAGTCAAAAATTTTGCAATGTTTTTAAATGGGGGGACAATTTAAATGTTTGTCTCAAAGCTTTGGACAAAAGGACAAAATTGAGTGGTTTAGATTCAAAGTTTGAAATGTGTGATCAAGATTCAATTCCTTTGAGTGATCCATGTGCTTTGTGTTCTCAATTTTCATCGGTTCCTCAATTCTTTGTTAAAAGATATTAGGATTTATTAAATTCCATCAATTAATTAATTTAGCCATGTAGGGAATAGGTTCATTTTGATTTTTGATTTAACAACTATACAACTGATTGATTAAAATCAATTATATAGTCTATTTCGTCCCTTCAAGCTTGTATTTAATTATTTGATGTCATTATTTAATTTCTCCTTTGATTTAATGATTTTGTCCAACTTTGATTTAATAAATGTCCATTTAAATTGATTTGATCCTTTTTTATGAGAATTAGTGCATTTTGATGATTTTAAGCCATTTTAATTATTTTAAAGCACTTGCCCATTTTTAAGTGTCTACAACTAGACCCCTAATTTTTAGCATTTTTCAGCAATTAAAAAATTGTCTTTAAAAATTAAAAAAATATATCAATTCTTATTCAAAAAAAATATTAAAAATATTAATCATAAAATTCATCCATTTTATTACATTTAATTAATTTACATCATCTTCAAATTCCAAACATAAATGTCATTTTTATACTATTGAAGTTGAACAACTTTTATTTTGTTAGCATTTTCTTTTGTAAAAGGGTGACAGCTTGTTGTGCTTTTACCCTATTTTAAATACCATAAATTTTATAATGCCAAAAAAACATCATATTAAACTTAAACTAAAACATAAAAGATAATAAAAAATATTACACATGAACAATCTACGACCCAATAAAATTAAAAGATTGATTCAACATCATGATAAATAAGGATAATCTACCATAAAAAAATTAATGCAAATATACATATCAAGTTATATTAAGATGTCAAAGTTTTTTTAAGGAAAAAATATACAAAGCCACAAATACACATATATATTATTAAAAGCTAGTTCAAGAACTCAATAGGGAAAGAACTAGCAAGAAAACCCTATATCCTTTCTCGATTACAAAATCAAAAGAAAAAATCCCTAACCAACAGCTAAAGTGGACTATGGAAGAAAAGAGGAATACCGATCCTTTCAAAACAAAAAATATTTGTCATTCAAAGTATGCAGAGTGAAAAAATATATACGTAAGATGTCGAAGTTATCTAAGAGTATATACGTAAATATAATAAAAAATATCAAATTTGTCTCAAATATAAAACACTGAGCCAAGATGTCTAACAACTAGTACATGATAAACATGTTGATCAACTATTTCATTTTTTGCAAATATTTTAGTGGCCGCCGTGTGAAGGTTCCCTCTTTCTCTTTCAAATGAACAACTCCATCTATTTTGTCTTCAAAAGCAAGGGGTACGTTACTTGTGACCTTTAAAATATTTACATTTGCATCTCATGTTCCTTTCAAGTTGATTTCATGTACAATAGATAGGGAGTGAATCTGTCCAATGCCCACAACATCACCATCATATAGATCCAACACCTTAACTTCATCCCCTTCTTTAAGTTTATCAACACATTTCTGCAAAAAGAAAAAAAAATAACACATTATATTACATAGGTAATGAAAGGCCACAAATATAATATAATCATAAGACTCTATATAAGAAAGACCAATATTATTGTTCATTCCCATTGCACTTCTCTTTTTTATGTTCAAGACTAAAGCTGACACAACTTTAGAATTGCAAAAAACAAAGAAGCATTTATAGTTCATCTAAAGACTAAAATCTTATAGATCATCCAAATAAGAGATGCTTTAATCTCTTATTGTATAATAAATAAAAAGAATGTTCTTTATATCTGAAACTTGAAGAGAATTAGAAATTTTGACTAGCAAATATAAACAATGAAATAAATAATAAATACATAGTCATTCTAATGGTTAAATTAATTTGGTTAGTGTCCTTAATTCCAAACATAAAACATCTAGTTATGCTCTAAAACTGCATTGATGAGAAATTTAGTCACTAGTGTACAATTTAATTCACAAAATTCTCAAGAGAGAAAGGATCTGTTGACAGTCTGCATAAAATAGGAAAGGAAATACAACTATTGTCTTTATCCATGCAAGTACAAGAAACAATGATTGACATTACTTTTTTTTATCTTTATAGTTGTTGACAAAAATGAGGTTCAAATCTTGGATGCAAGAACATTCCATTCCATTCATTAAACAAGTGTGAACATTAAATGAAGACACTGGTAAAATGCTGGTAGGAGCTTAATTTAAGTAAAATTAATATACTCCTAATGTCAACAATTACCAATTCAAATTTGGGACTGCTCGGTTGTGTTGGTGAGGATGGCTAAGTAATTGATCCACATCAGCCATGGAGATCAATGAGCAAATTTAGTGCGAGCTCATGATGCGAGCAGACTTGGAAAATAAGTGTGATGTATATAATCAACAATGTGTGGTATATCAATGATGTATATACATGATGTATATTAGGATCTATGATATACTTGATCAACAATTAGCATAGATTGATGCAATATATTACATATGAGATGTAATACATTGAAGAATCTATCATCATTAGTACAGATCGGATGTACTTAATTAAAAGACTGTATATAGTCTCTATGGAAGACTGAATACATTGCATATGTGATGCAAGACTGAGGATAATTCACTCACAAAATCCTTAAAGAATTCAACTTTTTTTTCTCTAAAATTTTCAAAAAATGAAAATGTATATTTGACTAAGCCTGCATTATACAACTTTCATGTATCTCACAAGGTAAAATATAATGTGAATATAGGATTATCTTGGAGCCTACAGTTTAGTCGTATGCATTTCAATGACTCGTCAAGTAGATAATCTATGTTGGGCATAATTATTGTATGCATCTATAAAGGCAAACATGATTTGAACATAGAATGACCAAGACAACCATGAAATCAGTTGTATACTCATAGTTATGTTAACATAAATAAATTTTGAGAAGATTCCAAATTGTGTACAAGGGTAATTAAATAAATGCATGAGACCGCTCAAACTTTATGGAACCACACTATATAATTCTCCAAGACTACGCATGTGTTGTAGAATAGATGGTCATTTACCCCTCATAGAATGCAATATTTTACTATATGCTAATTATTTATCAAGAGCAACCAAAATGAAGAAATAATATTAAAAAAAAGTCAAGGGAATTAATTTTTTTATCCGTTTTAACTTTTTAACATTAATAATAACAATGTCACCATAGCTGCAAATTGAAAACACTATCAAACATATACTTAAGGACTATCAATAAATTCACCATTGTTGATTGTACTCTAACACAATGAACCCCATCTATGTCCTTAGCTAGTCCTTAGATCCTTACCACCTAATAAATGTAAGGAAACTCAGGTGCGGAAACAGCTTCCTACGCTAATCTCTATAGGAGAGTATTATGCAAATTCTTATAAATCCTTACAATTTCAGATTCGTTAACTACTTTAACAAAGATATTGCAACCACATACAATGCATACAGAAAAAATAGAGACTGACACAATGATATACCCTGGGGAAAACCTTTCGGTAAAAAAGCCCAGCACTCCAAAACCTGCACAATGTATTATCTTCAACACAAAGATTACAATACACTTGCAATGCAAGTTCTTTCAAGAAATGAGAGACAAAGCCAACAAGACTTAAATTTCTGTTATATCTCTCCCATAGGAGCAGCATCATATATATAGACTCCTCTGGACCAAAAAATAGGCACAACCACCAAGACCCATGCACAAAGCCACATGTACACAGTTGTTACATGCAATCCCAAGAATAGGCGTCCATCCCTAGAATAGACTATGACAGCTTGTCATAGAATTCGCCAAAAATAACGGTCACAAGAGAAGTGTAAGAGAATCTGTCATACCAGCCTATTTTTGGCATATTCTCTTACACACACCAACCACTTCTTCTTGGGCACCCAAATAGGCTCAAGTCATAAGATGCTCTTACACCTGTCATAGCATATTCCTTAAATAGTTCTTACGCATCATAGGAATCCGTCATGACTGTTTCAGTCATGATCTCCTTACACACAAGATGTCGACACATCAAGTGGAGTGACACATCAACATGCCAACTAGACATGTACACTCACACTTAATTACATTATTTGCAAAAAATGCATTTACAAAACAAATAATAAGAATAGGAATTATCCAAGGTTGAGACACCTTATTCCTAACATTCTCCCACTTGTCGAACACCTTGTAAGAGCAATAGGAACATAACAAGAACTTTAACCGCTATAGGCCAAAAGCCCATAGAATTCGAACACCATCTGAACTTCTCAGTGCCCACTGGTTTCATTAATGCATCTACAACATTCTTCACAGTATCTACCTTCTCCAAATTTACCTTTCCATCTTCCACCATATCTCTCACAAAGTGAAACTGCACAGCAATGTGCTTCGTTCTGGCATGGAAAGTTGGATTCTTTGCAAGGAAAATAGCGCTCTGACTATCACACCAAATAGTAATTTATTCTGCATCAACACCAACATCAGAGCACAATCTTCTAAGCCAAATGGCTTCTTTACAAGCATGAGTAGCAACCATGTACTCAACTTCTGTAGAGGACAAAGCAACCACAGGTTGTCGCTTACTCATCCAACTGATGGCACCACCAAACATAGTGAACACATAAGCACTGGTGGATCTCCTGCTGTCAATATCACCTACCCAATCTGAATCCACAAACCCATGAATATAAATTGAATGGGGAGATCCAAAAGAGTTACCATGATAACATATGGAGTAATCTGATGTACCCCTCAAATATCTAAATACTCGCTTAACTGCATCCCAATGTACCCGTCCAAGATTAGCCATAAATTGACTCAGGACTCCCACTGCTTGGGCAATGTCTGGTCTAGTACAGACCATAGCGTACATAAGACTACCAAATGCACTAGCATAAGGTACTCTACTCATGTCCTCCACCTCACTAGGAGATTTTGGGCAATCATCTACAAATAACTTTGTTCCCATAGAAATAGGAACACATGGTGGTCTACAATCTGCCATACTGAACCTGTCCAACACAGACTTCACATACTTACTCTAACTCAACCAAAGTTTTATGTTAGACCTGTCTCTACTGATTTCCATACCCAAGATGTACCTAGCTGCCCCAAGATCTTTCATCTCAAACTATGCTGACAACTGAGATTTAAAATCAAAAATCATACCCTTACCCTTCCTAAATAGCAACAAATCATCAACATATAATATAACAATAAGAAGGCGATCATTTTCAACTCTGAAATAAACACAATGATCTGATTTTGATCTTACAAATCCAATTGACAACACAAAGGCATCAAACTTAAGGTACCACATCCTAGGAGATTGCTTCAAACCATATAGAGATTTCTTTAATCTGCAAACTAAGGATTCTTTACCTTTAACAATGTAGTGCTCAGGTTGTGACATATAAATCTCTTCCTCCAAATCACCATGAAGGAAAGCTGTCTTCACATCCATTTGTTCTATCTCTAAATCATATGATGCAACAAGAGATAACAGAAATCTAATGGATGTCAACTTTGCAACAGGAGAGAATATTTCACCATAATCTATTCCCTCTACCTGTGAATACCCCTTTGCAACCAATCTAGCTGTATACCTTTCAACACTACCATTTACACAGAATTTCTTCTTGAACACCCATTTACAGCCAATAGATTTTATCCCTTTAGGCAAAGGTACAAGGTCCCAAGTTTTGTTTTTCTCCAATGAAGCCATCTCATCATCCATAGCCTCAATCCAAGAACCTACATCTTCCATGCCCAAAGCCTCTTTCACAGATCTAGGCTCATCAGTGTTAGTAATCAAAGCAAAGGCAGAACTAGAATCTAACATAGAATAACCAAACCTTTTTGGTTGCTTTCTTTCTCTCATGGATCTCCTCAAGGGCTGAGGTTGATGTTGTTCTTCCTCTTCTTCCGAACTATCAGAGCTGTTAGAGCTCTCCTCATCATTAGACCCAACATGGTCTCTCTGTTCAGTCTTCTCAGGGGTAGGAGGCAACTGAACAACATCTTTTTCCTTTTCTTTTTCATCTGGTTGTAGCACAATAGGAGAAGATGTTAGCTCTCTGAAAATAACATTTCTACTATACAACACCTTACTAGTCACAGGATCCCAAAGCTTGTATCCTTTCACACCAGCACTATATCCGATGAAAATACATTTAACGGCTTTGTTTTCCAACTTAGATCTTTTCTCCTTTGGAACATGTGCATAAGCTTCACAACCAAAAACATGAAGATGTCTAATTGAAGGCTTCTTACCAGACCACACCTCCATGGATGTCTTACCAACAAGGGCTGATGTAGGAGATCTATTAACCAGATAGCAAGCAGTGGCCACAGCTTCGGCCCAAAACCTTTATTCTAAACCAGCTCCACTAAGCATACTCCTACCCTTCTCCATCAGTGTCCTGTTCATTCTCTCTGCAACTCCATTTTGTTGTGGGGTATAAGGAGTTGTCTTATGCCTCTCAATACCTTGTTCTTTATAGAACTGTTCAAACTCTGCTGAGCAAAACTCACCACCATTGTCAGTTCTCACACACTTAATCTTCTTACTAGTATGATTCTCTACAAGAGCTTTAAATTCCTTGAACTAACTAAAGACTTGTGTCTTACTTTTAAGGAAATAAATCCACGTCCTTCTACTGTAATCATCTATGAAAGATACAAAAAATACAGACTTGGAGATTGAAGGAACTTTTACAGGACCAAATACATCAGAATGAATAAGATCCAAAACATCAAAAGATTTGTGAGAACTAGAGTAAAACTGAACATGATTTTGTTTACCATAGACACACTGTTCACAAAAGTCAAACTCGAGATTGCAATCATTTAACCCCTCAATGAGATTTTTATTTTTTAGGGCTCTGAGACCCTTTTCACCAATGTGGCCAAATCTCATATGCCACAACATTGTCTTTTCTGCAGGAAGCTTACCTTCCAAAGTATTTGCACTACCATCGAAACCAATAGCCACAGACTTCTTCACTACTTGTTTAGATGGTGAGGATGAAGAACTATTACACAGAGGAATACATGCATCTAGCTGAAATAAGGTACCTCTCTTAGTACCCCTTGCAAGCACTATCAATCCTCTTATCATCTTGCATCCTTCTTTCGAAAAAACAACTTGCACACCTACATCATTCAGCATACTTACAGATAATAGGTTTCATGCCAAACCCGGAATGTGCATAACTCTATTGATTCCCTTTACTCATCCATCGGGAAATTTGATAGTGACCCTTTCGCGTCCAACTATCTTTAGGTGAGAATCATCACCCAAGTACACCTTTCCACCATCGAACTCTTCATATTTTGAGAACCAGTTTCGATAAGAGGTCATGTGAAAAGATGCACCCGAGTCAACCAACCACACATCATCAGATGCATGGGTTGCCAAAGCTATGATGAATGCATCGCCATCTTCTTGAGATCTTTCTGAAGCTCAATCTGAACCTTTCTTCTTCTTCTTCGGCTCTTTGCAGTCTTTACGGAAGTGCCCAGATTTATCACAGTTCCAACATTTTGCCTTGGACTTATTGGAAGTCTTTGATTTCCCATGGGATTTGGATCTACCCTTATTGTCAGACTTATTGTCATTTTTCTTCTCTCTTTCAGTGGATCTCCCACGAACAGCAAGGGCTTCTTTTTCTGAAACAGAAGCCTTTCTCCGCATCTCCTCTGATAGCAGTGAAGACACCACATCATCCATTTTGAAGGTGACTAAGGTGCTTTCAAGAGCCATCACAAGATGGTCCCATGAATCTGGTAAAGAACACAAAAGTGTGTAGCAATGATCCTCCTCCTCTAACTTGACACCAGCTGATGTCAATTGTGCAGCCAGCAGATTAAATGCATTTAAATGATCCGTTAAGGATCCACCTTCCTCCATTCGTAAAGAGTACAACTTCTTCCTTAGGAACAACTTGTTCACCAGAGATTTGGCCTGATACACGGCCACAAGTCTTTCCCACAAACTATTTGCGGTTTTCTCATCTAGAACATTTAGAAGGACTGCATCGGTTAAACAGAGTCTTATGAGACCCTTAGCTTTACGGTCTTTGATATCCCAATCTTCTTGAGCTATAGTTTCTGGTCTTGTAGCACTTGAAGTCACTTCCCATAGGTCATGATCTTCCAACATGTCTTCCATCTTGAGTTTCCACAACTCAAAATTAGTGCCATTAAATTTCTCCACCTCCATTCTTCCATATGATGAACTTGCCATCTCAATCTGCAAATAAGATTCAGAATGCTCTGCAAAAAACTCCCACTCAAACTTGAGATCAGCTCAAAAAACCCTACCCAACAACTAGGATCAAAAGTTGATCAAGCTCTGATACCACTTGTAAGGAAACTCAGGTGCAGAAACAACTTCCTACGCTAATCTCTATAGGAGAGTATTGTGCAAATTCTTATAAATCCTTACAATTTCAGATTCGTTTACTTTAACAAAGATATTGCAACCACATACAATTCATACAGAAAAAATAGAGAATGACACAATGATATACCCTGGGGAAAACCTTTCAGTAAAAAACCCCAGCACTCCAAAACATGCGCAATGTATTATCTTCAACACAAAGATTACAATACACTTGCAATGCAAGTTCTTTTAGGAAATGAGAGACAAAGCCAACAAGACTTAAATTTTTGTTATATCTCTCCCATAGGAGCAGCATCATATATATAGACTCCTCTGGACCAAAAAATAGGCACAACCACCAAGACCCATGCACAAAGCCACATGTACACAGTTGTTACATGCAATCCCAAGAATAGGCATCCATCCCTAGAATAGACTATGACAACTTGTCATAGAATCTACCAAAAATAATGATCACAAGAGAAGTGTAAGAGAATCTGTCATACCAACCTATTTTTGGCATATTCTCTTACACACACCAACCACTTCTTCTTGGGTGCCCAAATAGGCCCAAGTCATAAGATGCTCTTACACCTGTCATAGCATATTCCTTAAATAGTTCTTATGCGTCATAGGAATCCGTCATGACCGTTTCAGTCATGATCTCCTTACGCACAAGATGCCGGCACATCAAGTGGAGTGACACATCAACATGCCAACTAGACATGTACACTCACACTTAATTACATTATTTGCAAAAAATACATTTACAAAACAAATAATAAGAATGGGAATTATCCAAGGTTGAGACACCTTATTCCTAACAATAAATTAAAAATCCAATTACAAAATCAATGAGAGGTCACTCATGACAATTGAGATGATTTTATAACATTGAACATAACTTTCAATCACTCCCTTCACTTTTCCCGCTACTCCTGCTATTTTCAAAATGCTTTCTTCGTCCAACTTAGTTGCTAGTTTCTTGCAATCCTCCATTATTACACCAGCTGCCATTACACAATAGGAACTTATCACATCCGCCAACATTCTACACATTCTATCATAAATTTCATCCACACTATTAAACTGATGCTCTCTATCCATGCTTATCCTTCCTATCCTGTACAGGTTGTAGCCTGCAATTGCAACACCGAGCTTGCTTGAGCAGTACCAATTGGATATTTATTTTCCTTTAGTGACCTATTACTCATTTGTAGTCCAAAATTTTTAGGAAAAGTTACACTTATAAAATTTTGAACCCTAGGATGATGCAAGGAGGTAAATTCAAACAGCCTGAGTTAGCCTTTCACAGAACTAAAATAAGGTGCAACTCTTCATTAGTTTAGAGACCCAATTTTGAAAAATACTTTAAGAATGGCTAACCAAGGGAAAAGATTGCAAACACTAGTCAATGCATTACTGATCCCTTCATTTTGACATCATGGACATTAATCTCCATGCCAAATTTTATAGACCAATCTTAAATACCCCTGGAATGTTTTAAAAGTGGTTTGTATTAAATGTTTTGAAGAAAAAGACCACATTGACCCCAAGAACCACCTTCCCAACCAATAACTTCTTGTACAGCCCAAACTCATGCCAACAGCTGAGTTTTCTTGATGAACTGCATAGCCAACCAATGTAATAAAATTAAGAATTCCATAAAAAAATTTAGTTTCAGTTAAGAAATCATAAGAATGTCAACTTGTGACAGTATGATTTGTCATTGTGTGTGTTTTGTCTCACCACTTTTTTCTCTTTGATTATTCATGAAAGAATACTAACTCAATTTTTCTTTTTTTGTAGAATGCTACTCCCTCTATTCAATCTGTAAGTTGCTGAGCAGTAAATTTAGGGACTGGAAAGTGAGATCTTTGGTGTTCGTTTTGATGGTCAATACTTATTCTCAAGCTGGATTGATCAGGGATGCTCTTTTTGTTCTCTATTTTATGAAATATCTTGGATTGAAAGCTCCAGTCCACTCATATAATGATATTCTTAGCAAGGTGGAACTCACAGATACACTTATTAGAAGCTACTAAAACATTAGCAACATACAAGAGGCTCTTCAAGTGTGTTTGGAAATTATTGGTAGGGGTATTAAACTAAATTCAATCACTTACAACACAATCATGAACAACCTGTGCAAAGAAGGAAGGCTAAATGAAGCAGAGGAATTGCTCGTCAAAATGCAAGAAATAGGCCAAGTATATCACGCCTTTACTTTTCAGAAGAGTAAACCTCTTTAGTGTGTTGAGACTAACATTATTTTCTCATACTTATCATTGAGCTGAGAAATAGTGCCACGGTGTTCAATGCACAAAACTTTGGTATTTTTAGTTAATACATGTTCATATGCATTCTCATTCTTTCACATCAAAGACAAACCAAACTACAATGACTCTAAAACTTTTTCCAATATTGGATTAAAATTTGGAGAACCAAACATTGCAAACATTAGTGTAGGTCAGCTTGGTGATGATGGATTAACTTTTTTTCGCTTTAATATGTTAGGCAGGGAAATATTCAATCTGAAACATATTGAAGAGGGAATGTTTGATGAAGTTTAGGGACAACCCAAACCTTGGAGTCATTCCCCAAACCTTGTGCTACTAACTTGGGTCTAGGGGCATCATTCACCCAAGGATTACCTATATACTTGCTTTCAAATGGGATTAAAGCACATGTAATTCTCCCAGGATTTCAACTATCAGGATAAGAACTTGCACTTTCTTATGTTAGAATAATTTATATATAGATGCTAGACGCAACCATTTTGTCCCATACATTAGCATTAAGAATTCTTAACCTCAATGGATAGTTTCTCTAAAGAAACCAAGGACTAACCTAATGAAGGAAGATCATGAAGATGGTAAAGACTCAGTAGATATGATTCCACCCAATTAATCAATTCGATAGGCTAAGATGACACATTACTGAGAACAAGATTCCTAAACTACCTTTAAAGTTAACATACAATGGTCCTAATTGTCTACCATCTAGGTAGGCTTATCAATAGGAACAAGGTCCTACCATGGACCAAGCCTTTAATCTTATTACTAGGAACACACAATTTCAATCCTCCCACAATCTATGGTTATAAGTGAATAGTACTTATAGAAATGTTCTTGGTTTATGGATTCCTTGACTACAGGTTCATAACATAAATAAATTAGTCCCTAGACCAGCATTTATTAACAAGATCTATGTTTCACCATTTATCAAATTTAACTCTTAAACCTCAATGTATTTAGTAGTGGGGTCATTATGCCAAAAAATTGAATATAAGATATTACCAAGTCAATACATTTTTCTTTAGCAATCATCCTCTTTGCAGGGTTGTAGTAGCAGTTAACAACATTAGGTAAAACATGTGCTAAGTCAAGAGAATGGAAAATATGCAGTATGCATGCAATCAGTCATCTTATTTGTAGGTGTTATAAAATCCAAGTTCTCATATTAATGTAGTAAGCATTTTATCAAATGAGTTTTATGCATTCAAAAAAACCTTTCACCCAAGGCCATTAGCTTCCTAATTTCTAAACCAAACTTTCAACATAGCCTAAGCAAGGCATACAATCTACTAAGATAGTGCCTAGGAGGTCTCCAATAGTTAGAGCTATAAAACTAGAAGTAATAGATTATATCAATGTAGGCAAGTACTAAAGTAACTTATACATGCCTATTTTAGCAGCATATCAGCTGGTCAAAGAGCTAATTTAGTGTTCCAGACAGCAATAGCTAAATCCAAAAAAAAACAATTTGACTCACAAGAAGAAAGGTCTGTCTCTACAAAAAGAAGTTGGCAATTTGCAAAACTTATGGTCTTTGTTTAGCTTAAAAACATTAAAAAATGTGTATGGCATCCATTTAGCTTTAAGAATTATAACAAATGTATAGAATTATTAAAAATTCTACCAAAGGATTGACAACCGATTCCATGCTAGAAGGTGCCTATGTAGATTGCCCCCTAATCATGTTGTTTATACAACAATGAGTAATGGGTTCTATAATAATATAATAAACAAAAGGAAGCATATAACGAGGGAATTAGGAAAAAAGAGAATGGGCAAAAGATGATCAAATCCACACTTTGATTATACAGTTAGCATACAAGGAGGATTAGGAATCTAATCAGGAATGTTTTGTAGAATGGTAGAAGGAAACATCACACAAAGGGTTTAGGTTAAGGGAGCAATATATCGAACATAAAATATCAAATTCAAAAGACTAATATCCAAACATGGGCATTTAGAGGCAGCAACACCTGTATAAGTGTGAATCTATCCATTAAGAAGCTTTCTTAATGATTCTAAACATTTAGGACAGACGTTGGATATGGATGAAAAGATTAGTCCATTCTATGCAGAAAATGCAACATTGGATAATATTAAAACAATTTCCATATTCCAGATAACTATAGTTGTTATGAACTCATGCCACAATAATAGATGAGTTTGATAGAAGAATAATTAATAAACATTTGAATCCATATGCACGATACATCAGATATGATATATATCAAACCAGCAAAACTCAAGAAGTTGATTACAGATTTATTATGGAATCAAAGGTTTAACTTTCTCCATTCTACAGACCCATATGTGTGATAGTTGATGTGCCACCCAAAGCCTTTGAAATGAAACATCTCATATTCACCTCGAGTATCAATAATACACTAGACTATCGATAAGGAAAAGGGAAATACATTAAGATTTATATATCAGATTGTAAAGGAGAGTAATCTTTATCTAGTATAAATAGTAATTTAATTAGTAGATAAGGGAATATTAAAGATCTTGAACCTAGTGTCCATCAATTATATTAAGTGAGAGAGAAGAAGGTAATCTATGTGTATGGGAATATTGTGAGGAGACAATTAGATTTATATTACAGATTTATCACAATTGTTACAATAGAAAAAAGAAGTCGTTCATAACAGAGAATTGTACATGGAATCAGTCATTTTAATTTATGAAACTATATTGTTGTACATATATTCATCAATGTCTTAGTTTGTGTATTATCTTAAAATGGAAGCACTTCCATGATAAGAGTATTTAGCCCTCCGAGTAAGTGGTATGGGATCATGTTAAGCGCCTTGATCAGGTCTTTGCATGTATTTGGCTTTCTCCCCACTTTCCACTTCTTTTCTACTTCATTATAGGTGAAATTAGGGTTAGGATCTTGAGGATTCTCCTTAATTTCCCTCTTCCATGGCTCTATTTTCTAGGTAGGACTTAGAAATAGGTCCTCTTGGCCTTCATCATAGTCATCATATGATTTTATGCCTATCCTTGGCATTCTGTCCCATTCTGGTATCATTTCTAGGTCTTTGGACATCCCTAGGACCTCCTATCCTGATTATGGCTGGATCTGGGCCCATAGGATCAGAATCGAGGTTGATCCTAACTAGGTCAGGATCAAGCTCGATCTTGACTAGGTCATAATCGAGCTCGATCCTAACTAGGTCAGTTACAAGCTCAATTTTGCCCCCCTCTTTCAAATTTCCAAATTCCTTGATTTTTAGGTATCGGGTTTCAAGGACATTTATTTTCTTGCCTCCGAGTTCGCCATTTCGGGTTTCGGAATGGTAAATCCTTAAATTGCATTTAATCTAGGTATATTTTATAAATTTTAGGACCTAATTGGGATTTAATTCCCCAAGGTGGCCCCTCTAGAGGATTGTGCCCTAGTTCACTATAAAATGAGGCCTACCTCTCTCATTTTGATCATCAAGTTTTGGCAATTTCCTCTCTCAAGCTCTCAAGTGCAAGCAAGTGAATTCAAGCATTCAAGCAAGCCTTCAAGCATTCAAGTGTTCAAGCATTCATCCATCAAGGAGATCCATTGTTAGCCATTGAAGGATTCAATCTCTTTGGAGCCCCCTTGTAGATCCATCCTTCTACATTCATCCAAGCCTTCTCATATGCAAAGATCAAGTCAAGATTGGTGTTGAAGATCAAATGCCATTGATTGGAGACATCCTACATCCATTGAATCACTCCTACTTGTGGATTTGAGGATTTGAATCCTCTACAAGGACTTCAACATAAGTGAGGTGATTTGTTTCAATTACTTTGTTTATGCATACTACATTTCAATTCAATTTCAAGGTTAATTCCTAAATTGGGGTTTGACCAAGGCAAACCCCCCATACAAACAAAACCCCCATTTTCTTGTAGGTACAAGTGCAAGATTTTAGATCTGAGAGTGGATTTGGATACCCTTTTCAGTGAACTTCCGAGATCTACGAACAAAGTCAGAATCAACCTTCAAATAAAGAATCTAGCCTTTGACCTTTTATGAGGGTCAAAGTCGACCTGAGCTCATCTTGGAAAAATATTTCTGGGTTTTCTTCGTCTCGGCATTTCCAGTCTAGATCAAGATGCAAAATTTCTCAAAAGTACACACAGACATCAGAAATTGGCATTTTCCAAATCTTCCCTAATTTGAGGTTAGTACTTGTATTTCAATTATTTCAAATTTCTAGCATAACTCCTTTATAGAGAAATATAGGGTTTCTCTCTCTCTTTCATATTCTTCATAGATTGATTCGATTGTGCATTAGCCTTTTGGTTGATCAAATTGGATCTCTCATTTGGGAATTTGGATTTAGGAGTGGATCTCATATTTCTCCCATACACATCTACCCATCTTTACATTTGAATAGGGTTGATGCCATTGTAACCCTATTTAGTGTGTTGTACAACTAATAGTTTAAATTAACAACTAACAATCAGATCCTAATCAAGCAAAAGTAAAGTTTTATAGCACTCACCTCAATTTTATCACTTCTAGTACTATAAATATCATGCACGTCCTGTTTGAAATCAGCATAATCACCATCATCATTGTCTTCTACTTTTTGTTTTGCTTTCATATGTTTTCTCTACATGTGGGTTTAATCATGAAAGGTTAACATAAGTCAAGTAAAGAATGCAAAAGCTATAAAAAAAATTCATAATAACTATTATATTACCTCAACTTCAACAGTTATATGATTGGGCTACACATTCTTGTCCACTAGTTCATCATGATCACTATCGACAGCGTTGGCTTTTACAAACTGGCAACTTTGTATCTTTATTTGCTACTTGTTCTTTCTCTTCATTTTCTCTGCACTCTTTTTATTTACTGTAAAACCAAAAACAAATATCGTATCAAGTCTTATATACATAAATATTTTCCATATAAAATTTTATTAAATAGTATTAAAAAAATAATATACTACTTAGTAAATGTACAACTTGCCTATTTGTCAAACCAAGACATGCAAAAAATTCATTATTCTTGGCCACACATTCTTCATGAAAGTGCTCATAATCTGTTAGTGGAAATTTAGCATTATGATCACTATCATCTAATTTGTGCCTTGAATTATTTCTCCTCATTCCTTGATGTCCAAAATAATAATAATGTATAAATTCCTGAACAAGAGTTGATAAGTAGTAGCAGTGGTTATAACAAAGAGGTTGTAGAAACAAGAAAACAACACACAACAACTATAAAAGTGGCACATAAAGACTACAACAACAAAATAATAGCCAAATTAGAGAAACAGTTACATCAAAAGGTATAGAAGATCTTTCATTCTCTGAATTTATGGATGAGTTTTTCCAAAATGACAACTACTCCTTGAGATTATTTATGGCATGGACAACTCCATCATGTTCATTTTCTATGAAGTATCAGCATGGCCTTGAAAGTCTTTTCTACTTTCATCCTCATGCTTGTGTTATGGTGTTGTCTAATACCATTGAACTTGATGTATTCAATGATTTTGTGAATGATGGGTACTTTTCTTTCTTTCTCATTACATTATTGCTTATGTTGTTTTTCTACTCCCTGATATCATTTAATTGTTATTTCCTACGGAAAGAACTGGTATGAGGAGATAGTTTTAATCTAATGGCTAGTTTTTGAAATCTATGTTTTCATTGGTTTTGCATAAGGCATACTGCCAGGTGCTGAGGGAAGTGGATTCTGCAATGGCGGGCTTGTTGAATACTCCAATAGTGATCTAGAGAGAATAGTTTAGATTGATTTCAAAATAAAACTAACAAAATATCCATGTAATCTTTAGTTGGAAATAATTAATAAGTAGATTACTTATAATGCACCTAATTAATTTTCATGAATGTATTATAGGGGCACACCCCAGCCACACAACTTTGTGGTTATTTGATTGTTCATCCTCTATCGTGTGCTTCACCATCCATTAGATTTTCTTTAGTTAGTTTATTATTCAATACATTTTTGTCTATTGATGAACATTGGTAGACTTTATATTGGACCTGCTTGTTTGATTTGCCTTATTCTTTCCTCACTGGATATTTCAAGAAATAACACACTGAAGGACTGCATCATGTAGCATAGTCATTTTATTCCTACATCTTAGCTTCCAGGTCTGAGGGGTTTCTATTTTGCCATAAGTTGCCCCAATTTTTGTACCTGGCCTCATCCTTGTTTTGTTCCAACATGATTCGAGCAAGTAGAGAGCACCTGGACTGGACTACTCAAGAATGTATGATTTTCTTGACATCATTAGTAAATCAAGAACCAATGCTTCTTAGTTTTTTAGGGTAGCTGAGATAAAATAGTTAAAATATTTAAATTTGACAAAAATTTCCTTTATTGCAATAATTTACTGGATCACCTCATCAAATACATCACCCACGCTTTGAGATGTATATTTGCACTACCAACCACCATATTTTCACAAATGATATTGTTTATGCCTTTTTTCACAAATATAAATTTAGTGGGCAGTCAACTTTACAATATTACTCAAGTGTTATATTCTATTTTTCACTGTACTGCATATTTTCTTATGTATTCTACTCTTGTTTTTTTCACAAACCTAAGGTTGTATTAGATGTATTGGAGACATAGCATTACTATCAACATTTTTCTTGGTCAATATCATTGTATGAGGTAATCTAATAATAATTCTTGCTGGCTGGATTTATCAGGATAAACAAAGTATATCACTAGAGCCAGGGGGGCAATTTGAGCTCAATGGTGCTCCATTAGAAACACTACATCAAACATGTACTGAGGTCAACTCACATCTATACCAGGTATGGTCTTGAATTTCAAATTTGATTGTTAATGTCAACTCACATCTACACACCTCTTCCATTCATCAGCACATATATATTAAGACCACGACATTTGGTAAACATCATCAAATATAGAACTCATAATATAAATTATATAATCCCTTGTGGATCACTCAGTTTAGAGTAGTCGATTGCTAACATCAATCCCAAGTGCAAGTATTTATTTGCATATCAGAGATGACATCATCTCAGAAGCATAATTATATAAAGATATATCAGAGACAGCTTCCTTGTTCAATGCATAGAGATAAAGATAAATCAGATACAACATGTGCAATACCGCATTGTTATTGTACCAAATAATCGCTACATTGCATGTAATTCATTATACATTAGAGACAACATTGTCATCACATCAAAAAACCTATTTATCAGTGTGGATCTATTGTATATACCAGAGACAACATTCCAGATTATCAAGCATATATTTCATTGCAATATCAGATATAGCCCTTGTATATTGTGATCATTGTTATATAGTTATTCTCATTATTTGGAAGCATATGCATTTCAAATTAATACTTTTTTTGTTATCAGGCATTATTCATTGTAATTAGCATATGCATTGGGATTAAGCATCAAATATTAGTATTTTGTTATCAGCAATTTGAGTTATATTTATAGAATTGTGGAATTTCACATAGTGCCTCAGATTAGATAAAAAGGGGACATTACATTATGCAATTCTAAACATGCTCAAATATATGAAAAATACATATATCATGATCCCATCCTAGCCATGCTACTACAAATAATAAAATTCCTCCTCGAATTCCACAAAACTATTGTGCACAATGATATGTTGTTCTTTGACTTTAACTTTGGATGAGATTGAATTCAGCTCTGAATTGTTGTTATGAACAAGTGCTTTACTTGTTCTCATACAATCAACTTGTGTCTAATGCTCTCTAAGGTGTTTGGAAAAGTCCACTATAGAAAATAGAAACATGCAACAAATGAATTAAACAAACCAACAAACGATAGATATATACTACCCTAGAGAAAACCAATTGAGAAAACACCAGAAGAATGAAGCCTTCTACAAATTTTTAAATTCTCAAGCTCACTAACTTCTTGAAGCCTTCTAGGCCACTAACATCAATTGAGAACATCCAAACACTTGCAAATTCTCTCTCCAATATACTGCAAATCACTTTCTTTCCCAGGATACTTGACTACCATTCTTCATCTTAGATGTGTAGCCTTCACAATTCAGTCATCACTATGTTTATCGACAGTGGGTATGGATTACCTTGCATATGTTGACTCTTGTGGTGTTCATTTTCTCTTTTGAAGTTTCTTGGGGTCTTGGCATACTTACACTGTGATTTATGCTCAAACAAGGAAGCCCAAAAGTTTTGAATTCAAAGACAAAACATTTTAAGGTTGTTTCCTCTTCCCATACATTATATTAGGATTAAACCACCAAATTAGGAAATTGTCAGAAACAAAACCACCCCTTATTGCAGTAACAAAAATAAAATTGTTGCTTTCAGAAAATAGACACTTTACGTAGTTAAAGAACTACTGGTTAGAAAAATAAAACCATCACTTAGTTGTTCCACAATTCCTTCAACTTGTAGAGGCCACAACTTTTGGATACAAACTAAAATAAGTGCCCTTTTTATAAGTGCATGTTGAGAGGAATTAAAACATTCCCTTTCAATATCTCCCTTTGTTGTTTATGCCCATGAAACAAACCTGCAATTATGAGGTTATAAAATGTTGTAAACACCGCTAAGACTTTGATTAACTCAACTAGCTGACTTTGTTGATTTTCTATGATCCGGATTCAATTCACCCATTAATTTTATTTTGCAACATGGGCTCTCCTATGGATTTTGAGGGAAAAAGTTTTGATTTGTCTAGTGAAGAAGGATCAAGATCTAGGAGAAGCCAAAGATTGATAAAAGGAGTTTTAGAATAATGTGTTGAGTGATGAAGGAACTCCAATAAATGTTGAGCAAACTCTAGACTTCTGGAAATGGAGCTCTGGTGGATGGAATTAAGGATGAGAAACTATTTAAGTAGGCTTCAGCTAGTCTTCTATGTGCTTTTTCATCCACAAGAATGGGTGAAGGAGCCTCTTTGGATTGTGTCCTTCAACCAAGGAAAAATCTGAAACAATCAACTCAGTGTAACACCTAGCAAGTGGCTCATTCAATTGAAACTCATAGTGATTTTCAATCCAAGAAATACATTGGCATCCACAAAAATATGTTCGAAATGGAATTTGGTGTCATGGAAATACTTGGACCAAGTTTGAAACTATCAGAGGGTGAGGCAAGGGAAATTATAATCCAAGGGAAGCAACTTGTTGCAATATATGAAAAGGATACGGTGGATTTCAAGAAGGTATAAATTTTTTATTGTGAGAACGCTAGTCTATTTGTGTCTTAAATAAATCAAACCTGAATGAAGAGGAACCAATTAATGATGAACCAGTGTCCCACAAGGACCGCCTCACTCAATAAAATGGACTATTTTGAGGATGGGGACAAAATGTCCTCCTACCTTCTGCACACCACTACCTATAAGTGGGGAGTTCCTAAGTGTGTCCCCCTCTACAAGGGGCATTGGGGGAACTTCCAACATCCCCAAGACAACCATGAGATTAAGGATGCTCTTGCCTCACCCTCTTAGAGGCACTCTATGAGCCCTACGTGGGGAGATACAAACAGACTTATAACATCTAACTATAGTTATAATTAGATGTGTTTTGAACATCTCAAAGACTACCAACCCAATCTTTGAGATGTATGAGGAGACTAGTTGGAAAGGTAGTGATGTTGGGGAAATTTTTCATGAATAACAAGCATGAATAACTCTAATTAAAATTCTCCAAGCTAAAGAGTAAGAATTGGCACAAATCTTGGCAAAAAGAAAGAAGTAATAATAATGGCCATAGATGATCAAATGGTGGTTAATGAGACTCAAAAAGCACATTCAATTACAATAGATATATACTAGAGTAAAATAAATGATATAAAAAGTAGAAAGAAGTGTTGTACATGTGATCATATCAAGAAAGAAGTGCATCAGATGTTATAAGTCTATTTTTCCCTTGCCTCACCCTCTGATAGTTTTAGACTTGGTTCGAGTATTTCCATGACACCATAAATCATCTTTCTCCTATCTAGGTTACCATTGTCCCTTCCTTATCCCTTAATTTGGATTGATGTTACCTTTCCATATTCATCACTATGTTCCATATAGTTTCTAAGTAAGGGGACAGAGGTGTAGGTTTTCCCTTGCCTCACCCTCTGATAGTTTTAGACTTGGTCCAGGTATTTCCATGACACCATAAATCATCTTTCTCTTGTCTAGGTTACCATTGTCCCTTCCTTATCCCTTAATTTGGATTTATGTTGCCTTTCCATATTCATCACTATGTTCCATATATTTTCTAAGTAAGGGGACAGAGGTGCAGGTTTTCTAGGTTTTCCCTTGCCTCACCCTCTGATAGTTTCAGACTAGGTCCGAGTATTTCCATGACACCATAAATCATCTTTCTCCTATCTAGGTTACCATTATCCCTTCCTTATCCCTTAATTTGGATTGATGTTTCCTTTCCGTATTCATCACTATGTTCCATAGAGTTTTTGAGTAAGGGGATAGAGGTGCAGGTTTTGGAGAAGGGCGAGCATCAACCAAAATCAGGGGATGGTGGCTGGCAGTCCAAATATAGATATGATTGGCAATAAAATGTTACTTTTATTTTTAATTTTAAACATTTTATGATTGACAAGGTGCTCCACTTAAAGTAGAGTTGTATTTCAATAGAATATTTTCCAGCATTTTCTAATACTAATCGCAGCTATCTTTTAACGCATTTTTAAACACCAAGAAAGAAAAATTGGTTGTTATAATAGCAGGTCTAACAAGATGCACCTTGTTATAGTGCATACCTACATTTTTACATAGTTTCACTCGGCATCATCAATAATCTCCAAAAGAACATCATCCTTGTTTGAAATGATATAACCGGTTTGCATTTCTTCCAACAATTTGCCTTGAAATAATCTTGAAGATGAACTATGTGGTTGTGTGGTAGTCTACAGAGACTAAAGGTTTTTGACAACTCTAATGGTTGCAGCCATGTAGTCACTATAGTCCATGAAGATTTGTATTAGATTTCTGGATTGCACTGTGTGCAGACTTTTTACCATTAACTTTCAAATCATGCTCCATATCAGAATGAAAATTATAGAGCAGAATAATGAGATAAGCATTACAGACTCTAATGGTTGTTTTGGGGGGCATGGGAGGTTCATTAACTTAGTTGGCTTGTTCTGAGTGTGTGTTGTATTATATTTCTAGTTATGTATGATGCAACTAGTAACTTCAATTGGCAGGAAAAGACATTCTACAAATAACTGTTATTCCAATCAAGTTTTTTGACACCCTAGCACTATTGATGGAATAGGTGTGTGTGTGGGGAATGCAAAGTAGTAGCAAGAAAATTTAAAAGTCAATTCTTACAAATATTAAAAGATCCATTCTTATTATTTCCAACTTGGCTTAGTTCATTATGAGGTGAGAAGTTATTTGTGGCCATAAAAACTACACACAACAACTATAAAAGTGGCACATAAAAACTATAGCAGCAAAATAACAGCCAAATTAGAGAATGAATATCCTCTAGGTACCATGGACTAAAGGGAAGATGAATATCCATCAAATATCCAAGGTTTTTTAGATAACTATGCTTCTGCGTTAGATAACCATAGATATTTCATTTCCTGCAGCATGGAAGGGTCGAACATTTTGAACATCTAAATATATAGGAGAAGGGTTTTGAGTAATGTTTCCAGCTAGAGAGTCTTTGCCCTTGTAATTTCAAACATAGAATGGCTTAAATATACAAAGCCATAGAGGTTTTTGTTGACCACCAAAAATGAAGAAATATGAGGCCCACAATTTGTGATGATATAAAAAGCCCACAGAGTTTTGAGTTACCCCGCATAATTTAGATCTCAAAGTGTCAGATTGGAATAGGGTATTGAGGTTGTGGCTACATGCAAATAAATGGAGGCATTGGTATTAGACTAATAAACAAGAAAGTAGAACATGAAGTTACATAACAAGAGAGGAAACTAAAATTTGTTTCCATTATTTTGTTGAATAAGGCAGTGTTTTGCAGGCATCAAACAACATACTTTTAGAGTGAGAGTATGCATGAAAAGGCTTCACAAGAATCTTCAACAATCTATATAAACTCCATGAAAATATCCTAACGTGCTTCCGCCCAGAGCTCCAGAATAATGAAAATATGAAAAAGAAATGTGGTAAATCAGTTTCCAATTCCCTAGTACCGCCGTCAGGAAAAGAAAAGGCGTGTTTTCCTTATTTTATTTTGGGTAAATCATTTAAAACTAATATCATCGTAGGCTTATTGGAGGCTTTTATACAATAAATATTAGGAACTAGATAAATACAATAAAATCATTAAAGGTGAACTCACTCAAGCCAAATTACTCATTGAAAAATTACACACAAGCTATGACAAGAGTGATGAACAAAGAGCAGGACAAAAATCTAAAGGAGACGTGAATGGATCCAATGAAGTTGAAAGTTCAAAAACTCAAGAAGAACCAAAAGAAGCCAAGAATGAGGAAAGACCTATTCCTAATGAAAGGCCTACAAATGAAGAACCTAGAGAACAGTTCAGACCCTTCAGAGGTAGGTGTTTCGAATGCAACAAAGTTGGACACATGAAAAGAGATTGCAGAAGTAAAGGTAACTATAAACCATTTACCAGCTACTATTTTAATTGCTATGAGTATGGACACAAGAAAGAAGATTGTAGAAAACCTGATCAGTCCAAGTATAAGCAAGACTATGTCAAAGAAGAATCTGCAGCCAAGGTTACATGTCAAAAATGCAATAACTTTGGGCACACAGCAAGGTAATGTAAGCTACAAACTAATCAAGAAAGAAGAAGACCACCTATTTGTTACAAATGCAACAATCCAGGACACATTGTGAAGTTTTGTAGATACAATGGAGATGACAATAGAAGAGGACCAAGGAGATCTAGTGAGCCAAAAGGACCACCATCTAAGGTTATAAGGAATAATATTAGTGATATTGGTAAAAGCCTAAATGATTACATGAATGAATACAAAAAATCAAAGGATGAGAAGATATGGCAAGTAAAAGTTCTAAATAAGGAAGTGGTTCAGGGAGAGATAGAACTGATGATGCGATGTCTTTGCATGATGAATTCTTTGAGGCATCAACCTAGAAGGCCTCATGGCCTCATGGGGAGCATTGGATGGAGACAACAAAAATTACCCAGACCCTACATAAGTGGAGTAAGCTCATGTGAGCTTAGGTGTGATGTGTACAGATGTTGTGGAATCTATGGATGAGATCACAACACTTGAAGATTCATCTTCTGTGTTCGCGAGTTTTGCATTGATTGGATGGCATGTAAAGTTGAGCTACCTATGTTTAATACACACACTCAACTTGTGATAGATAAAAGACTTAAGGGATCTCATTCCTACACCATTTTTTGATCAACAACTAAGGATATTTGAAGTGTGAAAGCAGAACAATGATCTAGCAGAGAGATTTTGTGTTCGCATGAAGCCAAACATTGGATTTGAGCATGTTTAAGGTATTTAGACCTAAATCTCTTTGGAAAAACATGGATGCACTAGTAGTTTATGATGTTGTAGATAGACCTAGATATAAATTCAAAAGGCATCGATTCAAATCCCGTGAGGATGATCCAGAAGGGGCATTTTCTCAAACTCCCGTAGGTGTGTTAGACGTAGAGGAAATTAGGGCATACATACACTACAAATATGAGATTATTGGGGAGGTTAACATCTTGTATGAGTTGAATAGTATGTCAAAAGTAAATGGGTCTTTGACGAAAGAATTTAAACATCTAAAAGATATGTCAATACTCAAGTTAACCTGACTCACTGAGTTCATGGAAGTTGAATGGTTCAAGATCATTCTAAGTAGAGTTCATGATCACTTCTTATGGATAGGTGATCAACCTATTAAGATATGTGCTTAGTTGATCCATGATATCACAGGCCTTGACAATGAAGGAGCCCTACCTGTTAGTGAGAAGAACCTAAGAAAAGAAGTTGAAACCCTAACACACTCCAAATGGGATAAGAGGGAAATGAGAGTAAATGATGAATATTTACAAGATGTTAGATTGGTAGAAATGCTAATTGGCTACAAGTTGTTTTTATAGTTCTATACTTAATTCTATATCAGCTGGAGTTATAATGATGGCATACAAAATGGTTAAAAAAAACAAGAAGTACAACCTTTGTGAAATACTAGCTCAACAATTCATTAAGAATGTAAAAGTTATAAAGAAGGATAAATCTAAGGCATTTAGGTTTGGTTCATTGCTAGTTCACATGTACATCCATATCATTCACAACTTTCCTGGCATGCACCCTAATGCATGGAAAGTCAATGAACCCATCGGTTTGCAGATCTCATAATACTATAGAAGACATAAAAAGGATTGGGTTGATGGAGAATTGTTTGGCATGATTAAGATTATGTAGAGGCAGATGAAAGAAAGGTATAGGATTCCAGAAAACTTAGTAGAGAAATATGAGGACACTATCTGTTTCATGGTTGAAACTGATTATGTCTGCTTTGAGGCAGTTGATCCTAGAACCAAATGGTGTTATCCTATGGGATATGAGGTAAGCATTGAAGTACTGACTATGCAAGTAGAGCATGTATTGGCAATAAAAAAGGACCCTACTCAAGAAAGATGGGGTACATACAGGGAGAAATATGAGAAAGTCAGAGAAGAATAAGAGAAAGTAACCAGAAAAAGGAAATTCAACAAGATTGTGGAAGACATCATTACAATAGTGGGTATTACAAAAGCATAGTTAATAGATATCAAAAATAAGATGGAGGCATCCTCCAGCATGGCCACTAATGCACCCATTCCATTAGAGACAAAAAAGGTAGTTACTACTGATGACATTGTTGATTTATCAGTCTCTCAAGAGGAAGAAACACAAGAAGTTGTGACTACAACTATTCCTAGAAGATCATCAAGGACAGTTAAGCAGGTCAATGCAAGAGAAAAAGAGATAGAAGTAAAGAGGAAGAATAAGGAAGAGAATGTAATGGAGAAAGAGGAAGATAAAGCGGCTCAAAAGAGTCTACAATCCTTGTGGAAACCAGATATGAAATCACTACAGAAAAGGGTTATCAAAGATGGAAATCTGATATCAATAAACAAATACTATGAAAGATATAGCCCCGAAGACCAAGGAATCATTGAGGACACTATCATTGAACACTTGTTAGTTTTAAAAAATAATTTGTTGGAAGTTGAAGAAAGTGTCCCCAAAGACCTATACAACAAACTGGAAATCAGAAAATAGTTAGCACATTCAGAAGATGATAACATAAGAAATAAAATAATTGATGATATGTTGTCAATTGTGTCGATTCAGGAAAGAGAAAGAATCATGAAGGCACTGAAACCCCTACTAAGGACAAAGACCAGACTAGTCAAGATTATGGCTAGAAAATATGATGAGGTGATTGAGGACACCCAAAAGGCATTAGACCAAGTTCTAATGTAAGACATGCTTAAAAGGGCTTCACCTCCTAAGGCTTCTAAGCCTATATCCTTGGGTTTAGGAGAGAGTTCAAAGGCAATAGATGAGAGTGCTCAAGTTAGCATGCAACCAGACTTCTTTTTCACTGTTGTGCCTCTTAGCCTTGACACTTCGCAAGATGTAAATGATCCATTTATGGATAATATGGATAGTGTGATGAAAGATGAAGATCAAGAACAGATAGAAGAGGGAAAATCAGAAGAGAAACAAGAAGAAAAAGCATAAGAGAAGGAGTTACAGCAAGAAGAAAAGAAAGAAAGATAGCCAAAATCAAAAAAGGTTGCTGAAGTCAAACTGGATTCATCTCTATTGTTGGCAAGTGTGGCCAAACTAGTCAATTCTAATGTGGATAGCATGGATGAAGATGATTTGATGAGACTTTCATTTATGGCTTTTGCTAAAGCTAAGGAGAGATCAGTTCAGAAAGGAGACAAAAGAGCTAAGATAATGGTCAGGGATGTAGAAGCAGTGAACAAGCTTCTCCCCTCACCAGTCATTCTAAAAGACAAGGATGAGGTTGAAAATCTTGGTACAGTATTGAATAGCTTTGATAGTCATTTTGACTCATTGCTAAAAGTCATAGAGGAGAAGGCAAAAAAGAATTTCTTGGAGAAGAAGTTGAGTGAAGTTTGTAAGTCCATTTCATGGGACTTAGGCATTCTTAAGGCTACCACTCTTAAAGCCAAGAGTTGTGTAGCACAAGGTAGGAAACTCTACAGCTATTACATAAATCCATGCAGACATTTGTAGAATGTTGAGGAGGCCATAGCCAAAGATAGGGCTAGCCTTGACATTATAATGGAAAATTAAGAATCTTATTCACAACTTGTGGGAGAGGTAGATAAGGAGACATCCAGGCTATTGGACAAGATAGGAGTACTGGAAATAGAGAAAGGGAGAGTTGCAGACAGATTTGGCTCATTGAGAAGCCTATTAACTCCCAAGCTCTCAATGTTGGAGACTCATCTCTCAGAGATGATAAAGGTTGAAGGCTCAATGTCATCTCTACTCTTACTGAGCTTAAGGCAATAGAGATAGTGTTGTATGCATTGAATGGATTAATCCATGTCATTGAACTATTGATAAGCTCATGGATTGAGGAAGTTAAGACCTCAGAAATCTCCTTCCAAGACATCTTAAATCTGGTGAGTAAGCACTAGACCACCTGTGCTTAAGTTCTACAATTTTGAGAATAACTTTTCCATTGATGTCAAAGGGAGAGGAAGAAGAAGGAAAAATGAGGAAGAGAAGGAAATACATAGAGTTGTATGTAGAAAAGAAAAAAAAAAGAGAAGAAAAAGTAATAGAAAATAAATAAAATTTTAGAAAAGGAAAAGAAAGTTGTATTGTAACACTTAGTCATTTTTCAATGCCAAAGGGAGAGAGTGTTGGCATATGATGTTTTGGAGTACTAGGAATCACTCAAGGGTTGTCATTTATGGTAATAATTATGTTAGAGTGATCACATGTTGTGGAGATTGCCACCAAAGTCTCAGTCATAAAAAATGACTAAGTATAGAATCAGGATGACAGGGTACAGTGGCACAGTTTTGGTCAGCGATGAAGATATATAAGGTATTATGGCTTGTGAAGTTAACTAGAGGTGTTTTTGGATACTCACATGCTTCATTTAAGATTGCATAAGTTTTGGTTACCATATTTGTGAGATACAGTGTTCGAAAGATATGCAAAGGCAGTAAAATACTGTAATAGGGTATATAAACAGTTGCAAAGATTAAGGAAAAGTAACTATGGTAACGTGCTAAGACAGGTGAATAAAGTATATTTCTGACACTTTGGTATTTTAAGAGCACCGACTCCATAGATAACATTTGCATAAGTTATTATTATGTTTTGCATGATAATTGTGAAGCCGACTGGAAGGCTGATTTTGTATAAGTATGGAGTGTTTTTGTAAAAGCGAAGCATGGTATGGTAATAATGACAAAGTAAGTTTGTGAATAGAAGAGAAGAGATCAGATGTGAGATCAATAAGAGGTCAAGCTTCAATTGGAACTATCTAAGCAAGATAAGTGCTTGTATTGTTCCCCTTTTGAGAACTATTTTGAAATAAGTATTTGTTGTAAGAGTAGTGTGCTCACCACCTCTAACTAGGTGTTTTGTTATACCCCTAACAGGGTTTTGTATTCCTCTAACAAGGAAATGTACTATGTAACAATCAACTCCTAACAGGGCTAGATCTCCTAACGGGGATATTATACTTTAGTACATATTTGTGGGTACCATCCCCATCGAGGTTTTCCCTTTGGCCAGGGTTTCCTCGAGAACAAATCATGGTGTAATGAATGTGTTATGCTTGTATGCTCTTTTCATTTCTACATTACTTTGGATTGTTTATAATTGTTTAAAGTTGAAAAGAACAAAGTTTTGTAATATTGATTCACCCCCCTCTCGATATTATCTAATCCTAACAGTCTTTATAGAGGAACAAGCCTTCTAGCCTTTTCTTAGTTACTGGGCCAAAATATGGATGTTGTTGCTTCTTTGCCCTCATTGAGAATGAGGTCTCCATGGTTGTCTCTATTACAAACAACTTCCACCACACCTCCCAAAGCCTCTACACACACTCGACTTCGACAGCTACAATGAATGTACACTCATATGAGGGAGATTTTTTTAAAAATCTTTCATTACACTCTCAAATTAAATGTGATGTATTTTCATTAATTCACCATCCTATATGCCACCTTTGGTTTTTGAAGTCACCAACCTATATGTCACCATCAACTTCCATCATCTTATTTAAAGTACCTTCTTAAATACCTAAATAATTAAATCCTCACATGCAATTGATTGCAAATCTTCAATTCTAATGTCAATTTTCTTGTCAAAAGCTAAAGCCCAATTTGACACTTTATCCACTTCCTTATTTCTTTCCCTTCATACATGTGTTATGTTAAAGTCTTCTAAAGTGACTAATTCCTATGTTATAAGACCAATGTATTTTTTGAGGTGCCAACCTTCTATCTGACCTTTAATGATGGCCTGGATAATAATGAGTGAGTCTTATTCCACTTGCAATTTTTAAACTCCCATCTTCTTTGCTACTCTTATAACCAAGAGTACTATTCAGGCTTTTGCCACATTGTTAGTGTCATCATATAATTTTTGTCCTCCCATTGCCATGGTGTTACCATTACAATCCCATATTATAAATCCTACCATTCCAATCTTGGATTATAAATCTTGCTCCAGATGGGCTAGGGTTTCATTTTGATGCCCGTCAAAGTTTAATTTCCACCATCCCTCTTTAGGTTTTTCCCATTCAATCACCTCAGGTTCTTTCAAAATTGGATTAACCCATCTCTGGCCATTCTTCCTGAAGCTACTTATCCACCAATGTGTATGGAACTCTTGGATTAAAGAATTGTGATGTTGTCGCACTAGTAGTTTCTTCAATCGCATTATTAATTCTAAATTTTAACCTTTCTATGCTTTCTTACTTGTCTACAAAAAAATGTCTATTTCTTTCTTTCCAAATCTCCTAGATGACAATCAAAGGGAATATTTTCCAAATACTAAAGAGTGTAGATTTATTGCCTCCTAAAGGTCATCCAACAAAAATATTTCTTAAAGAATATGGCAACAGTTCCTGCTAGCCCAACATGTTTTAATCATCTCCCAACATTCTAATGCCACCTTACAATTTAGTAGTAGCTGATCTACAATTTACTCTACCTTTGTACATATTACATATCTTGTTGGTCCATAAACACCCAATTATTTCATTCTTTCTCCAATGAGCATCCTTCCTCTTATTGCCATCACACTTTTTACATTTTAAATTTTTTTACAATGGAGACATCACACTTTTTAATTAGGTTATATTATTAATCTAACTTACATTGATCTAAAAGATATTATAGATATTATGAGATGTTTGCACCAATCAACAGTGATTCTTATTTTTGTTTCCAAAATAAACTTTATTTTTATTTATAGTTTTAAAAAATGATGTTAGAGGAACATTTTTTAGAAATGATAGACTTTTTAGGATTTTTGGATATCTATATATTTAAAATATAAATAGCTATTTTAAATAGTTTTTTAATTAGAAAAAGATTGAATTTATGATTTAGAATGGGGCGATGACTAGAGAAAAGATGAGTGCAATTTGCAACTTGGTTCACTGAATAATTTAGCCCTAGTTCTCTTCTGTGTGGATTTTCCCTCCCACGGGGATCTAAGCACCTACCATTAATGGCATCCACTTCATCTGAGGCATTAAATGACTCTATTATACTTGTTATTAATGTCATTGTGAGTGATGTTCTTTCTCCTTCCTCTCGTAATGATTTCAACAAGATTGTTAATTTGGTCGCGAAATCTCTTCCCGCTCTGAAAGGAAGAACAAATAGCATCCAGCGAGTTGACGATGGGGAGAAGCAACCCTCCCAACCCAGGGAAAAATCCTTCAAACAAGCAGTGAAAAATGATCACAGACTTCTAGAAGGAGCCACATTCCTCTCAAGCGATACCCAGAGTACTCCCGTCGGTGAAGGAGATGAAGGTAAGATTATTGTCCCTTCCAAGCTTATTATTAAGTCAAGACCTCAAATGAATGTTTCTATAGAGTAGGAGAAATCTAGACTTAGAGATTGTGCTATTTTTTTGTTGCTTTATATATTTCCAAAATCCCTTCCAAGAACTTTCTCAATGACTAGTTTCAAAAAATCTAGGGGCAGAAGATGGGGTTCCACTTCTCATACTACAGAATGCTACAAAAAGGCCTTTTCATAATCTTTTTTTGTGACCCTAAGTCGTAAAAAGCCATAGTCGATAAGTAATTATAAAGATTTTGCCCTTGTGAGTTATGAGCCATTCCTTGGTCACTCAAGGCTTCCCAAGATGAATTTCTAGTTCTTTCTAGCCCTAGGTGGTTCATTATTAGCAATCTCCCCTTTATCTGTTGAATCTCCTTCCATTAGCCCTGGAACCAGTGTGTAAAGTATTAAGGATCAACCAATCTAATGTTTTCATCCTGAATACGGACGTTAGGGTCCTCATCTTAGTAAAACCTAGTATTGAGTTCCCTAAAGCCCTCCATTTTGATCTTGGTTCTTCTCTTATCTACTACCCAATTACTTTTCTAGGTGATTTAAATGGTTGTTTCCTTTGTAGAAAGGAGGGCTATAAAAAATAAGACAGCCCTATTTTTTAAAAGAGAATTTTTGTTGGCCCTAAAATTGGTCCTAACCCTAAGATTGATCAAAATATTTCTTCCCCAGAGATACAAGCAATTCCAAATTCGGTCACTAGCCCTAGTCATGCCCCTCAAGTGCTTATCTCTCTTCCCCCTTCTTGGATGCTAAACTCTGTAAATCTCAACACTACCCTAGATAAGATTAAAGGACACTTTGATGAACACCCTGAGCCTCCCTAGGAGAAACTTGGTATCCCTACACCCCTTGAAGATCTCCCTAGCATAGATGCTCTAGACTTTGGTTTGAGTGGCAAAAACTCCAAACCTAAGCATAGAACTAAGAATGCCTAGCAGCTTGTCATCGGCAAGATCAAAGACAAAGCTTTGAAGAATAAGGTGGTTGCACAACCTAAATGGAAAGTATACTCTATCCTCCTCCAAGGTCAAGACTCTTGCTCTACCTAGGATGCATCCCTTGCTCTGCATGTGGATAGGGTTGGCAATCCTTCTAATTTTTCTGTTCCCTCTACCCCCATAGTAGAGGTCTTAAATCCTGACCAGGAAGGTGGATTAGGAGGAACCCCCTTACCCTCCAATGAGGGCTTCAAATATGTTCTTAATGAGTTCTCTATTATAGTTATCCCCACCCCCCTCCCCTCCCTCCTCTGCCTGATCAGTGGGTTTATATTCCTAATATGGTGAAGAAGGTAGAGGAGTCTATCCTGCCTATAGGGAGAGTAGAGGTGGACCCTATGTAGAGGATGGATCTTGAGCTAGAGGAATGAGAGATTGGTAGGGCTTAGGAGGATTTTCCTTGTAATAAAGATGATACTTTTGTCTTTTTTGCTAAGGCTTGTAAGAAGAAAGACAAGGCCAAGGCTCTAATATTGGGAGGTCCTCGAGATATTGGGAATGTAACCATTGTTAAGAGGAAGAGAGGTAGACCTCCCCTCACCAATAGAAACCCTAAATTTTCCAAGGGCCCAAGGGTGGATGTTCCTCAATGTTTCAAAGGATTTAGGAAACCCATGGATTCTGACATGTGAGACTTTTTTCATGATTATCAATTGTGCTTCATGGAATGTTAGAGGGTTTAAGGCCTCTGACAGGAAATACATGGTTAAAAGACTTCTTAATATACACAAGAATTTGGATATACTCATGCTACAAGAGGTTAAGGCAATAGGCTTTGAGCTGGATATTGCCCTCAAATGCATCTGGAAAGATGCTAATGCCTTCTCAACCAAACATCTCAGAGGCAAGGGTGGGACTTCCATTCTGGTGGGGCCTAATTGGAAGAAATCCTTGCAAGAATGGGGTATCTCACCCTATTCAGAAGACACAAAATTTGGTGTGTGCTCTATTTATGCTCCCAATTCACTCAGTGACATAATTAAGTTATGGAAATGGTTGTCAAACTTAAGCAATATTCCTTGGATTCTAGCAGGAGACATCAATATGATTGAGAGGGCTCAAGATAAGATTGGAGGCCTTAGGTTTGAATGGAAAGGAAATGAGCCTCTTTATTGGAATAGGATGATCAACAAATTGAACCTCTTTGATCCCTTGGTAGGCTTAAGAGGGGAATCTAAAGGAATCTAGTTTACTTGGTCCAATTTTCAGAGAGGTGATGGGAGGATCTACTCTAGATTAGATAGATTCTACCTCAATAAGAATCTCTTTAGCTGTATCCCCCTTCCTGATGATAATTGCATCAAGGTATTCCCCTTCTCACTCTCTGATCATCATCCCATCTTCACCTCTATGTAGCTTCTCAATGATTGGGGACCTGAGGTAGTTAAGAAGCATGGGTTTGCCCTAAATACTTCCCTCATTAAGGATGAAGATGTGCAAGCAGCAGTTAGAGTCATTGACTGGTATAATGTGCATATTTCTCAGCATGAATTTGACATTTCTAGATGGAACCAAACCACAAAGTCCTAGAAAATTATGCTCAAAGAAGTAGGTAAGAAGAAGGTGAAGGACTCTAGAGGTAGAGAATTCAAACTATTTGAATCCTTGCAAGAAGCTGAAGCTAAGATTCAGATATCCTCTTCAAATCCTAATTTGCTCAACAAAGTTATACTATGTAGAGATTCATTCAAGAAATTGCAAGTGGATAGAACCAGAGGTGAAAGAGTTAGAGCTAGAATTAACTGGATTAATTTGGGTGAGAAAGGTTCTAAGTTCTTTCATACTTTAAAAAGAAAGAAGCAAGGGATAAGATTTACTGTATTAGAGATCAAGATAAAGTCATCACTTCACAGGAAGAGATTGTTCATACATTTGCCAAGTTTTATAGAGAGTTTTTTCTTCATATGGTTTTGGTCTCACGATGACATCTACTAGAAACAAGATCAGGGGTATCATCCCTAAGAAGGTAGGTGAGGAAGATGCAACTTTGCTAAACAAAGAGCTTACTGAAGCAGAGACTCAAAATTCCATCAAGAATATGGCTAATGATAAAGCTCCAGGTCCTGATGGCCTACCTATTGAGTTTTATAAGGTTAATATTGATTGGATTGGCCAGAGCCTTCTTAATGTTTACAATGAGGCCTTTGAAGTAGGTACTCTTGGTCTTGTGTTGAATGCAGGACTCATAAAACTTATACCTAAAGATGGAGATAGGCTTCTGATAAAAAATTGAAGGCCTATTACCCTACTCAATGTTGTATATAAAATACATGCCAATGCTTTGGCACTAAGGATTGTTGACCTACTTCCCAAGATTGTCAAAAATAACCAAATTGGATTTGTGAAGGGGAGATATATCCTTGAAAAACTTATTACATGCTTGGAAGTGATGGATTGGGATAAAATGTCTAGTCAGCAAAGTGACATGCTCCTCATTGACTATGAGAAAGCCTATGACTGAATAGAGTGGAATTTTATCCTTATGATGCTAGAAGCATTAGGTTTTCCACTCTACTTTTGCAAAATGGTTTTTATTCTCCTTTATGGTGCTATGGTAGCAGTAGAAATTAATAGAGTTAGATCATAATTTTTTGAGTTATCTAGATCTATCAGGAAAGGGTGTCCCCTTTCCCCCTCCCTGTTTGTCATTGTTGCTAACTCACTCCACTACCTTCTTAGAGATGATTCCCTCTCTCCTAGAGTTGAAGGTATCCTCATCCCCAATGGTCAGGAAGTTTCCAACATCCAATTTGTTGATGACACCTCCATTTTGTTGCACCTAAATGAATCCAATATGGGAAATCGCGTGGCTAAACTAAATATATTATCCTATCCTTAGGCAGCAAAGTGTCTATACCCAAATCAATTATGTTAGGTTGGGATCACAACCCTCCAGCTTGGTGGGGTAGGTTTGAATTCATGTGGGGAGGACCTGAGCATGTGGTTAGATATCTGTGGATTCCTTTCATAGTCAACCCCAATATCAATCAGATGTGTAGTTGGATTAAAGAGAAGATTATTAGGAAGCTAGCCAAATGGGACAATAAGCTTCTCTCATTCTTGGGGAGGTTTTAAGTGTGCCAGAAAATTCTATCCTTGTACTCAATATACTTCTCTTCTACATGGCTTTTTAATCAGTAGCAATTTAGTATTATCCAAAAGTTTATCAAAGACTTCCTCTGGGATGATGGTAGGGGTAATAGGAGGATGCATGTAGTCTCATGGGAGTGGTGTACTAGAGACAAAACTTGGGGGGATGGGCCTCAAGGATCTCAGAACATAGGGTATTGCCCTAGCTGTCAAATGGATAGCAAAGGCAATATTTGGGGATGAGCCATGAAAATTTTTGGTGAGGAATAATTTATTTATGGCTAATCCTAGCAAACCAAAAGGCTAGTGTAATCTATGCTTCACTGATATTCTCACAATGGAGGCCAATATATGTGCGCAGTGGTCTAATGTCTTCAAAAATATCTAGAAAGGATGGAGATATGTTAGGAATCTTTTGGGTAATCATGGTCCAACTGAGAAGGATGATAAAGTACATGGTCTTAAATCCATTTGGTGGAATCTGAAGCATGGCTATAGACCATTGGCTCTTCTACAAGGTTGTTCGACTAGAAAATGGGTAGAAAAAGGTATTGCTACTTTTGGAGATATCTTGCATCAGGGTGAGTTATATTCCTAGGAGCAATTTGTTTCAAAATTAAATATCCCCATTTCCCAATGGAGAACTTATTCCTTAATCTTTGTTGCCCTTGAAGCCATTAGGCCTTTTAGTGGTTGCTTCTCCACTACCTGCTACAACTTCCAGCTCTTTTGGCCTAATAACACTTCCCTTCACCTTGGCAAATCCATATATATATATATATATATATATCAACTCTTGATGGTGAACTCTGATATTTTTTCCCATATCAACCTCAAATGGGGTCTCAAGGTGCAAGACTCTAATTGGAACATGTTCTTTAGGCTCCTTTGGAGCAGACCCTTAGAGCCTAAAATTTCATGTTTTTTGTGGAAACTCTTTCTTCATAAACTTCCATTTAAGAAGCCTGGGGTGAACCCAATCTTTGCTTGGTCTATCAACAACAAGAATCAATGTCATGTGTCTTTTTTGAGTGTCTATTTGCTTCTAAAATCTGGAACATGTTTGGTCTTTCCTATGGATCCCATTTTAATTCCTTGAATATTATTTCTAGTACCATCAATGGCAGCAAATTTTGTAACACTTTTTGGTCTATCTTATCTTCCATTATTTTATGGACATTTGGAAGGCTCAAAATAATGATGTGCTTGCAAGATTGGTCAAGAATCTTACCGAGTCTCACAAAAGACTCATCTTTCTTGATATTGCCTTGCATGTCACTGCGATGATTAAGATGATAGAGAGCAAGTTTCTGCAGATCCTGAGAGAGGGGAAAGCCACCATAGAGAAAGATGAGATAGCTCATGGTTATTCCACCATGAAAACCAAGGAGGAGTTTGAAGTTACCCTTGTAGAGTTTATCCAGCAGTTGAAACAGTCTAGGCAGTGGAAGGAGGACAAGGAGCCATCAAAGAGGGCAACAGGCTTCAGAGGTAGGGCCCATGAGATCATTGGATACAAATCGGTCTCTCCTAACTCCAATGATACAGAAGAGGAAGAGGAGATCCAAACTCTATAGTGTTTATATCAGCTTTCTTTTTTGATATCCTCGTGTCTTATTTTGCAATGTAATATCTATTTTGTGTTGATCTCAGTAGTACTGAGAGTTTAGTGTTATACTAGATAACTCTTTACCAATGATGAAGTAAATCCATTTATACTTTATATGTAATAGAAAAAATAGTTTTTGAATTATAATAATTTAAATAAAGTTATTTTTATATAAGTACATATATTTTTTTAAAATATTTCGTAACTATTTTATAGAGATTTCACACTATTTAAAATAAATTAATACAAATTAAACTACTTCATTACAAACTGTAGACACCGAAAAATCCTTCAGAAAATAAATTATTTTTGTTTTCTGAAAATCCTTGATGACATCATCATTTATTAATTAATTAATTATTTAATTAATTTATTTATTTTTATGGCATTAAATCCCTCTCTCTTAATTAAAAATCTTTAATTAAGGAATCTAGCCTAAAAATGTCATTTTGACATTATCCCTAATTTATTAATTATTTTAATTAATAAATTGCCCAAAAACTTCAAAAAATAAATTAATTTATTTTCTATCCCAAACTTGGCCAATTTCCTCTAGACCACTAACCTCTTCCAGAATCTTCTAATCCCTTCTTAATTTCGATTAAAAGGCTAATCCCATCTTTCCTAACCCTAATCCCAAGGTTAAATATTTAATTAAGGTTAAATATTTAATTTTCATATTTATTGAAAATATTTTAATAAATATTCCTAAAACTTAAGCTTTTGGAATGAATAACTTTTATTCCATGAAACTAAGGAGAAATCTAGACTCTTCTAGAATCTTCTCAAATCCACCCTCTTCACCCATCCTAATCCTTTTCTTTGTCCTAATCTAATCCTAATCCTACCCTTAAACCTTTGTGCAATCCTAACCAAGCTTAAGACTTTCCTAAACCAAGGCAAAGTCTTTCCTTCCAAATATCTCAACCACAAAGCATTTATTGCTTCCCCAAAGTCTTCAAAGCCTCTTAAAGCCCATTCATTGCTCTTACAAGCATTTATTTGGAGAGTTATGAGCTTGGAGCCCCCTTTGTTGACTCCTCTTTGCCCTTCCCTTCATCCACTCACCTTGTGACATGTGTCACCTCCTGATTGGCTGAGAACTAGCACAATCCATGTGCTTCCCTTTGAGTGAATCTTGGCCTCTCTTAAGGATTTCAATCCTGGCCATTCATTCCTCCTACCCCAAGCCTTTAGAAATCCTATAAATACCCTCACTTCCTAAGGAAAATCATCTCTCAACTCTCAAACTCAATAGCAAAGTCATAATGCCATTTTCATTCTAGCATAAGCATAAGTTCATCATTTTAGATCATTTTCAAGTTTAAATCACATCTAAATTAGCTTAAATGGATTAACATAGATTCATTTCTTGTTTTAATCTTAGTTCATTTATTTAGCTTTGCATATTTGTGTGTTCTTGAGGCCTTTGAGGCAAAATAGGTTCCTCATACCTATTTTGTGTCATTTTGGGTCTTCTTGATCTTCAAATCATCCATCTTGCATGCTCCAAGTGCTTGAGTTTGCACACCCACATCCCTCTATATCTAAGCATATCAAACGGTGCATGGGCGCATCCGTTTTAAGCTTAAACTGAGGTGGCTTTGATTTTAGTTTGTTTACCTTTAAATTTGATTTGATAATATGCTATGACATTTGTTTGTCTTTGGCCTTCAAAACAGGTTTAGGTGCACTCACAAATCCTAGTCTACATTCTGGCACGCCCGGTGGGACTCAAACCACAATCATTTTGATGAAATTACACTTTATATGCTTTTTTTTGCAGGAAATAAAGAAATGTCACCTTCATGAAAAGAAATGACGCCTACAGCAATTAAATGTTGCCTTCAAACAAAGAAATGTCGCCTTCAACAAAAGAAATGTCGCCTACAAGGAATTCAGTCACGCCTTCATGCAATTAAATCACGCCTTTGAGGAAAGAAATGACGCTTGTGAACTCTGTTTTCACGCCTGCATAACTGAGATTTTCCTGTTGTCGGTAACTTCTGTTACGTTCTAGAATTCTCTTCTGTCGCCTTCTTTTAATTAAATCACGCCTGTAACAAAAGAAATCACGCCTCTGGTTTTTTATCTGTCGCCTTTTGAGGTACAAAATTTCGCCTGTAGGAATTAAATGTCGCCTCTGCACTTTCCAGCGTCGCCTATAAGCTGGACAGTGTCGCTTTTTGTTTTTTGCTTGGAACTGGTTTTTTTCATTTCTTTTATTACAGCAAAGGTCAAACTCAATCTTGAATGAAACTTAAGGAAATGAACTTAGGTCCTAGAGTGTCATTGTCAATTTGAAAAGCAAACTAAATCTCGAATGCACTAAAGGAACAAACAACTCTATTCCCTATCTCATTTCAAATTCCAAAGCAAGCAAAACAAATTCAATCTTGAGTGATCTAAGGGACAAAACAAAGCTTTTTCAAAGTTCTTAAGACAACTCGCTAATCAAATCTTGAATGCACAAAAAGAAAGAACTTGCAAACGTTCGAAGCATTTACATTTTTGAGGAAAAGAACAAATCAAAATCTAATCACGAGTGTCTTCATTTCAAAGTTCAAACATCACTTAATCAAATTGGGAAAATGAACAAAATCTGCTTGATGTGCATGTAGGAGTTTTTCAATTCTTGCATAATCCTTGTTAGAGTAAGCAACGTGGAACATTTGAATTTGGACAAGTTCACCTATTCTGCTTTTAGCGAGGCCTGTCCAAGGAGAAGCGCTTCCTCCTCAGAGAACGACCTCAAACCGATATCCCCCCCGGCCGGTATACAAATAAGCGAATACCAAAAGAATCGCTTACATCTCCTAATCGTCGGGCGTTCGTGCCAAACACGTGACTGGGGATGGTAAACATTCCTCTCCCCCAGCATAATTGGCAAGGCTCTTAAGTGAGTCACGGATGATCAGCAAAACCGGGTATGGAGACACCACGGAATCATTAGCAACCTGATAAACTAAAGGCTACCCTATCTACATCCGAAAGTATCAAAATCCTTGTGCAAGGACCGATTCCAAGGGGTTTACCGGGTCGCCTCAAGATTACTCACAATTTGTATTCCCTTCTAGGGGATACCAAGCTGTGGGCAAGCGATTTTGATACTCACCTTCCTTAGGTAGATCTGTTTGAAGTGCTTGACAGTCAAAGACTCCGTGAAAACACTTGTTGAAACATACACTTTCAAAGCTTTGTCAGAGTCAGTTGCCTTTGTTTGTATGCCGCAGGGTTGCTTTGCCCCTTGCGGAGATTGCTTTGACTTTAACTTTTGCCATTGGAAACCTTTGCCTCAAAATCAGAAACCTCTTTTCCAAGTGATGCCCAGCAAGAAAAAACATTCTAAAGCAAAGTTGCCCAAATCCCAAGCCTATCGAGAGCAAAAAGTTATCAAGAAGAACACCAAGACCTATCAAGCCATTATCCAAGCAACCCAAGCAGAAGAGAAGTCCCGAACCAGACTTGAGAACATTGCCCATAACGCCCGCATCAAACAGTTCGCCTTCCGTTTCTGAGTTAACCATCACTTTGTCAACCTTGAGCCAGAAGATTACCCAATCCTTGTTCATGTCTTGTTCCATCTTCAGATCTTGAAATCTTGTCTCAAACAGCCTTGCATCTTAGTTTCATCCTAGTTTCACCCTTTGCATCAGCATTAAAACCCTAGTTGCATCTCAAGAACATCATAAAAGTTGCATTTGCATTCATCCTCCTACCAGCATTTTAGAATCAGTCCTTGTCATTTGCACTTGCATCATCCTTCTAGAGCATTGTCCCTTCACCCTTCGATACCTTTTCCACCAGCATCCCCCCATCAGCTTTCCATATCTTTCCAGCAGATCCATCATCTTTTGCTCCAAATCCAGAGTTCCACCAACACTTAGTGTTCTACCTTTCTGAGTTGTTCCTATCCCATATCCAAGATCAGAGACCATCATCCTCTTTTTGGCACAACGTGTTGTCATAAAGAAATCAAACCTTGTCCTTGCATAGCCATCATCTCGAGCAAGAGATTGGAGTGTATTGATAAGAAACTTGTTGACCGAAGATCATCAGTCTATCTTAGGTTGACCCCATCATATCTCTGATCCTCCATTTGGGAAAAATAGCAGCTTATTTGTTGACCACTCAGTAATCTTTCACCAGCTTTCCACCAGCAACCTATCTTTCCTCCACCGTCTTGATCCATATCCGTTCCATCCAGCTTCCATCATCGCCATCTTGATCCATCCTTGCATTACATCCTAGAAAGTCATCATCTTTAGAAGTTCATCAAACTTTGCATCCATCAACATCTTTTAGCCAAACATTTTGCATCCATTTAGCACTTGCATCTCCATGCCTGTTGAGACCAGATCTCGGAAAAAAAGAAGCATGAATCCTTATCCACCAACAACCTCATCTGATCCCAACCTTTTCACCAACGTCATGATGACCTACAATCCCCAGATCCAAGCCAGTAACCCATGTGAAGATCCAAACATCCCTTCATCCCCCTTGGCAAACCAAGCATTTGCAAATCCTCCAGAAAGCCCACCAGCAACCAATGCCCTTGTACCACAACATCAGCAGAGCACGTTTGTTCACTACCTGCCAGAAAGTACCTCCATCCCACCATCTCTCTATCCACGCATCCCCATCAAAACTATCCAAGTTCCAGCACAAGCATATTCTCCGTTTGTCCAATCATTCCCCGATCCTATCATGCAAACATCCCAAGAGCTTTCCACCATTCCCCTTTTCTTGCAAGGAAGCCTCACCAGTCCCACGACACAAGCTGTAGCGTCATCTGCTCCATCTCATACCCCTTTTGCTTCATCATCTGCTATGGCTGCCCAAGCCCAAAACCAACACTTAAACCAAAGTCAGCTTCCACCTCTCACGCAAGCTTTTACACCGCCGCCATCCGCAAGTCAAGCAATGCCTTTCACCATCAAAGGAGCACCATCACCCTTCACCCCCCAAGCACCTGTACCTTCTTCTTTGGGGTTAGCGCAATCGCTCCCCGTTCCAACCTCATCTTTCTCTTGGGTGTTTCCTTCATTTTCCTCCTCACAAGCATCCACTCAACCACAACCTCAACAAGCTCCTTTCTCTCAACCATCATTCGTGTCCCAAGCTCCCATTGCTCCTACCATTCCATCATCCGCTGCGGTGCACCCTAACACAAGCTCTCAGTGGGGCCTTACACAAGAAGAAATGAAGGCATGGGGGATCCCATCTCAATCCCCTACATCTATGGTTGCGAGTCAACAAACTGCCTTCGCCCAAGCAGCACAGCAGCAATTACCCCAAACACCGCCGGCTTCAAGCTATTAATCCCAAATCCCAAATACCTTCCAGCAAGTTCCACCACCTCAACAGCCAACTTTCCCCAGCTATCTTACCCCATCACCCTTTGCTTCTAGCTTTCCCACGTCTGCTCCACCTCTAAGTAATGCAGGCATGCACCCAGCTTATATCAGCCAAATCCAAAGCCAACCTCAGCAACTACCACCATCATACCCGCAAGCAGCATCATTCCAACAGCCTCCCCTACAGCAACCACATGTCCCCTTTCAGCAAACACCCATCATTCCTCCACAACAGCAAGTCCCTTGCTATCAGCCCCAGCAACAAATCCCTATCATCCCCCAGCAACAACAAGTTCCCACCCATCAATTACAACAGCAAGTTCCAAATGTCCAATATCAGCAAGCAGTCCCACAACAACCGCCAATTCAACAACAGCAAGCAGCCCAACAACATCAAGAGGTCCCATATCATTTACCACAATATCCCCCTATGCCACACCAGCAATATCCCCAGCAACCATTGCCCCAAAATCAGTTCCAACCCATTTATCCACAGTAAACGCCATATCTAGTTTCACAGCTTCCATCACAAGCAGAAGTCCCAGTTCCCTCACCACTCAATGCTGAGTGGGAAGCAATGAAAAATGCTCTAAAGGAGCTACAAAGTGGAACAGAGAATAAAACATACAAGTTCGAAGAGGTGTGCTCATATCCCTTCGATCGGTCCATAGCAACTATCCCTTTCCCCAAGCATTTTGAGATGCCCAAGTTAGACAAGTATCGGGGGAAAGGAGATCCAGTAAATCATATCAAAGAGTTCTACATGGCGTGCCAAGAAGTAGCTTACAGTGATAACTATCTCCTGCGCCTGTTTCCCAAAAGCTTGGGAGGAACTGCTGTTGAGTGGTTTTACAAAATACCACATGGGACAATAAAAACCTTTGCTGAACTCTCTGAGAAGTTCATCACACACTATGCCCATAATGTGGAGAATGAGTTGTCCTTGCTAGACCTATGCAACTCAAAGCAAAAAGACGGAGAAAGTCTTGCAGAATACTTGCAAAGATGGCAGAATCTTACAACCAGGTTATCATATCAGCCGTCAGATAAGCATCTAACAAAGATCTTCATTGATAACCTGCATCCAAAGCTATCCTATCACATGCGAATGAACTGTCTCCAGACATACCAAGACATCAAGAGCAAAGGCATAGGCATCGAGAAAGCTCTCTTAGATGAAGGCACTATTCGTCACTTCAAGGATGATTCCAAGAACAAACCCAACAATGATAAATCCTGTTACTGGAATCGTAACAAGAATGTTGTTACAGATGGAGCCACTGACACTAAGAATGTACAATTCATTGTGGCTAGTCCTACACCAGCTCAAACATACCAACTGCCACAAGCGCCCATCTATCAGCAACCACCAGCTCCCGCATATCAAGCACCTATTTATCAGCAGCCTCCTCAAGTTCATCAACCACCTGTGCAACAGTATCAGCAGCAATACCAACAGCAACAGCCAGCACGTCAAGGCAATCCTGTTAATGCAGTTAACGTTGCCCCAAGGCAGAACAAACCCAACAATCAGAACAATCCAAAGAGGACTTTCACACCTTTGGGTGAGCCTCTGGATCAGATCTTTTATCGGCTAGCCAAGGCAAATATGATCACATATCCGCCCATCCCACAAAAGGATGACAACGCACCAAAGTCTGATTGGTATAAAGAAAATGAATACTGTGATTACCATCATGTGAAGGGACACACAACATTGAAGTGCATGCGGCTTAAGCACTACATCCAAGATCTCATTGATCGCAAGGAAATCCAGGTCGATGCACCAACTCAAGCTTCACCCAACGCCGGTTTGCAAATATATCAAAATGTGTTCCCTCAACACGATACCGGGAAGAATCAAGCCAACGCCAATCAGCCCCAAAATCATGGCAAAGGCAAGCAAGAAGATCACACAGCGGCCTACATCAACTATGACAAGTATGTCGGATGCATAACTCAAGTTGAGCCCACCATCAATACCATCCACGTCAGAGGGTCGGATCGACAATGTGCTGCAACTACCCGCAGTGGTAGGATAACTGTTGCCGGTGCTCCTCCGAGATCAGCTGCTCCTCCAAGGCCAACATCTACTGCATCCACAGCACAGTCTAACACCAGGCCAGCATCAAATGCATGCGCAACACAGCATAATGCACCAAGAGCACAATATAATATCATAGAGCATCTTGGGAACATGCCAGCCCAAATATCTATCTTGGATTTGCTCCGCACATCACCCATTCATCAGGAGATCCTAGACAAAGCTCTAAAAGAAGGCCATGTCCCCACAGACATTAACACAACTCAGTTTGAAACTCTTGTGGGACACCTATCAGCAGCATGTGCCTTATCCTTCAAGGAATCTAATATACCAGATGTCGCTCCTGACCATACTCTCCCTCTCTGCATTGCCGTCATGGTCAGAGATTTTGCCATCAAACGAGTTCTGGTGGATAATGGCTCAGCCCTCAACTTGTGCACATTAAAATTCATCAAGAAGATCGGGTTCACGGAGGCCGACATACAACATGAGCAAATCACTATCAAAGCATATGATAACTTGGAGCGTACCTCTGAAGGTACTATGACTTTGCCTATCCAGCTAGGCCCAGCAACGCAAGATACTCTCTGCCACGTTGTTGATCTTGACCTACCGTTCAATATCCTCCTCGGTCGTCCATGGATCCATTCCATTAAGGCCATACCATCTACTTACCATTAGTGCATCAAGTTTCCACATCAAGGCACTGAGGTTACCATCCATGCTGACCCTAACCCCTTCGCATACTGCCTTGCGATGGAAACATCTTTCCCTCATTCTACTCATTGTCCTGGAACCGATATTGGTACTTCTATTGCTAGCTCATCCCGATCCCATCGCGATCCAGAGACCATCCTCTCTTCCACCTTATCATCCGTCAAGATCAACAACCAGGGTTGTGGTGAATACAGCCTCAGTGATGCATTTGCTGTAGGAGCTCTTCCACGTGATCCACATACTCAAGGGCGCCCAAGTTGTCAAAACAAGCCTGCTGAGGAACATTATAAGCTCAAGCAAATCGAAAACATGACTTTTGAGTCTCATGGTACCATCAACAGCAAAGAAATGGATCCAGATATTAACAAATGGTTGTACAAAGATCCCCCATCCCGTGACACACAACTTCTTGAGTACTTCAAAGAGAAATATCCAATCCCATACAAAAATGTCACAGAACACTATAACTATCAAGGTGGTGGTCTAGGACCACAAGAGGATGGAAACTTGTTTCCTATCATACCATCCCAGAATCCAGAACAGCAAGGACTTGGCTTTAATACCCCTCGCCTGCTTGAAAAAGAGCCCAATACCATAACTGCGGACACTAACATGACCAACGTGAACTTTTTGAATAGCCAGGATGACCTTGTGGAAATTGAAGACATCCCCGAAGAGAAAGACATCCGATCCTATGACGATATCTTTGCCGACGACACCCTCCTGGGGACTTCTGTTCTCCAACAACTCTCCATTAACCTCATAGATCTTCCCCTCACAAACCCCGACCTCATAGATTGGGACCAACCAAGCATCGCACACATCGACAAGTTCCAAAGCGCACAAGCACTCCTAGAATTCATGGGGGCATCAGGTCCAGCAGTCAACCAGGATCCAACATCAACCTCTGTCTATCAGCTTCACCCAGAAGGATATTTTGGGGAAGAGGCAAGCTTTAGTCACAAAAATGAAATAGCAAAAGAACATCATGAGTCTTTATGTGAAAACCCCCTTGGGGCACATTCTGATTCCAAAATAGTAAAAACAAAGGGCGTATCTTCTAGTGAAAACCTGGCAATTCAGGCGCTAGAAGATGAAGTCTTGCCTCTTCCCCCTATCCAAGATTATAGACTAGAGCAATCGCCAATCATCATAGAAGAGACCAAGCCAATCAACTTGGGAACAGAAGAATGTCCAAGGATCACCTACATTGCAGTCAACCTAACAGAAGGATAAGAAATCGCTCTCAGTGCCTTGCTCAAGGAATCCATCATCAAATTTGCATGGTCATACGCCCACATGCCTGGGCTTGATCCAAACCTTGTTGTTCATCACCTATCAGTAGATCCAAACGTCAAGCCAGTGAAGCAGAAGCTAAGGAAAATGCATCCAAAGGTAGCATTGCTCGTCAAAGTAGAGCTTGAGAAGCTCCTCCAAGCTAAGATCATTAGAGCAATAGATTATTCAGAGTGGATCTCTAACATGGTGCCAGTCACAAAGCCTTCTGGCGATATCAAAATCTGTACTGATTTCAGGGACTTGAACAAGGCATGCCCTAAGGATGACTTCCCATTGCCAAACATAGACATGCTTGTAGACCTCACAGCGGGTCATGAAATGCTATCACTCATGGATGGCTTTTCCGGCTACAACCAGATTCATATAGCAGAAGCAGATCAACATAAAACAGCATTCACAACCCCATGGGGTACCTTTTGCTACAACATGATGCCATTTGGGCTAAAGAATGCAGGAGCAACATATCAGCGAGCAATGACAGCGATTTTTCATGACATGATCCACAAGATCCTTGAGGACTATGTGGACGATATCCTTGCAAAATCTAAAACAAGAGATGAGCACCTCAACATCCTAGAGCGTGTGTTTGATCGTCTGAATCATTATGGCTTAAAGCTTAATCCTAAGAAATGTGTCTTTGGTGTTACATCTGGCAAGCTTCTAGGCTTCATCGTCTCTAGACGAGGCATAGAGATTGATCCTAAAAAGGTAAAAGCAATAACGGAGATGCCTCCACCAAGAAATCTCAAACAGCTCAGAAGCCTACAGGGCAAGCTTCAATCAGTACGGCGGTTCATCTCGCAACTAGCAGACAAGTGCCAACCCTTCTCACATCTCTTATGCAAAGACACCAACTTCAAGTGGGATCCCATATGTCAAAGAAGCTTTGATAAGCTCAAAGAGTATCTAGCTAACGCTCCGATCCTAGTACCACCAGTTCCAGGATGCCCACTCATCCTTTACATCTCAACAACAGCTACAGCACTAGGGGCACTCCTAGCACAGCATGATGATGAAAATAGAGAACGAGCTATCTACTACATCAGTCGCACTCTTGTGGGCTATGAGCTTAACTATTCACCCATGGAGAAAGCATGCTTAGCAGTGGTCTTTGCCACTCAAAAACTTAGACATTACATGCTTAGCCACACAATCAAGCTCATATCAAAGGTGGACCCTCTTAAGTATCTGTTATCAAGGACAACCCTCACAGGCCGTATGGCAAAATGGGTCATGTTACTCAGTGAATTTGACATTCAGTATGTAGATTGCAAAGCAATCAAAGGGCAAGTCATTGCCGATCAACTAGCAGAAGCACCACTGGTGGATGCCTATCCACTAATCATGGAATTCCCCGATGAACATCTGTGCATGATTGAAGAGCAGCCTATGTGGAAACTATACTTTGATGGTTCCAACACATCCCATAGCTCTGGGGCAGGAATCCTATTCGTCACACCTCAAGGTGACTATATTCCAAAATCATTCAAGTTGGGATTCCCCTGTACCAACAATATTGCAGAATATGAGGCACTCATCTTAGGTCTCAAAACAGCTATCCAATGGAACATCACAGAACTACAAGTCTTTGGAGATTCATAGCTCATTATCAAGCAAGTCCTTGATGAGTATCAGACAAAGGACAACAAATTGCTACCCTACAAGCAACTGGTGGATAAACTGAAAGAGCATTTCCTACATCTACAATTCAATCAGATCCCAAGGCTTCAAAACAAAGCAGCAGATGCAATGGCAACCATCGGATCCTTATTGGAAATACCACGAGACGCATCACAGTATGAATTTCTAGTCGAGCAGCTACATTCACCAGCTTATGAGAACGCAGATGCAGACATGGTGTGTGTCTTGGTTGGTCCTCAATCCCCATGGTACCACGAAATCCATGCATATCTAAAAAATGGTATCATATCTCCCCATCTCACCAATAACCAACGCCAAAACCTTATTCGCAGAGCTTCCCGCTACACTCTTGTAGCCAACACCCTATATCGTTGTGGGTATCACAATGTCCTATCTAGATGTTTAGATTCAAACGAGGCCATCCTGGCCTTACAAGAAGTTCACGCTGGAATTTGCGGTGCCCACACGAGTGGCATGGTTCTAGCAAAGTAGCTGCTTAGAGTTGGATATTATTGGCCAACAATGGAACATGATGCGTGTGAATTTGTCAAGAAATGTCTCCCATGTCAACAGCATGCCAATTTGATACATGCACCAGCACAGGATCTACAGCCTATTGCACCATCGTGGCCTTTTTCATGTTGGGGCCTCGACCTCGTTGGCTTGATCACCCCCCTCTCTTCGGATGGACACAAGTATATCATAACAGCCACAGAGTACTTTACCAAATGGGTTGAAGCGATTCCGCTCACCCTAACCACTGGCATCCAAATATCCAAGTTCATCCTCTACCATATCATTTGCCGCTTCGGCATACCATCTACCATTTTCACATACCATGGCACACCTTTTGAAAACCAGCATGTGGATGATCTATGTGCCAGACTCCACATCCATCACCATTTCTCCAGTCCATATTTCCCTCAAGGAAATGGCCAAGCTGAGGCAACCAACAAAACTATCTTGAAAATCCTCAAGAAGGTTGTCAATGATTCTGGTTGTGACTGGCACCTCCAAATCAATCCTGCCCTTTGGGCCTACCGCACTTCTTATCGCACTCCCACAGGCACCACCCCATACTCCCTTGTATATGGTGCTGAAGCCGTTCTGCCGATCGAGGTTGAGCTCCCATCCTTGCGCGTCTCCATGAAGAACTATACAACTGATGAAGACTATCGTGTGGCCCGGCTCACACAGCTAGATCTGCTAGATGAAAAGAGACAGCAAGCTTACGATCACCTGGTTGCATACCAGAATCGACTCAAAAGGAGTTATAACAAAAAGGTCCATCCTAGACAATTCCAAGTCGGTGACATGGTCCTTAAAGAAAATCAGAAGGTCCTAGCAAATAGAGAAAAGAAAGGCAAGTTTGAGCCTACTTGGTTGGGCCCCTATGTTGTCACTGCATCCTTCGGCTCGGGAGCCTATCAGCTATCAACACCAGAAGGTGAGCCCTTGAATGATCCTATCAACATCATCCATCTGAAGAGGTTCTATGCCTGAACCTGATCCTGCATATATCAGAAAATCCAAAAAACATTCAAAAAAGCAAAAAAGCAAAAAAAGCAAAAAAGCAAAAAAGCAAAAAAGCAAAAAAAGCAAAAAAAAAGAAAAGAGAAAGAGAAAATAATCGTCCAAACGGTGAAAACTTGGCAATTCAAGCGCCTTGGACAAGTATGTTGGTGAAAACCTGGTAAACAGGCGCCAACATAGTAAACTGAGCTATTTATCTATTCAGTTGTCCTTTCAGCTACCGTCCTCTTCCTCCATCCATAACAGATCTCCCAGCAGTTCCATCTCCCCTGTCCTCCAAGCATTCGGCTTCCATCTTCCTCCAACCCATCTGCAATCCATATCCTATTCCAAAGCTTTGTACCATATCTTGTACCATATCCCTTTCCCTTTCCTGTATAGCGCGGTCCTCCCTGTATTTATCCTTCTTGTCTCCGTCCTAGTGAGAGTCCCGCTGAGTGTGATCTTCCTATCCCCAATCCTGAGCTTTTGTACATATCCCTTGTGCATATCGTTCCTCCTTGTTGTACATAATCTTTGTCCGTCCTGCAGCAGCATTTGATCAAATATCTTGTCCCATCCCCAGCCTCAGAAAATTTGTAGTCCCACTCGGGCCTTGTGCTTCAACAACATCAATTGTCAACTTATCCTTGTTCATCCTGATTATTCCTTGAACTTCAGCTTTTGCCAGCGAACAACTACACTTATTCTCTCACCAACCCATGGGTCCTTGAGGGTATATCGTTCCTCCTGTCTGACCTAATCTTCCATCCTGGTCCTTGAGGATATATCGTTCCTCCTATCCGACCAATCTTCCCACCATCAATCAAACCTAATCTCTCTCCTTGGCAAAGGATGTCTTTTTGGAGTTATCATTTTGATCTTGGATTTTTTGTCCTTTGGGTCTTGTTAATCTTTTTGGCTTCTCATTATCCCACCAGGGTCACCACGATTCATTATATCACGGTGTGCTACGTGTGCGGATAATCTGGGGCAAGGTCTTTTGATCTTTCGCTTCTGCCTGTGAGTCAGTTGTGTGTTTGTGGTTCCTTCAGCATCGGTTTTGCCATGTCGCCTCTGCGCTTCATGTGTGATGTTGGGGCAACCCTATGTGTTTGTTTAGCGTCAGTCCTCGTCAGTCCTCTGCAACACTGGTGACAAGGCCTCGTGATCCCAGTATCCTTGGCAGGTCTCTAGTATTGCTATATTAAATCTAGGTTGTGCACTCCTGTTTGCACTTGGAGCTATCTTGTCCCTTGCATTTATCATATAGATTAATCTTGCATCTTTGCATATAGCTGCATTTTGCATCTTGCATTTTCATCTCATCTTGCATATCATCCATATTTGTTCTTAGAAGTGAGGTTATTTATCTCCCCTTTCTTCCTAGGCCTTTCCTTCCTCGTCCCGCCGGGCACACTCTGTCCCAGGGCGTAATCCCTCTTTCTCCTTGTCCCACTGGGTGCATCTTCCATGATTTTGTCCCACCGGGGCATGTATCCTCTTTCTTCCTAGTCCACCCAGGCGTCATACCCTCTTCTTCTGATTCTAGCCTCGGCATCTTGTTTTCTTGTCTTTGACGCCATGCCACTTGCGGCATCGCATCAAAGAGGGGCAAAATGTAGACACCGAAAAATCCTTCAGAAAATAAATTATTTTTGTTTTCTGAAAATCCTTGATGACATCATCATTTATTAATTAATTAATTATTTAATTTATTTATTTATTTTTATGGCATTAAATCCCTCTCTCTTAATTAAAAATCTTTAATTAAGGAATCTAGCCTAAAAATGTCATTTTGACATTATCCCTAATTGATTAATTATTTTAATTAATAAATTGCCCAAAAACTTCAAAAAATAAATTAATTTATTTTTTATCCCAAACTTGGCCAATTTCCTCTAGACCACTAACCTCTTCCAGAATCTTCTAATCCCTTCTTAATTTCGATTAAAAGGCTAATCTCATCTTTCCTAACCCTAATCCCAAGGTTAAATATTTAATTAAGGTTAAATATTTAATTTTCATATTTATTGAAAATATTTTAATAAATATTCCTAAAACTTAAGCTTTTGGAATGAATAACTTTTATTCCATGAAACTAAGGAGAAATCTAGACTCTTCTAGAATCTTCTCAAATCCACCCTCTTCACCCATCCTAATCCTTTTCTTTGTCCTAATCTAATCCTAATCCTACCCTTAAACCTTTGTGCAATCCTAACCAAGCTTAAGACTTTCCTAAACCAAGGCAAAGTCTTTCCTTCCAAATATCTCAACCACAAAGCATTTATTGCTTCCCCAAAGTCTTCAAAGCCTCTTAAAGCCCATTCATTGCTCTTACAAGCATTTATTTGGAGAGTTATGAGCTTGGAGCCCCCTTTGTTGACTCCTCTTTGCCCTTCCCTTCATCCACTCACCTTGTGACATGTGTCACCTCCTGATTGGCTGAGAACTAGCACAATCCATGTGCTTCCCTTTGAGTGAATCTTGGCCTCTCTTAAGGATTTCAATCCTGGCCATTCATTCCTCCTACCCCAAGCCTTTAGAAATCCTATAAATACCCTCACTTCCTAAGGCAAATCATCTCTCAACTCTCAAACTCAATAGCAAAGTCATAATGCCATTTTCATTCTAGCATAAGCATAAGTTCATCATTTTAGATCATTTTCAAGTTTAAATCACATCTAAATTAGCTTAAATGGATTAACATAGATTCATTTCTTGTTTTAATCTTAGTTCATTTATTTAGCTTTGCATATTTGTGTGTTCTTGAGGCCTTTGAGGCAAAATAGGTTCCTCATACCTATTTTGTGTCATTTTGGGTCTTCTTGATCTTCAAATCATCCATCTTGCATGCTCCAAGTGCTTGAGTTTGCACACCCACATCCCTCTATATCTAAGCATATCAAACGGTGCATGGGTGCATCCGTTTTAAGCTTAAACTGAGGTGGCTTTGATTTTAGTTTGTTTACCTTTAAATTTGATTTGATAATATGCTATGACATTTGTTTGTCTTTGGCCTTCAAAACAAGTTTAGGTGCACTCACAAATCCTAGTCTACACAAACATTATTAAAAAATATTAATACTAAAAAATTCAATTATCATTCTATTTTTAATACTTTTAATTATAAATTTAAATATCTTTTATTTGTAAATAAAGATGTTTGTTATATCATCTAATAATTATAACTAATTAATTTAATAGGTTCAGTTATATTAAATATAACATAGATATAATTAAAATAATATAATCTTAAATCAATAATTAATAATAAAATTTAAGCAAAAAAAAAATGGCTCTGCCTTTACGGAATCATTCTCGCTCACAAGTGTGGACTATTGACGATCTGAACAAACAATTCTTTGTTTTTTCCAAAATCAAATATGCTAGAACTTTTTCTACTAATCTAGGTCACCCTTCTCTGATTTTCGATGGCCAGTTTGTTGCCTAGATGGATTCAAATTGGCAACTGGTTAAAAATGGAAGGAAATCAAAGCAATTGAGGACTCAGTGGTTGGATGTTCTTTCGATCCACAATAGATTCAATATTTTGGCATCTTCCTCCCCTAGGGTTTTTTCTAGGGCTCTTTCTCTAGGGAAGCAAGGGCAAAATTCAAAATTATGTCCACCACACAAGAACTTGGCGGAGAATCCAGGTAATGTGTAGGCTAGGACTCCTGTAAATCTTTACTCACCTCCTCATCGATGGATCCTCAGTGATGCCCAATCTGGAGGGAAGAATTCCTTGCAAGAGCCGCCTATGAAAGCAGACCAGCATGTCAAAAATTATTCATATACTCCCTACCCTGGCTACAGGAAATATTTGAAAATTTTGGTCGATGAAGACCCTAACGGTGTTAGGGCATCCCCAAATCTGTACTCGCTCCATCACTCCAGAAATAAATATACACCACCACACATAAGGAGGCAATCATACACATTGCACCCACATACACCACAACCATCCTCTCCCAGGATGTGCAATGACGTTGGTTCTTCTCTAGGGGAGATGATGGATGCATACCCAAACTTTGAAACAAGATATATGGACATGGTGATGAAAATATGTAAGGACAAAGGAGTTTTTTCCAGATGGACAGGGTTAGGAGCTAATATCGAGGATATTATAGACTAGTTCAAAGAAAAATTTCCAGGATAGGTAAGTATCGTTACCCTAAGTGAAGGTTTTCTATTTTTAAAATGCAGTAACAAAAAACTTAAAGAGGATCTTCTAGCATCAAAATGCCCTAAATTTTGAGGTTGTAATTCTATATTTCTTGATTGGCAACCTAAATTTAATTGCAGAAATTTGAAAAATCTAAAAGTAGATAGGGCAATTTTCATCCCTGATATCCCAGTAGAATTAATTAATATAGAGACATTTAAATCAATTGGAAACTATTTTGGGGAATTTGTAGGGATAAGGAAGTTAGATCAACCACATAACAATGTCACAATTATAGTCAACGTGGAATTTAATCAAGCTCTATTAGTTCCAATTAGATTCAAACAGTTAGGGCTAGAATATATACTTTACCTTGAATTTCTGAAAGACGTACCCTGTATGGATTATGAGGATAAAATTATCCTTAATATAGCTACCCCCATAGACACCAAGCTTAGACTAGATCCTTCTTTAGACAACTCTGAACAATAGTGCAAATTGTCCCCTACATCAAACAGCGACCTCCTAGTACAAAATATGGTGATAACTGATAAAATGATTCCTAGGGTTTCTTTTCTAAATGACTGTGGAGGATTTTTCCTCAATCCTGTGAAGAACCAAGTGATGAAATATTCTAGAAGGTCATTAATGGTTTTGAACTCTTGCCAGCAAGGTCTAGGCAATAGTCCCTCAAGTACTATGGGTGAATGTCCTCATAATGTGAAAGAAAGTAAATGCAAGAATAAGAACTATTCTATTGTGGACATACAAAGAATGGATGTAGGCAATCCAGAGAAGATAGGAAAGGATGATGGCATCTTTTTAAAGGATCAAAGTATTCCACAGAGTAATGCAGAAATAATAGGAAATAAGAAGAATTAGAATTCAGATAGTTTGAAACCCATGCAGATTGGTAATTGTATGGATTTAAATTTAGACCAAATACGAGAAGATGTTAACCCCTCCTTGGTTGCAGTAAGGGATAACTTGGAGGCACTTCCAAGAAAGGCAAAGATTGTCACTAAGGTAGGAAATTTCCAAGGAAACAAGGGTAGTTCCTTACAAGGAAAAAGTTTCTTGAGTTTTCAGAAGGTAACAGGGCCTGCGAATAAATCTCTAGGACACCTTGGCTATCCTACGACATTAGAGTGTGATGACAAGTCTGCTAAAGTGCGGTTAAACTTGAGTAGTATTCTATGTCCTATAGATGGGGCCACCTTAGAGGAGAAAGAAGAAAACATGGATATAATAGAGACCTCAAATAATATGAATATGTTTGAAGATGTGCTTGGAAACCTTACAAAGAATGACAAAGATACAAAACAACAAACTGAGGAAAGGAAAAGTAGCACAAAGATTGAAAAAGGCCATATCTTGTTGCTAGAAACACATGGGATAATTGATGTATCCCCTACCCAAGTAGAAAGAGAAGGAACAACCATTTCCAACCATCCTGGGGATACATTTATAGATATCATAGTGAATCTAGCAATGGGGGGAATCTCTACAGAAAACAGTGACTGCCCCTCCTATTCTAGATACATTCAAAGGTTTTAGACAGAGGTAAAAGATGAGGATTATCTTCAGAGCCAATGCTCTAGAGAAGAAACTATCTTTGAGAAGGTATCCATTAATATGAACACTAATGTGTCCTCAGTTAATGTGCACCTAAATGAAAAAACTCGGAATGCTCGTTGGAGGAAGATAAGGTCACTTTTCAACAAACCAAGGAAGGGAAGTATAGTGAGGCTGAACATCAAGAGAACCAACTATATGGTTTTCTAATTAAGGAATCATATAAGAGGGAATAAACACATGCATCTACTGAAACTTCTTCAGCCCAAATAGAAAAGGAAGTAGATATTATCACAAATTATTTGGGTGATACCCTCCCGGATGAGCTAATTAACATGTTTTTTGATGAAATCTATGATGAGGAGGAACTAAGACTACAGAGATCACTCCTAATAAAGGGCATAAAGGGAAAGCAAGGGATGGATGAACATGAGGACACAACAAATATTTTGTTGGACATAGGATATATGGAAGCAAAGGACCCTGAAACCTATGGTATTGCCTTCACAAAAGATAGCAAAGAATCCCTATATTGTGGTAGAATTCTAAAGAAGAGGGGCAGAAAATCTAAGGGTCAACTTAGGGAAAGAGATAGAGAAGCTTCTGGTCAGGTCAAAATTACTACTCTCTTAAATGCAGGGAAGGGGAAGTTCCTTCCCAAGGAGACATGAATGTCTTAACATGGAATGCTAGGGGCCTTAATGCCCCTAACAAGCAGTGGATTCTAAAATGTTGCATTAATAGTACTAAGGTAGATATAATTTTACTACAAGAAACAAAGATGTGTAGGGAAGAAGCACTAATATTTCAAAAGAAACTCAGATTTAGAAACTTAGAAGAGTCTCCGGTCATAGGAGCTTTAGGATGACTAGAAATAATCTAGGATCTAAGATCTGTTTCCTTCATTATTCTAGAAAAACACCAAAATTGGATGATTGGTTAGGTTAGAAACTTCAAAAACAATCTAGTTTTTAACCTTATAAATGTCTATGGCCCCACACAAATGAAAGATAAGCTCCAGACCTGGAAGGAAATTGAGATTTTCTTTGGTACTGACCCCACCCAAATAAGTATTATTGGTGGAGATTTTAATACTATTACTGAGCTTTCTGAAAAGAGAGGTGGTATTAGTAAACTACCTCCAACTGCCAATGATCTCATTAATTGGGTAACCAAAAATTCACTACTTGAAATACATACTGAAGATAACTCCTTCACCCAGAATAACAGGAGGAAATACTTTTGCAACATTGCAGAAAAGCTAGATAGACTTTATCTCCATGGTAGCTTAACTGATGTTAATGCAACTCTTAGTGCTAACATACTCCCCATTTCTGGATCAGATCATTACCCTGTTCAATTAAAAATCTTAGGAGATTCAAGGCCTAAGAATTGCCCCTTTAAATTTGAACAAATGTGGCTCAAAGATGAGAATATCCTAAATCTGATTAAACAATGGTGAGAGGAAGCACAGGTTTCAGGTTCAAAGATGTATATAGTTGCCAGCAAACTAAAGATCATTAAAAGAAAATTGTTAGAATGGAATTTGGAGAATTTTGGAACTATATTTGAGAAAAAAATGGCTTTAGAGGAGAAAATGAAGGAGGTAGACTCATTGCTAATCAAATTAGGTATGGATGAGGCATTATACCTGGAAGAGAAGAAGCTACTATCAGAATATGAAGATGTACTGACTAAAGAAGAGATCTTTTGGCATCAAAAATCCAGGGAATCTTGGTTAGAAGCAAGAGATAGAAACACTAAATTCTTTCATAACATCACTAAACAGAGGAGAGCTACCAACAGATTAACAACAATAAATTCTAAAGATGGGGTGGTCCTCCAACACTCGAAAGAAATAGCAGATGAAACAATCAAATACTTTAAAGACATACTTAACAATTTGGGATCCTCTAACCTTGGTAAACAAAATGAGATGCTAAAAAATATTCCCAAAGTAATAACACCACAACATAAAAAATCCCTATTAGCAAAATTTATGATTAATGAGGTCAAGGAGGCTCTAATGCGTATGAACCCAGATAAATCACCAGGTCTAGATGGTTTTTCAGCAGGCTTCTATTAGAAGTGCTGGGACTTCATAGGAAAATAGGTCACAGAGGTGCTGGAAGGAGTGAGAAATTCAGAAAAAATCTTGAAAGAAGTCAATAACACCTTTATAACTCTTATTCCAAAAAAAAAACCCGAAAACCTTAACGATTTTAGACCAATTGCGCTTTGTAATACCCTATATAAACTGTTATCCAAAACTTTGACTATCAGGCTCCAAAAACTCCTTCCTCTTCTAATTAGTGAGGAACAAACTAGTTTTGTACCTGGTAGGTCAATTTATGATGGAATAATTATTACCCAAGAAGCCATTCACTCAGTTCAAAAAAATAAGTCTCCTAGTATGCTTATCAAACTAGACATAAAAAAAAGCATATGACAAAGTTGACTGGAGATTTCTATGTAAATGTTTAGAGGCCTTTGGGTTTGCTAAAAGTTGGATTAATCTTATATATGGATGTATATCTACACCCATGATATATGTCTTGATAAATGGCACACCAGAAGGGTTCTTTGAGATTTCGAGGGGGATCCAGCAAGGGGATCCGATCTCTCCCTATCTCTTCACCATAATGGATGAAGCTTTGGGGAGAGCTATTCAAACCTAGAAAAATGAAGGATCACTCAAAGGCATAACTGTATCTAGTAATTTGGAACCAACTACCCATCAACAATTCGTTGATGACACTATGCTCTATGGGGCAAGTGAGAAAAATGAAGCAAAAACTTTTAAACATATCCTAGATTCATATACTGCTGCCTTAGGGCAAGAAATCAATGCCGATAAATCTAAAGTCTTTTTCTTTAACACAAATGATAAAATAGAGAAGTAGATCTGCAAAATTCTTAACTTTAAACCTAGGAGTCTTCCTTGTAAATACCTTTGACTACCTCTAGATAAAGGGACCAGGACATCATCTCTTTGGAACCCAACAATAGAAAAAATTAAAAATAAAATGAACTCCTGGAAAGGCAAATGGCTCTCCTTAGCAGGCAAAGCCATAATGGTTAAATCAATTTTAACATCTATGCATATCTATCAGCTAGCTTGTATTAATCTTCTTGCTAATAAAAAATCAAAATTAAACAAACATTTTAGAGTTTTCTTCTGGCAAGGCACCAATGATGAAAAGAAATATCCCTTTATTGCATGGGACAAGGTGTGTTGTCCAAAAGATGAAGGGGTGCGTGGGCATAAAAAATATTGGAGATCAAGGCAAGGCGTTAGGGGCAAAACTAGTCTGGAGATTATATAGAAATCCCCAAGCTAAGTGGGCAAAAATTTTAATTTCAAAATATCTAGCTGACAATAATCCCACAAACATGTTTAGAGAAAAAAACCCGCCTAAAGGGTCTCCAATTTGGAACTTTATGCTTGAATGTCGCGACATTATTTCTAGTAAACTAACTTGGACCCTAAGAATGGGGGAGGAGGCACTCTTTTGGTTTGACTCCTGGGGTGGGTATGAAGCATTAGATAAAACCTTTAATTGTAATAGGTCTAGATCTATACTAGAATCCTCTCAAGGGAGATTAGTCAAAGATTACATTAAGGAATCAACAAATGACATAGGGTGGGAATGGAGGGATTTTTCAGAACTAAACCTACCCACGAATGAAGCCAGACTCCTAACAGAAATATTAAAAAAGAGACATTTGGTTCTTAATAGAAGTAAAGATTTATAGGTAAATTATCTTTGTTGGAACACAAATTGTTTGCCTAAAGCAGGACTTTGTACCTAGGTAGCCCTGCATCAAAGGTTACTTATAGCAGACAGATTTAAGAGAATGGGATTTGAGGGACCAAGCAGTGTCCTTTGTGTGAGGAAAATGAGGAAGATCTTAATCATATTCTACTAACGTGTAAGTATTCAAATCGGTGTTGGAAATGGCTAACATGTAACCTAGGTTGGCACTCTACTTTCCCTGACACCATTCTTGGAATTCTTCAAGCCTGGCCAGAAATCAAGAAAGGTAGTATCTATGCTAACTTATGGATTACAGCCCCATCAATCCTAGTATGGGAATTATGGAAGGAAAGAAATAGAAGAGTATTCAGGAATGAGAAAATGGAAGTAAGACAACTAATCAATAAGATTGAAGCAAGTATAATTGAATTCACCAATAATAGAAGTAAAGGTCAACAAAAGAGGGAGGCGAAGATGTCTTATTGGGATGAGAAAATTAGGGGAAAATGGATTGGTCTTGCCCTCCCACCCTTCATTGGACCCAGCAACAAGATTACTAAATCTAGGAGAGAAGAATGTGTGTGGGTTCGGCCTCATCATGGCTAGTTTAAATTGAACTTTGATGGGGCATCAAGGGGCAACCCAGGTATTGTTGGTATCGAGTGTTGTGTTCACAATAGTGAAGGAAGAGAAATAACAGTGTTGGCCTCCCCAATTGGTCATGAAACCAACAATTGGGCATAAATCACTGCATTAATAAAATGACTAAAATTATGCAAATATCTTGGAATAGAAAATCTAGAAATCGAAGGGGACTCAGCTATAATAGTTAATGCTCTCAAGATAGGTTCGACGCCTAATGGGAGACTGAATGCGCTTCTTTCAGAAGCCATACTTCTAAGCAATAAGTTTACCAAAATAATAGTCAATCATATTTATAGGGAAGGTAATAAAAGGGTTGATATATTGGCAAATTTGGGAGCAGATGGGATATCCTTACCTCTTGAGGCTCCTAAAACTAAAGCTTAGGACCTTTATATCATAAGACAATACCATAACTATTGTCCTAATCTTAGTATAATAAAAGCAGAAATAGATGGTAATATAATAATTTTATATAGTAATGTAGAATTTTAGAATAAATAGGTCAAGAAAATGCTGGTTTAAACTATCAATTATTAACACTAGAATCCTATAATCTTTTATACATTTGTGAGGCTAGCTAGAATCTTACCTTCTTAACTCATAATTCATCCCTTAATCCTTTAGTCAGAAGTGGACTCTAATCGATTACTTATAACACTAATACTTTAATTTATAGCCATCTTAGATCTAGTATAGTTTGCATAGTTAATAGTCTGGGTAAAATTATTAGCCATAAGGAAGAGATAGTTAACTTTAATAGCATCATTACTTCTTCATACTATCTCAAAATCACATGAAAATTGTCAGTCCCATGGTTTGATGGATTACAGGTTGGCAGTGACATGATTAAATCTTCGAGAGATCCCCCAACTTGAATTATCATTTAATTCACTCGTATTAATAACATGGTGAAAATCCATTGTAGGAATAGTATCATTACCTCATACTTCGGATGGATTTATGTAGTTTAATCCCAATTTTAGGTGGCACGTTTCTCATCACATGGATGCTTCTTAAAGCTCATCATCAAGCTAACATAGTAAAGGTATGCATTTATGATTGTAGGGCAGGAATAAACTCATATAATATGTGTTGCCTTTATTAAAGCTCCACCTTCTCACCGCCCATAGTAATAGACTTCCTAAATTGCCTTGTCCATCTCAACCGAATATGCATACCAAGTTTATACACTTCACGCTTCGGCTACTAGTGACATGGCTATTCGGGGTTCTATCACTCCCAAGCGCTAGAACAGAATCCTCCAGCTGATATATGACCTATCTAGGCGAGCTTTAGAACTGGCCCTAGCTGACTCTCACTTTTATTTTCATAGGCCAAAGAGAAGGATTGCATATTTTAGCCTGTTTTGCAACTCATTTTATTTTTAGTTGTGTCTATTTGGGCTGTTGTAAATTTGACAAGGGCATCTTATTTTATAATCAAACTGATATATCTGAAGCTCAATATCTTCTTTGTAAAATGGAATCATACCTACCTCAAGTCTTTACATCATTTTTCTAATGATTTTTTTATCCTAATAATTGTTTTAGAAAAGTGAATCATGTAATTCACATGATATAAATACCGGTATTTTAGATATATTCTCTTGGCAAAGAATGTTATTTGATTAACTCTAAGGATAAATTTTACCAAGATTTGTTTTCATTTATCTCTTATCTATTTGACTTTGATTATGGTATGTATGGATAGCCAAAGCTAACCATTGTCAGGCAAGGCATTTAGCATATTTTCATAGGCTTGGAGTAATTGAGAAGGCCATTTCCCATTCCAAGCACACTTGGGGAGGGAAACAATAAAATTTGTTCTTTAATATTAGAAAACTTGTGAATTAGGGCTAGTCATAGAACACTTTTGTACATACGAACGAGGATCTAAGCTAGAATTTGAGTTGTTATAGGTAAAGTAGGTACAAAGGTCAAGAAAAGGAAAACCTCTCGCATATTTGGCTGAAAAGTCAGAATCATATAGTAGTAATTCTTGACTGATCCAGGGATGGAAAGATAATTGGAATGATAAGATAGGATCCAGCAAGGGAGAATTATGTATCCCAAAATAGACTCTCCATCTCTATCCACTACAAAATCAGGTTAATGCTGGTTTCTTCAATCAAGGTTCAGAAGGAATAGTCTATTCGAATTTGTGTTCTATTTATTTCAAAATTTGTAATAGGAGGGTATGTCCTCCTAAACCATCATGTACATAATCTGGACTACAGTCCCAGGCAAGACTGGAGGTTTTCTCAGCCCCACTCTTTCCTACCAGTGCCTACACTGAGTTAGGTTTTTGTAACACTTCTTCGTATTTAATAAAATTCTTGGCTTCAACCTTTTACCGATAAAAAAATAAAAATAAAAATAAAATTTAAGCTTCTTTATTAAAAAAAATTAGTAATGAGTATTTTTTATATTATTAAATTTTAAAATAGAGATTACATCTATCAGATTTCAATAGAGTTCTAACTAGTATGTCCATCATGGTATCCATACCAATATCTATGTCTACTATCAACCAAAAGACTACACTAGGGAAGCCATGATTAACCATGCTCCCAAAGCCACCTGGACCAACTACGTAAGTTAGTAACTACATATATTATGACCTATTACAAACTAAGCCCATAATAAACAAAAAAGGGTTGTGTTTTACCAATAATATCCTTTCTAAATCATATTGAAATCGTTGCTAAATATCAAAATCTTCACATACTTAGTTTGTTCTTTCCTTGAACACTAGTTTCTTACAATTTTTTGGGATGAAGATGCCTCCCTTTGTTTCCAACCAAGGCTTCTTTGCCTTCTTGACTACTATCTTCTTCTGAGTTTCCTCCTCATCCATCTTCTACAATAGCTCTTTAAGCTTCTCCCAACCATCTCTACCCTCTGTAATTTTGACCTCCTTATGGGTTGAGGTACTCCATAATAAAAAGGGTTTCAAATGTTGAGTACTTCCTTCAATAATTCACCACAATCCTTCCTCTGTAAGCATCCCTATCCCCAGTTCTACCATTTCTATAAAAGGAACCATGCCACCACACCATTATGGTTTTACACATCTCTGCATTACCATCAGAGTTCCCTCCCTCGTGCCTAGTTGAAGCACACACACCAACAATCCATAAGAGATATCAATGTTAGTATGAAATAGATGCTCTATTATAATGAATTCCTCTCCAAAAATTAAATTGATGCAATCCCAGAAGCAGGGATCGTCGATGGTAAAAATTCCCCTCATTTGCCTTGATGTTGTTTCCCTTTTGAAGGCCTACACTTGGTTGCATGTATCCAACAAAAAATTAGCTTCTTCTGGTTGCTTCCTCCCAATTCAAAAATCATTTATTCTACACATGTCAAGAGCCTAGATCTTCCTTTATCCATTTCAACTAATGATCAATCTTGTACTAGGCTCCAATTCACTTTTTTCCTTTAATCTTTTCACCACCATTTGAGTTAGTGGCCTTACTACCCATTTCAACGTGGGTAACTTAAGAATTTAAATTCAAATTCAAATTTATCCCTTCTCTAATGTACTCGGCTCACAAGTCTAAAACACATCACTATCATGTCCTACCAGACAACTATTATGCCTAACTTCATCTAATTCTCACACCCAACTTGGCTCCTTTAATGCAATGAAAGTCCTCAATTAGTGAAACTTTACCTTGATCTTGTAACACCACTCATATTTTGGACATTGTATCCCCCACCTCATTAGATTCACTTTTCACATATGTTACCTTGAACTCTCCAAACAATCCCAATAAGGTTTTTATTCTCCAAATATACTTGTTTAAATACCAAACTCATGGTTTGATGCAAGCAAGACTAGGATGAGGGGCCAAAGGCACACCCTAATCACCAACCTCCTTGCAGAAATCAACACACAAAAGCAATAACACAAGTAGGGAGAGAGAGAATGCAGAGTCTTCATATATTATTCATCAATAACCTCATACATGTTGGTTTTTAAGGCCTTCTTAGTTATGGCCATATACAATCAGAATTCAATTACAACAGTCCTCATACATGCGAGGATTCAAATTTCAAACCCTATCTTCTATCTCCTCTAGATTCATCTAAAAACTGCAAAAAAAAAAAACTATTCCTACAACTACCACATACTACTTTATTTATACAAGAGACTACCGAAGCAATTCAGCCTTCAGATCCATCATTGGAGAAGGGAACGACCAGATCTAGGTCCACATGCTTCCCAATGATCGATGTAACCATTAACTCTGCGACCAAAATTAAATGCACAACTCAGCCTCAACAAAAATCCAAAATAAACCACTCAGTGAGAAAGATTACTGGGCAACAGGAAATTAACTCGGTGAACCAACCGAGCCAACTCGATGAACAAAGAAATTGAGTAGCAACCAAGCCCCATTGGTGGAAACAATAATACATCATCGAGAGCCCAAAAGTAGCTATCGAGCACAACTAACAACTCTAACTTGTTTTTGGTGATACCCGATATCCAAGAACCCGAGATGCTCCTACATCAGACACCTAGAGTTACTTTGAGATGATTCTTCGAATCATGCAATAGGTACAACCCGAGCTTAATCCAACTCAAATTATGTGATCTAGGGACTATATTTGATCAAGTTGTTCTTCCACTTTACCAGATATTCCATGTACTCTTTTCCTCTTATACTTCTACCAACTCTTTGTTCTAAAATTTGCTCAATTTATTATGTCTGCTTCTTAGAATAATCATTCAGTACTGTCATTTCTTCATCAAATTCATGATACTCATAGAAGTCTGCAATGTTGAATATAGGTGATATATCCACGTCCTTAGGTAACTCAATCTCATAAGCATTTCCACTATCAAATTTATTCAATATCTTGTAGGGACCAAATTTCTTCATCTTCAATTTTCCATAGGTTCCAACAAGAAATCTACCTTTCTTCAAATGAACCATTACTTCATCCCCAACTATAAAAGTCTTATGTCTTCTTGATCTATCTGCTTTGTCCTTGTATTTTTGATTACCATGTTCCAACTTAAGTTTTACTTCCTCATGCAATGTCTTCGTGAACTCAACAAATTCTTCTCCTTCAACACTTCTCTTTTCTTCACCAGTAATGTTCTTCAAATATGATATACCTCTCAATTGTATGCCATTAACAATCTCAAAAGGTGTTTTCCAGTACTCCTATTCACTAAATTATTTTATGCAAACTCTGCTTGTGCCAACATAGAATTCCAGTTACTTGATGTATCTCCAACTAAACATCTCAATAAATTACCTAAACTTCTATTTACAATCTATGTCTATCCATGAGTCTGTGGGTGAAATGTAGAACTATACTTCAACTCGGTACCCAACTTTTTCCATAGTCTTCCAAAAGTATCCAACAAACTTATTATCTCGGTCAGAGATGATACTCCTCAGTAATCCATGCAATTTGACAATTTCCTTAAAGAAAAGATCTTCTATATGCACCGCATTTGATGTTTTTCTACATGGTATAAAATGTGCCATCTTAGAAAATCTATCCACAATAATAAATATAGAATCATTACCTCTTGTTGTCTTCGGTAAGACAAGAAAAAAATACATACTAATATCAATGCAAGGTTTCTCAGGAACAAAAATCGGTGTATACAATCCAGTATTTTGACTTACTCCCTTTGCAACTTGATAAACTCCACAATTTTTACAAATTTCTGAACATCTTTATACAACTGTGGCCAAAAGTATTTTTCCTTAGAAAATTCAATACCTTGTCAATGCCAAAATATCCAACCAAACCACTATTATGTTTCTTCTTCGTCAAACTATTTATCATTGATCCTCTTGGTATACATAACTAAATACCTTTAAAAAACATACCTTCCTGAATGAAATAGTCTTCCCATTTAGTACTTGGTTGATCTTGAATAGGTGCTCTGCACTTTCTCCATAGCTCAAAAAAATTAGGGTTAGTTTCATACAAATCTTTAATGTCATCAAAACCAAGAACTTCAATTCTCATTTCAATCATCAAAGATCTTCTTCTACTCAATGCATTAGAAACTCAGTTAGTGACTCCACTCTTATGTTTTATCACAAATGTATAACTCTGCAAATATTCAACCCATTTCATATGTCTCTGATTCAACTTATTCTGACTAGCCAAATATTGTAAAGCCTTATGGTCAGTATACAACACAAATTCACTCGATATCAAATAATGTCTCCATTTATTTAGGACTTGAACAATAGCATAGAACTCTTGATCATACACAAAATATTTCCTTTTTGCATCATTCAACTTCTCACTAAAGAAAGCAATAGGTTTACCTTCTTGACTCAACATAGCTCCTGTTGCACTACCACTTGCATCACATTCAACTTGAAATACCTTATTAAAATCAGGTAAAGCTAACACAAGCAATTCAAAAACCTTCTTCAAAGTCTCAAAACTTTTATTAGCTCCATGTGTCCACTTGAATTCTCTTTTATCTCCTCTCATAGTCTCAGTCATAGCATTCCAAATTGAATTGAAATTTTTGATGAACTTTATGTAAAAACTTGCTAAACCATGAAATGATCTTACCTCACTATCATTTTTAGGTGTAGGCCAATTCAAAATAGCTTCAACCTTCTCAGGATCCATTTTCAAACCATCAACTAAAATCACAAATCCCAAATACACAATCTCTTCTTTCATGAAGGAACACTTTTTCAAATTAATCAACAACTTTTCTTCTTTCAATCTTTGCAATACCTGTTTAATGTGAAACAAATGTTCTTCTCTGGTCTTACAGAATATCAGAATGTCATCTAGGTATACAATCACAAATTTACCCAAAAAATTCTTCAAAACCTCATTCATTGATCTCATAAAAGTACTCGGTACATTAGTTACACCAAAAGGCATAACCAACCACTCATACAAACCTTCTCTTGTCTTGAAAGTAATCTTCCATTCATCACCTTCTCTGATTCTGATATGATGATATCCACTTTTCAAATCAATTTTGGTAAAATACTTTGCTCCACTCAAACTATCTGTTATGTCATCCATTCTCAGTGTAGGAAACCTATATTTCACTGTTATCTTGTTGATTGCTCTGGAATTAGTACACATTCTCCATTCTCCATTCTTCTTAGGTGCCAATACAACTAGTACTACACATGGACTCAAAATTTCTTGGACCAAACCTTTGTGCAACAATTCTTGGATTTTTCGGTTAAGTTATGGATTCTCGGTAGGTGTTAACTGACGCGGTGCTTTATTTGGTAAACTAGCTCTAGGAATCATATCCATACAATGATCAATGCTTCTCTTCAGTGGAAAACCATCAGGTACATTATCACAAATGATCTCTCTGTACTCAGTGATTATCTTATCAACCTCTTTAGGGATACTATCCACTATTTTCTCACTTGGTTTGTTAGGAATCACAACAAAACATACATCATTCTTCTTAAAATCCTTAACAAACTTTCTTCTTTCCATGAAACAAACTTTCACAAATGTACAAACATTACTAACCAATTATTCAATCAAACGACAACAAGATTTGTCTTCTTCCATCTGCCCAAATAGTATATTTATGCAATCTTCCATCATATATAGCATGTCTATCATATTTCCAAGGTCTTCCCAACAAAATATGACAACAATCCATAAGCATGATATCACATAACACCTTATCATAGTACTTGCCAATTTTCAAATTCACATAACATTGTTCACTTACAAATAGTGTATGCTGATCCTTGATCCATGAAATTTGATAGGGCTTCGGGTGTTTCAACCTTTCCAACTGCAAATTTGTGACCATTTCCTCAGATGCCAGATTCTCTGAGCTCCCACTGTCAATGATTACCCTCCACACTTCGTCAACAACTCTACATCTTGTCTTGAACAAATCTTCCTTGTTACTTTCACTCCACAATGCTCTTCTGACCATCAAGTTATTTTCCTTCTCTAGTTCATTTGGTGAGTTTTCTTGCACCAAAGTATTTCTATTGTTACCGACCTTGTTACTTGCATGTGTACACTCAAATAACCTATGTCCTTCTTCTCCACAATTGTAACAAATTCCTCAAAATCCACCTCTACTGTAATCACCTCAGTAGTTACTGCTTCTTCCTCTAGAAGAACTTTCACCTTTCCACTCGGTCTTCCCTTTATCCTAATTTGTTTTGTCTTGATCAAATCTATTGTTTTCACCATTAGATCTACCTCCTCCTCTAGGGAACCTACCACCTCTTCCTCTTTGTCTTTGCTCATGTCTTTTGTTCAATTCCTCCTCTTCTTTCAGTGCAAACTGATAAGCTTCCTCAATACTTTCTAACTTGACCACAATTATTTCGACCTCATCCTCAACATATCCAAATCTAATGTCTAGTCTATAGAATTCCCCAGTATAGTCTTTTATTGAGCTATCTTTTTTCCTCAAACTTTGCATTCACCTAACTAGGTTAATATGATAATCACAAGGTAAGAACTTGCCTTTCAATTTACTCACCATCTTATTCCATACCTTAATTTTTTCTTTGCCTTTCCTCTTTCTGTCCAATTGTAGATGCTCCCACCATAAGGATGCATGACTTTTCAACTTTGTACTTGCAATTTTTACTTTCTTTCCCTCAGGGACATTTTCATATTTGAAATATTTCTCCATCTCGGTTATCCAAGATCCATCAACTCATCTGAATCCAGCCTTCCATTGTATTCAAGAGGATTGAAATGTGGTGTAGACTTCAAGTTTATCAATGCCTTCAAAAGTCTTTCTTCACCTTGATCCATCACAAGTACAGGTTCTGCTTCACCATGTTCATCTTCGACTTCCTCATCACTAACATCCTCAAGATGTCTTCCTCAGCGCTAGATTGTCTCAACAGCTTCTAACATAGAAAAAATTTGTCTTAGCATGTTTGCCAATCCTAGATCTGCATCTCGCCTCCCATGAACCATCTTGAAACCCTTTACAATTGCAGGTCATATCGCAATCTGCCACCTCACAACAAATATCAACTAGGGTTTACAAGAAGGAGGCCTTGACCTAAATTCACAAATTTAGATCTAGATCTAACCTCACTCTGATACCACCTAACATGAGGAAGACCGGGATGAGGGGCCAAAGGCACACCCTAATCACTAACCTCCTTGCAGAAATCAACACACGAAAGCAATAATACAAGCAGGGAGAGAGAACGCATAGTCTTCATATATTATTCATCAATAACCTCATACATGTAGAGTTGTGAGGCCTTCCTAGTTATGGCCATATACAATCAAAATTCAATTACAACAGTCCTCATACATGCGAGGATTCAACTTTAAGACCCTATCTTCTATCTCCTCTAGACTCATCTAAAAAATGCAAAAAAAAAAACCTCTTCCTACAACTACCACATACTACTTTATTTATACAAGAGGCTATTGAAGCAAGTCGGCCTTCAGATCCATCATTGGAGAAGGGAACGACCAGATCTAGGTCCACACACTTCCCAATGATCGATGTAACCATTAACTCTGTGACCAAAATTAAATGCACAAGTCGGCCTCACCAGAAATCCAAAATAAACCACTCGGTGAGAAAGATTACCGAGCAATAGGAAAATATCTCCGTGAAACAACCAAGCCAACTCGGTGAATGAAGAAACTGAGTAGCAACCGAGCCCCATCGGTGGAAACAATAATACATAACTGAGAGCCCAAAAGAAGCTACTGAGAACAACTAATAACTCTAACTTGTTTTTGGTGATACAGGATTACCAAGAACCTGAGATGCTCCTACATCATGGTTCCCCTTTGATAATATCATTAATGAAAACTTGTGAATCTCCTTCCAAGTGAAGTCATTGAATCTTCAACTCCATCAATACTCTAACTGCACATAGGGTTGCTTGTGCCTCGACTTTGTTGTTAGTTCCCTCTAGTAACCACCTAGCTCATAGGAATACTATGTTGCCTTCTTAGTCTCTGGCCACAATACCAACACCTAAGGGTCTTAGATTACCCTTAGATACACCATCAAAATTGAGCTTTATCCATCCTTTGTTCGGAGGAACCCAAGAAATCTCCTTAATCTTTTTAGAGGGAGGATTAGCCCTAAAAGACCCATTAACAGTCCTAAACTTTATCTAAGGCCAACAAGGTTCAATCCTTGAATCTTCTTGATTAAAGGGAACTTTGGAGCAGTTAACTTGGGAAGAAGCATTACTTACTAATTCTGAAATCGCTCTTTCTAAACGAGCCATAAATTTCTTGATATCTTCACTCTTCTCTTGAAAATTCCTCCTATTCATTTCTTTCCATAATTCCCAAATAGCTATAGAGGGGCAAATTTTCCAAATGCTTGAAAAAATTTGATTTGTGCTTTGGAACGTACCATCCTTTTGCTAGCTCATACAAAGTTGCAGGAAGCGTTTCATACCATCCAAGTTGTTTCAATACCGACTTCCAATATCCTTGAGAAAACTTGCAGTTAAGTAATAGGTGGTCCAATGTTTCCTCATTCTTTTTACAAAGTGCACACTTGAAAGGGCCTGCATAACCAATCCTCTTTAATCTATCCAGGTGTAAGAATCTTGCCTCGAAAGGCCAACAATGCAAAGACTCCAACTTTAGGTAAACAATGTTTGTACCAACATAAACTTCCATGCCAATCCTCCATTCAATCTTCATTCTCCAACATATTATATATCCTTTATTTTTTTAATACTCTCCGCTCTTTGAACAACACCAAATGACTTAATCTGCCACATCAATAAGAATCAAAGGTCTTTTGCCGAATATGTCTATTAAAATTTGAATTTCATTGGCATCTAACTCCAATTCCCCTAGGTCTTTCCATCTACATTCGCCCCCCCATTCTCTCATCTAGAAATTGCACAAAATCCCTAACTTTAGTTCCCCATCTCTAGCCGCCTTGATCCTATCTATATTATCAAGCTCCATCAAAACCTCTTTTCCATCTCAAGAATTAGACCAAAAATTAGTTGTTTGCCCATCTCCTAACTACCAAGAAATGTGATTAGTTATCACCACTCAACAACTCGTTATGGAGTTCCATAGAGAAGAGCCATTAGTTGGATCCTAAATGGTTAAAATCCTAGTTCTCTTATTACTGTCCAGGTACTTAGCTTGTATAATCTTCACCCATTTATGATCCTGAAATTTATACATCGACTAGACTAGCTTTGCTCCCATTGCTTCATTCATAATCCTCTAGTTCCTTAGTCCTGCCCCACCTAACTCTTTCGGTCTACATATCTGGTCTTAGGCCAAGAGTGGGATCTTGTCCTGATTTTGATTCCCATTCCATAAGAACTTTCTCATCCTTTGCTCTAAGATTTGAATCACCTTCACTGGAATCTTTAAACACATCATCGAAGAAAGAGGCGTAGCAAATTTTACGGATTTAAACATGTGTAGTCTTCCTGCTAGTGTTAACCACCGACTTTTTCTTCCTCTAGTTAATGGTTTGAAAGATAATTTAAGCTTAATTTTATTATTATAATTATAATTATATAGATTATTCAATTAAATTAGATTTATGTATATATGAAAATGTATATATCTATTATATTATTAATTTTATATTATAAATATTAATATTATTAATTGAAATAATAAATATATTAAATATTGCATAAATATAATTAAAATAATATAATTTTAAAATAAAGATAATTAAAAATTACAACAACTATTTTTATTACAAATACTACAAATACTATAGACTCCTAAAATTGACATTAATCATATAAATTCTGGGAATCACAGGAAATACATACATTGGACGTTGCGCACCGACGGTCGCGGTTAATTGGGTCCTTGCGATTTCCTCTTTAAGCCCCGCTCTCTCTAATCTCCCTGGAACCCTAACCCTAAATTGTCAAACCCTACAAATGCACACCGCTTTAACAGCCGATGACGAAATGTGTGTTAAATGTGCAGATAGCAATCTCCCTACACAAGTTTGTTTTACGATTAGAGGGGCAGCTTTGTTAGATTTAGACCTCTGAGTTGTGAAAGGTTCTCTGTCAAAGCGATAATGCGCGGTACATATAAATTATGCCCTGCTAATGTTTGAGTATCCGTTTTTAATCTGTTGCGTTCGATTTCCTTTTTCTTTGTGTAGTGGTATGTTTTAGGTGGAATCTGATTGATCTTTGAAACCATTTGAATGTTGTAATTGATCTCTGAGAGGCAGTTGGTGAAATTTCTTAGAATGTTTGTAAGGACTTCGAATGATTTGCTTTTGTGTTGTGTGAAAGAGTTTGTAGAGGCAACTGATGAAAATTAATATAATGGGTAATTTGCGGCTGAAATCTGTGATGCCAACACCTTGGAGACCTGATGCCTTGTTCCATATGTAATTTTTTCTCATTTGTATTTGAATGGAATCATAATTTTTGTTGATGTCTGTTTAGGGATTTATGGCGTGTACAAGGAGTGAAATGAGGAGAAAATATTACCTATTGGTTTGAGTGCCGGTATGATGGCATTTTGTATTAGCTCTATCTGATCACTCTCTTTGCATCCTTACGTTTCATTTTTGATTATTATTTTTCCAAGGTTTATTGTCTTTTCATTTTTAAGAATCTTTTCAAGTTTCTCGAGTCTCCTGTTACTCTCATGAAACCATTTTATTTTTACATGTTTTTTATGTTCTTTTTGGTTATGGCTTACTTGTTTACGAGCGACTTATAATTAAATAGGCTGTTTGCGTTGGATGTTTTTTTGAATCGGTTACAGTGAAAATGTTGGGATAATGTGTTTGGATGTAAGGGCCCTTGGAAGTGAGGCCTCTTAGCATTTTAAGGCCTCTTAACATTTTAAGGTAATGCGTATAACATTTGAATGATAAGTCCAGACTAAAAGAAGTTCACAAACTTTTTCATGGGCTTGATACGAAATAGTATTCTATTACTGCCTTTTCCACGATGATTTAAAATTTTGCATCAAGTCAAAGTACTACTTTTGTTGAATTTGGCATTCGTCAAGGATCTCTTAGCAACTCTTCATGAACGGTAGGCAATATCGATTAATGATCTTTACTGAGCCCTTAATACAAATTTTGTTTTTGATAAGTCATCGAATGATCACTAAGCAGTTCGTATGAAATGACTTCTAAAATCTCCCCATCTTATAATTTTCAATATTTATTGATTTTTTCTGGGAAACTTGAAAAACTCATACTGTTACTAGTGACAATGCTGAGTTGCAAGGAACAATGACTTTTTAGATTTTCCAGTGTTTTTGAATCAACTCGCAAGTAATGAGTGTGATCTTTTCATTCTACATCAAGACTTAAGTTTGATCCGGAATACTTTCCTTACTGACTCACTACAACTGAACAACGATGGATTTTGTACAATATGGCCATTGATAAGGATTTCTAAGCAATTTACTTATATTCTCCAAGCTAGATATAAAGCTAACACTATTAATGTATTAATGTTTGATAGAACCTTATGTTATTCTGGACTGCACTTTAATGTATTAATGATTGATGTAACTTTTCAAAAATTTACTATCACATTAAACCACCTTAAACCACTGGTTTATATTATATAACCTGTTGATGACTGGTAGAACACCTTATGTAACTAATATAACTTTCCAAAATGACAGAACAACAGCTTATATAACTGTTTTAGTACTGAGGATTGTTGGTGGTGCTGGAAACGATTTAAACTGGTAGCTGTAAATCTGAGTGTTCTCAAGGTTGGGATTAACGGATTTTAATCTGAAAGTAGTGTTCAGCTTGGGTTGACTGGAAATGTTAAAAGATTCAGATCTAGTATATTTTGATGTACAATAGCTCTCCGAAGTCCTGAAGACCAATGCAGAAACTTTAAAATACTAAGGGGAAGCTTTAACAGTAATATATTCTTCCTAACAATGAAATCTTCAATAAGTTACTGTAGTGACATTGTAGCAGCTACATGTGAGCCCTGCAAACGTTTTCAAATCCTCAATGGAACGACACCTTTGTTATCACTGGATGTAATCAACCAAAATTGGAAAGAAGGGTCTTCATCCTTGATCCCAAATGTGTAGAATTTAAGAGTTTTTTCTGCTTGACCATCTTCAAACAAGACAGCCAAAACTCAAATGGCAATGTTAACAACCAAAAATTATTCCAAAATGAAAATTAAAAACCAGATGATGCTGTAGCACCTTCTTTTTATTCTTTTCTAATTTGGGCCCTTGATTAGCTTTCTGATTAAATTTCCTAAAAATTAGAATTTAAAAATATGTATTTTTTAAAAATTAATTTATAGTCCACAATACCACCTCAATATTTAAAAATCCATTGAGGTGGTATATTTGATTATTTGAACGTTTAAGCTACTCCGAAAAGATCTGTAATCAATCATTTTGATAGTGTAATGAATGGTATTTGCTCTCTTGAGATGGAGTAACACCCACTTTGGGTTTCCCTCAAGGAAATAAGTGTAAAGTTTCTCCAAAACCTATTTGAGCTTTATATTCTAACAGCAAGGTTGTTTTGTCCTTTTCTTTTGTTGATTGGGAACCATTGGAGATGTTGTGCAGTGTGTATTAAGGGTTTTTTGAGGTTGTCTTCTCATTATAGGTCTCTGATGTAAATGTGAGGAATATGCTCCTTGCTTGTAGATCATTGACTCTTTTAGGATCTGAAGCATGCGTTTCTCTTTTCCGTTTTGCAACTGATTTGTTCCATTTTTAATGTAAAACCTATTTGAGCTCTATATTATCATACGATTTGAGATGGTGTGGTGAATGGAGGGTTTGTTGAGGTTACTTTTTACCTTCATTTTGTCACATATCCATTTCTGATGGCTGTTTGAGGAATATGTTCCTTGTTTATGTATCAATGATTCTCTTCTAGGATCTGAAGCATGTGTTTCTTTTGCTGTTTTCCAGGTGATTCTATTAATTGCTCCATATTGCTGCAGAACCTATTTGAGACTTATATTTCCATGCCAGAATTTGTACTCTTAAAAATGAAATGAAAATCTATAAAACAGAGAGAGGTGTCTGCATTATGGCTTAATAGATAGCTAAAATAATAACAGTATTTTATATGCTAATCATAGTTATTCTCATCTTTTGGCTCAAAGGTAATGGCATCCATTATGAAGCTGCAAAAGTGGATTCAAAGTAAGATAGTTCATAACCAAAGAGAACAGGCAATTGAAGGGACATGTAAGACCAGTATGAGAAGTCTGTGGAGTGACTTGGTCATTCACAGTGAGAAGGGTCCAGAGTATGGGATGGTCCCGAGGAGTAACAAAGGAGCTGCTTGGAGCAGTGCGGTGTAGGGACTTGTCAGGGACATGATCTGAGGTGTTGTGAAGTTTGGAGCTGTAGGCACTGCAGTGTAGGATGGTCAGGGGCATTATGTGAGGTGCAAAGTTTGGAGCTGCAAGGCAGTATGGTGTGTAGGGTCTTGTCAGGCATGGATCCAAGGTGAAAAAATTTATGGATCAATGATTCTCTTCTAGGATCTGAAGCATTTGCTTCTTTTGCTGTTTTCCTATTGATTCTATTAATTGCTCCATATTGCTGCAAAACCTATTTGAGACTTGTATTCCCATGCTAGGATTTGAACTCTTAAAAGTGAAATGCAGATATATAAAATGGAGAGAACTGTCTGTGTTATTTTAGGTATCCTATACGCTAATCATGGTTATTGTCATCTTTTGGCTCAAAGTTAATGCCTCAGTTATGAAGCTGCAGATGTGGATTCAAAGTAAAATAGCTCATAACTAAAGAGAACAGGCAGTTGAAGGGACATGTAAGACCAGTATGAAAGGGGCTGTGGAGTGACTGGGTCATTCACAGTGAGGAGTAGGGTCCAGCGTATAGGATGGGCCTGAGGAGTAGTACCAAAGGAGCTGCTTGGAGCAGTGCGGTGTAGGGTCTTGTCAGGGATACCAAAGGAGCTGCTTGGAGCAGTGCGGTGTAGGGTCTTGTCAGGGATACCAAAGGAGTTGCTTGGAGCAGTGCGGTGTAGGGTCTTGTCAGGGACATATCCGAGTTGAAAATTTGGAGCTGTTAGGAACAGTGTGGTGTAGGATTATGCCAAGGGTAATGATCTGATGAGTAACAGAGGAGCTGCTTAGAGCAGTGGGGTGTAGGGTCTTGTCAGGGACTTGATCCGAGGTGTAAAGTTTGGAGCTGCTTGGAGCATTGCAGTGTAGGGTCTTGTCAGGGACTTGATTTGAGGTGTAAAGTTTGGAGCTGCTTGGAGCGGTGCAGTGTAGGGTCTTGTCAGGGACTTGATCCGAGGTGTAAAGTTTGGAGCTGCTTGGAGCAGTGTGGTGTAGGATCTTGTCAAGGACATGATCCGAGGTGTAAAGTTTGGAGCTGCTTGGAGCAGTGTGGTGTAGGATCTTGTCAAGGACATGATCTGAGGTGTAAAGTTGGAGCTGCAGGGCAGTGCAGTGTAGGGTCTGTCAGGGACGGATCCAAGGTGAAAATTTGGAGCTGCTTGGAGCAGTGTGGTGTAGGATTGTGCCAAGGGTCATGATCTGAGGAGTAACAAAGGAGCTGCTTGGAGCAGTGTGGTGTAGGGTCTTGTCAGAGACTTGATCTGAGGTGTAAAGTTTGGAGCTGCTTGGAGCAGTGTGGTGTAGGATCTTGTCAAGGACATGATCTGAGGTGTAATGTTTGGAGCTGCTTGGAGCAGTGTGGTGTAGGGTCTTGTGAGGGACTTGATCCGAGGTGTAAAGTTTGGAGCTGCTTGGAGCAGTGTGGTGTAGTATCTTGTCAAGGACATGATCTGAGGTGTGAAGTTGGAGCTGCTTGGCAGTGTGGTGTAGGGTCTTGTCAGGGATGGACCCGAGGTGAAGAAGTTTGGAGCTGCAGGACAGTGCGGTGTAGGGTCTTGTCAGGGATGGACCCGAGGTGAAGAAGTTTGGAGCTGCAGGACAGTGTGGTGTAGGGTCTTGTCAGGGATGGATCCGAGGTGAAAAATTTGGAGCTGTTAGGAACAGTGTGGTGTAGGATTGTGCCATGGGTCATGATCTGAGGAGTAACAAAGGGGCTGCTTGGAGCAGTGTGGTGTAGGATTGTGCCATGGGTCATGATCTGAGGAGTAACAAAGGGGCTGCTTGGAGCAGTGTGGTGTAGGGTCTTGTCAGGGGCTTGATCTGAGGTGTAAAGTTTGGAGCTGCTTGGAGCGGTGTGGTGCAGGGTCTTGTCAGGGACTTGATCTGAGGTGTAAAGTTTGGAGCTGCTTGGAGCAGTGTGGTGTAGGATCTTGTCAAGGACATGATCTGAGGTGTAAAGTTTGGAGCTGCTTGGAGCAGTGTGGTGTAGGGTCTTGTGAGGGACTTGATCCGAGGTGTAAAGTTTGGAGCTGCTTGGAGCAGTGTGGTGTAGGATCTTGTCAAGGACATGATCTGAGGTGTAAAGTTGGAGCTGCAAGACAGTGTGGTGTAGGGTCTTGTCAAGGATGGACCTGAGGTGAAGAAGTTTGGAGCTGCAGGGCAGTGTGGTGTAGGGTCTTGTGAGGGATGGATCCGAGGTGAAAAATTTGGAGCTATTAGGAACAGTGTGGTGTAGGATTGTGCCATGGGTCATGATCTGAGGAGAAAGGTGCTATGCAAAGGCATTTGGCACAGGGAGTTGGTTTGCTGAGAGAGGTTGGTGGTTTCTTTGGGTTGCACTGTTGTAGGCAGGAAGTGGGTGCAGGGCAGGCCATTAGGCAGTACAATGGGCAAGCAAAGTAGCTAAGGTGTTAGACACGGAGTTTGTTTGCTGAGAGAGGTTGGTTCTTTGAGTTGCAGTGTTGTAGGCAGGAAGTGGGCGCAGGGCGGGCCACAAGGCAGTACAATGGGCAAGCAAAGTAGAGCACAACGGATTGAGGTTGGCAAACTGAATGTGAAAGTGCACCAAGGCAGACTCAGATGAGTGGGTTTGCAAGAGCACACCTAGGAGGTGGAAGTGGAGTGACAAACTATTGAGTGAGTCACATGATTCTGGAAGTGGAGATGTTGGTGGTCATTTTGGGTTGAGTTGTTGGGGACAAGAAATGGGTGCAGGGCATGCCAGGAGGTCAGTCAACAAGCAAATGGGATGACACAACAGAGAAAGAAGTTGAGAGCCAAAGCTGAATGTGAACTTGAGAAGTCACTTGGGGTGTTGGGGACAGGAAATGGGTGCAGGGCATGCCAGGAGGTCTGTCAACAAGCAAATGGGATGGCACAACAGAAAGAAATTGAGAGCCAAAGTTGAATGTGAACTTGAGAAGTCACTTGGGGTGTTGTCGAGTTGGATGACACTAGCGTCTTAGTTGAGATGCAAGTATCAGAGATACAGTTCTCAGAGGTACCATCAGAGATGGACAGCTCAGTGGAAGTCAAGGAGATTCTTGCTGGGTGTTGTTCAGTTTGGTACTGAGCAAAGAGTTAGCCATGGATGGGATTCGTGCAGTGGAATACAGCCATTCTACACTGACAGCTGTAACATCTACAAATATGTTTGATTATTGACAGATCGACAATGGCTGATGTGCTAGAATTAAAAGCCATTTAAAATCTTGGTAAACCATCTTGAGCATTGTTATTTAATTTTTACCAAAATTGATTAGGATAACATTCGTCACCACTTACTATTCTACAGAGTTAATTTTCCAAATTTGAGGTGCAAGTTGCCTTGTTGAAACAAGAGGTTGCGAAACAACTTTCTATACTTATCTTAAGAGGAAGGCTATGTAATTTTTTTTAGAGCTTTACAATTATTATATAAATTGATAGCATGCATATCACAACACAATGATTTACATGAGATTTTTGAGAGAAAAAGCCCCCACTTCAAAAGCTATCCAGTATACTATTTAGAAATCAACAATTGAATACAAAATCATGGGCATGAAAAATCAGAGATTTGGAGTTAAACTCATTAGCTATAAGACTCTTACACTTACGCACCTAATATATAGAAGGTACAATACATGAAATTATTAAATGATATTTCAAAACCACGGGCTAAAGCCACCTTAAAAATGGTGCTTATCTTATCACCAACTTAAGATGCTCTATGATGTGACAAAACGAGTACACTAACATGTGTGATTCTATCTTAAATTCATTTATGAGTCTAACACATTTATATTTTCTATTTTAGAAAAGCCAACTAATTTTTAAAATGGGTGTCCAATTTATGAATTATTTGAAGCATTGAAAATCTTGTAATGTGCTCTATCAAGACTTTTGAGCCATTTCAAAACTTTAAAAATGAGAATTTTAATATCTTCAATTTTAAACATGATCTTGCAATGAAAATCTATTGACATGCCTATCTAGCCAATTTGTAGCTTTGGGGAAAATTTTGGACCAATCCGTGCTCAAATGTCAACTTATATAAATAGTAAGTTTAAGTAAATGTAAGGTTGAGACACCATTTTCTTAACAGATTTGAGGTTAAAGGCAAATCAAGCTACAGGTTGAGGTAGTGGGTTCTGCAATAGGGTTTAAAGGCACACCAAAGCAACATGTAAAGCTAATGAAGCATCAATCATTTTTAGAGGAGCCATGACAAAAGATAAGGAGCATGAATAGTTAAGTGATTGTCATAGCATTCGTACCCTTGCTTTCCCATGCAATGCGAGTTTGTATATTCATCTATTTTTCTAGTGAAACTAGTACTCAAGTTCATATATACCATTGCTATGTTTACACTAATATAAATGGTCTATTAGCTCACTTAACATTTTTTGTTGTATTATACCATTCAATTAGTTTAAAATTTCTATGCAACTTTTTTATTATTATTTAGCTTGCTTTGCAAATGTAGGTATTCTAATCCTTATAATCATCCTTTGTTTCAATGTTGCATTTACATTGACACACACATAAGATCTATCAAGAGAGACACAAAATTTGTGGAAATTCTCAAAAAGGATTTGCTTGGATTTACCAATCCACTTGTGACACCAATTTTCGCTACTAAGTACCAACTTAGCTACTAGTGACCCGAATCTCTTTTAGTGGGAGCAACAACCTTTAAATGAGCACAATTTCTGCGTTGCTGAATATTGTTTAGTGGATAGTGATCATTTTAGTCTCTTTCATTCATTATACTTCCAATTTTTTCACATGTTTTTTTTCCTCTAAAATTTGCTCTTTTCTTTTAAAAGGCCACTTTTCTTTTACATACGCTTTTAATTGGAAAGATATTGGTTTAATTGCTCGTCTTCTTGATCTCAACTTTATCTACTATTTATATGCCCAATCATGTCTCTTCACCAAAGGGGATTTGGCTTTTTGAAAGGGGGTCAACCTCGTAAAGATAATTGTTACCAATTTTCATTCACACCTCAAATTGGAGAGCTGGTTCATCTTTGCTCATTATTAAGTAAAGGCTCATTTCATTTTTACTTTGCCTAAGTTATTTGCATGTGTTTGAGTCAGAAAGATTTCACTTCATTGATTAGATTTCATTACCAAAAGAAAAATTTTGGTTTATCATGCAATTTGTTGTTTTAAAAGAGAAACGTTTAGTTTTACCATTAAAGTATAACAAAAATATATATACAAAAAATACTTTACAATTTTCTAATTCTTGTTGTAAAATAAATATATAATTGAAATACATTAATTGCAAAAAGAAGTTGCAAGTGTTGTTTATTGGAATGAAAGACAAATTGATAGATTGAGGTTGTATAGAAGAAATTGATAGATTGGGAATTTGAAGAAGAAAAATTGTGAGTTAGGATATAGCCCGAGTTAGAAATGTCTATTAGGAGAGAAGAGTTTTGGATCTTAGAGGGGGTGGAAGGTGTTTCTAGAAAGGGTATTACTATCCTGAAGCTTGGAAGGAGGATGTTGGATCATACGGGAAGATGGAGACCTGAGGATTGCTCAACATTAAAGAGTTTCTCCACAGGACTCTAGGTAGGGTCTGGAACCAGGAAGAACTTCCTCATGCTTGTGTGTGTCTAGAAATTGATTGGTAAATATGGAATTATTGATGCCATAGAAACAAAAGTATCTGGATTAGAAATTAGTCTGAGTGTGAATGTTTGTGTAATTTGGGAAATGAAAATGGAAAGATTTGGAAATGATTATGGAACTACTTGTGTTTCTTTGACTTATAAATGTGTTTGGCATGTTGTATATATCTTTGTTTATGATGGGAGGAATAATAATTTGATTAGGAATGTATTCTCAGTCAATCTTCAAGTTTTGAGGAAGTCTCAAGTGTTATTTCTGTACTGCATAGTTTATGTGCAGTTTTTTTTTGCTTTTTTTTAAAAAAATCTTTTGTAGGAAATTTTTAGATGGGTTGAGGGTATGAATTGGGTTTGATTAGTGATTTGGATGTGGTTTTAGGGGACATCAAATGGGTCTACCTCATAAAACCTTCCCAGGACACTCATCATGACTCGTTTTGGTTGTAAGGTCAACCTGGAAGTGAAAATTTGAACTTCTAGCTAGAAACTCGTACGAGTCAGGATGTCATACCCTGAATACTCATACTAGCCTATGAAAATACTCATACTAGGCTGTGAGAATACTCGTATGGGTTCAAGGGTCATGAGGTTCAATTTTTGGCAATTTATGATGTGTTTTGGTCTGCATCATCTTTTTAACTCTCTGATTTCTCATTGTACTGCATGAGGCCACCATAAAGTTGTAATTAAGGTGCCTTGTGATTGACATCCATTGTTCTTACTCTTATTTTGCATATGGTTAGGTTTTGGACTCATCCTAAGGGTCTGAGTATACAAGAGAGTTTCCTAAACCTATGGAATGGGTTCCTTGAAGTGCTTTCAAGTTTCCTAATGACATGTTTTGGATAGGGCAACTAGGTACCCTAGGTGAGTGGCTCACCATAGGAGCCAGGGCCCAAAGTGGCCGCTAGGAGATCCTATGGGTGGGTTCTTTTCAAGTGATAACCATAAAATGAACTTGGGCGGGGGGTTTCTAAAAGATAATAAAAGATAAGCAATGCTATAGTCCACATAGACCTATTGGAGTATCGAGACCATGAGTAATTGCTAGGGTGGATCCTTAGTGTGAAAAGGGGACTAAGGTTACATGCTTTCCAGGGTGGATCCCAATACATATGCTGTGTGATGACACTCACCTGGATGGTATCCTGGAACCCTTACCTTTTTGTGTTGTAGTATGGTGGTATTTTTGTTATGTTTTTTTTTTTTTTTACTTTTGGTCTTTTGGTGTTTTGGGAGAATGGTTTCATTAGTCTTAGGTTTCCTTAGACCTTGTGAGTATCTTGGTTCTATCTCCTAGCACAAGGGGTGAAACTTCATAATTCCACATGGTTGGGTGGCAATCATTTTTCGAGGTGTTGTTCGTGATCCGTGGATGGTTTGGCTTGGTTTCAAGTTCAGATGGTGATGAAGATTTCTACATTTGTATCATGTACTTCTATCTATTGTAATTCAAAATGTAATTATCTATTGTAAGCCTTTTGGGCAATTTGATGTAATTGTAATGGAAATTGAAGAAAAGAAGTTGTGTAATTGGGAAGGGTAGTTTTAGGAATATCAAAAGGGGGTGTTTATTGGTAACTTGGAATATTGTAATAAAGGATTATAGTTGTGTAATTTCTAATGTAATTGAAACGTAAAGATTTCTAAATTGTAAAGTTTATTTATGTTTTGATAAGCACAAATGATTTATGTGTAGGACATAGGTAATTAAGAAAGAAACTAAAAGATGAAGTGATAAGTAAAGTAGGTAAGAAAATGAATTCATAAGTTGAATAATTGAACTAGTGGTTTTTAATATTAGTAATAAACCTTAAGGGAACCTTTAAGGACATGTTCATATTCATGATTATCAAAGTAGTTATTAGTATTGATATTTTTTTTTAAAAAGTTGCGTTTTCTTTATATTTTAGACCTTTTTCCTTATGAGTTCCCTGGTAGGGTGTTACATTTGGGGAAGGGAAAAAGATCTGCCATTGTCTGTGGAATGATGGACTATACTTGAAATATGGATCAAATGGCTTCTAGCTTCAAACATGTTGTCTCGTGTCTTCAAGGTACCTGTAGGGTGGTAAAAAATATGTTAGAGCTTGGGATCTAGATCCTATCTCTCTAAATCAACTACTATACAAACATACATTTAGGTGCATTTATCAAAATAATCAGAAAGACAAGTGGAGGAACAAAATAAAACATCATGTTTTATATAAAAAGTTTATTTCTCTGTGCAAGAGCAAGTACACAATTATTATCTATTAGCAGGTGGGCTTCTACAAGGGTTGAGCCCAGCGTGCCAACAAATAATAAAGATGCAACTAAAAGATAGTCATATAGGTTTTCACATCAATGCATATCTATATTAAAGACAACAAACTATTAAAGGGACATTCAATCATGGAGTGAAACCTTTTAGTTCATTACTTTAGAAATTAGAGAAGGTAAATCAATGCTTAAATCAAGATGTTATGTTACAAAATACAGCTGAAATGTGTTAAGAATAATGACCAACTTTCAAAGAAATTATCAGTTATAAGAGCAACATGGATACATAGAAGAACATATAATAGCATCAAATACATTGTAATGGCGAATTGCAACAATCTCCAGGAAAAGATTAACATGAATCAACAATACAAAAATATCTTTCAAAGTTATAGAGCTCTTCATTTAAAGCAGAAGGGAGGATAACAAATATTTGAGAAATCATTGTGACAACATTAAAAGACAAAAGTAGGTACACATATTCATCTGCAAATATAGTTACAAAAGGAAAATAATAGAGCATGTTGTAGTTCAGTATTAGCAATATAACAATGAGGCTACTATGCATGAGAGAAGCATAAATAACATAGAAGAATATTATGCTCATTATGATAAGAGAACAAAGATATTATATATCAACTTGAACAAGGACAATACCAATGTTTCAAACCATGAGCATAGATGGCCATTTTAAATTATATGAGCTTATGTGATAAACTAAAATAAATAGAAAAATTGACTACTATCAAATATATGTATATGTCCATGCTAAGTAGAATTGAATTTATTTCAAGGATTTGAATACAATGGTGAATTTAAAGAAGGCATGATGTCGTTATAGGCATACTGCATTCATGCAAAGGTTTTTAGTATATCACATGGATGTCGTATGCCACATGGGCAAAACAACCACAAAATGGTAACATGTAGTTTATGTGCTAATCTGCTAAAAAGCTAAACATAGCTAATGATGCCATAAATTTAGAGGGGTAGCTACTAAAGCCAACAGTCTTGGTTTTTTACAATAAGTAGTGACTTCAAGATTATCAAGACCATAACTATTATTACAAAGATGGAACAAGGTTCAAACTTATTTTTCATTGTTTTTTGAACTAGTTTTTTCAAAACCTCAAGGTAAGAAAAGTAAAGAATAGTCATGGCCTCAATAGCAATACAAAAATTTCATTAATTCTTATGGGGATTGATGAACAATACTAGGGATGTACATGTGTGGAGAGCGACCGGTATGCAAATGGAAAGGGAAATGGTGAATATTTTTCTTATTAAAACCTTTGTTTTATGTTAAACCCTCATGGAGTTTCTATAACTATGGAGTATACAATAGGGCTTGGTCTTATTACGTTTTCTTTCTTAGAAAGCTAAAGAATGATTGCAACCAGAGAAGGAGAAATAAGAATGAAGTAGTATACCTATGCAATGATCTTAAAATGATAGGATTTTCATCGAAATTTTAGAAAAGTAGCCTTCAATATTAACAAAGCATGAAAGACAATTATATCATAAGTTCATGTGATAAATTTGGAGGGTTTGTGTATATTATTTTATAGTAATAAAAGTATATTCCAAGAAACAAGCAATGCCATGACCATGAAAGACAGATAACCACAAATATTTTCACAGAATGAAACCCTTTCTTTTTTATCTATAGAAAACAAAGTAGTCGTGGCCTCACATCAAGAGCTAGATCACCACGTTTTTAAGGGTTTGAAAAGTTTTATCAAAAGAAACATTCTCAGAAGATCAATATAAACCATGGCCATCAAGGAAACACATAGAGTTTTCATAAATATGTAAAAGGAGTAGATATAGATTGCAACCTATTAAAAGGAAATACAATCTTTCTTATTTTCAGGAAAAGCCCTCTTTTCAAATAACATGGACGATGACTGTAATGAAAGTTTACCATTTATTTTTTTAAGAAAATCAGACACAACATGGAAGATTGAACTTACTCGTAACATGAAATTGCAAGAATGTCAAAAAACTGGGGCAAAGAACTCCAATTTCTTTTTCAAACCCTAGATCCAAGTCGGCAGCTTCTAGAAGTTACAAGAATGAAAGAGGGAAAATGAATACCTTAAATATGATTAGTGAATAGAGGGCATTTCTTGCCTTGATTTTTTTTGCCAAAGTTTTCTTTTTAAAAGAAATACCCGTGCGTCATCTAGGGCTTAATGCCTTGGGATAAAAATGTCTTATGTTTTACATTAATATTTTCCCAAACAATATGTTTGGTAAATATTAATATAAAATGTAAGTCATTATATTTTATATTAATATTTATTAAATATATCGTTTGATAAATATTAATGTAAAATATAAGGTATTTTTATTTTTTCTATTTTCCTTTGCAGAATATTAAATTATAAATTTAATAACTATTATATGATAAATCTTATGAATCATGTAGTAATTATTAAATCTAACGATGCAAAGGTTATAGTGTTACTTCATGTAAGCTTGTGAGGAGGTGTAGTTGGAGTCATACATGTAGTTTACATGGGATAATGCATGCTTATGGGGGGAGGTTTTTTTTTTCCTTTTTGTGGAATTGAGAGCTGTATGGAAGGGGATTTTTCTAGTTTTGGTGTAGTTTGGGGTGTAGTTGAGTTCATTTTTAATTAAACATTAGTTGAGGGCACTTTCAAGATAGTTAGACTTATCTTTCTTCCAATTCCACCCCTACTTTCATGGGAAATATTTCTACATTCGACCCTATGTTTTGCATGCAGTTTTGGAGACTTTTTGGGGTAGTTTGTGTAGTTTTGGAGTGCTACATGGATTAGACTTGGGTCTTGGAGAGTTTTGAGGTGGTCAACTGCATGTTTCAAACAATTTGACCCCTCCTTTCACTTTAGTTTGATTCATGCTCGACATTTAGGGTTTTTGAGATATATACTCATTTTTTACATGTTTTAGGGGTTCTTTCTTCTTGCTTATTTTTTTGCATTCTACATATTCAAACATTAGTCTATTGAGCACACATTGATTTTTAGGATTGTAATAGGATTGTCCCTTGGATTCAGAATAGAGATACAAAGCCTTCTTTCTTATTTTGTGTATCAGGTTTATGGTTGTGTTTGTATACTTTAAGTGATTTTAATTATGGAATATCTTTTCCCTTTTCATAATTATTAAAGTTTAAAACCATCTTAGGATCTGATATTGCATGTGGGTTGTGAGGGTTATACTTTGTTTAATATTTATTGTGGATGAAAATTGTTGTGAGATTTTTGAGGATTAGATTATTCTGGTGTATCGCCTTTTAAAGTTTTATTTACATTTTAAAAGTTTCTTTCTTATCCCTTTTCTCATCAAGATTTAGTTTTAAGTGATCACAAATAAGAAGCTAACCCATGATACATAGATTCACTCTCATTACAGATAACCCACCATCTGAGACTTTCCATGTTTCAACAGGATCGTTGAGTCTCATACTTAGCAATTTCGGGTGCAATCCCGATTGGCAACAAAAATAATTAGTTCAATTTAGTTTAATTCTCTTGGAAGAGTGACTATACGAAGAGGGCCAACTCAATTCAAAGAGTCCCTAACTAATTTTAAATTGAATTTTTCACAAGGAGGTTGTCCATCTTCTCTGTCAACCTAAAAGTGACTTGATTAAGAGAATTTCTTCCTTTTAGAAGCATTATTGATCTCATGTCAATGATGTGATGGTGACTATGCCTTCACACATTTAAATCCTTAGTTTTACATCTTAGAAATGCGATTATGCTTATCTTTCCATTGACATCAATGACACTGGTCAACAATCTTTCCAACTATCTCCCCCTTTGTCATTGATGACAACTTAGTAAATAAATAATTTGCGATGGCAACATGAATACAAATACCCCCCTTTCTATAAATCCCCCTCATGTATAAATCTTACCCTTTGACATCATTGAAAAAGATTTAATGGAACTTAAAAATAATGTAGTGATTAGCTCCTCCCAAATCTATGCTCATCCTTAAGAATTTAGTGACAAGATGAGAGTGATATCACTCCCAATTTTTGCCTAAGGTACTCAAAAGTTTATTTAGGAAGGGGCTTTGTGATATCTGAAATTTGTTTCTTTGTGCTTATGTACACCAACTTGTCATTCTAATCTACTACTTTTTCTTTTAAGAAATGCTATTTGATAGAAATGTGCTTCATTTTATAAAGCATAACATAATATTTTGAGAAATTGATTTAAGTAATGTTGTCACAAAGTATGTGTAATACCCCTCCTATAGTTATATTTTCAGTTTAATTGGCTAGACTCTTTTGGCCACTTTTCATGTGTGTATTAGATCCTCAGATAGATTTGATGTTATTTATGTTTATAGTTTTACTGACCCCATACTTGCATGTGTATGGTTGGCGTGTATGTTTTATATTTTTGTTTGATGTGCTTGATATGGTTGAGGGACAGAGTTGTAGTTACTTTCTTGCGAGATCCACATGATCGACCGATCTCTGCCATTATTTTTTATATATTTATACATGTATGTACATGCTTGTCTTTTATGCATGATTTTAGGTATCGTGCATCGACTTCCCTGAATTGCCAGGATGAGCGTGCCCTATTGCAATATCTCAATGGTAAGAGAAAGGATATAACATACAAGTCCAATCCCAACCTAAGCCATTAATTATCCTAAAAAAGTGGACATGTATATAATTTTCTACCTATCTCAAATTGTCAAGGTGACGTAAATTCACGAGCCCTTCCTTTAGGTTTGATTGTTGCATTTTGGTTTCATCGATTTCGCTTCATGGTTGCATGCCATGTGGTTTGATGTGGTTTTGGTGTTAAAATGGATTGAGAAATTAATTAAGATTAATTAAATAAGATTAAATTATTACACCTTATGATACATTAAAATATTAAATATAACATTAATTAATTAATTACTTATATTTAATAAATAATTAAATTGCAAAGTTAAAATTAATTAATTGAGAAAATAATAATTATTAAATAAAAATTAAATTTAAATGTGCAATTTGAATTAAGTGGTTATTAGTTGAGTTGCATATTTTAAATTAATTAAAATTAAATAATGCAACTTAAAAAGCACTTTATTATAAAAGTAAACTTAACCTTTTAAAATCAAGTTGAGTTAAGGTGACTTAAAGTTGAGAAAATTAAATAAATAACTCTTTTAATAAATTAAAGTTGATAAAAACAATGTTGGAGTTGAGTTCTTATTTTTGAGATTTTGAGTTAAGTAATTCTTTTATTATTTTTGAAGTTGAGTTTGTCTCATTTTTGGAGTTACATTCTTTCAACTTTGGTATCTGGGTATTCTATATAAGAGAGCTAGGAGACCATTTGGAGAAATAATTTAATCAAGTTTCGAAGAATTCTCTCTTGGCAATTTTTTGGAGGATTAAAGTTTTGGTGTTTTTGAAAGCTTTGGATTTTCAAGATTTAGAATTGATTTTTTATTTAGCTTTGTGTATTAAGGCAAGGTTTTAAAATTCTTAAAAGTTGTCTATTAAAATAATTGTCATCTTCATGTTTGATTAGATCTCATGTATAAATGATGAGATTTTGTTAAAAAGACGTGTTTCTTTGATAATCAAGAATGTTAGAGAATCTTTTGGAAGAAAATTTTGATTAGGGTTTTCTTTAAAAGTTTTTCTTTGATTTGTTTTCAATTATGACATTCCATGGTTTTTAGGGTTTTGAAAGAGTTCATTTTTAGAGAAAATGCACGATTTTGAAATAGAAATATAGAGTTGCATATTATTTACAGAATATATATTCAGTTGCATGTTATTTAAGAAAGATATATTTAGTTGCACGTTATTTAGGAAAGATATATTCAGTTGCATGTTATTTAGGAAAGATATATTCAATTGCATATTTTTTAGGAAAGATATATTGAGTTGCATATTATTTAGAAAAGATATATTCAGTTGCATGTTATTTAGGAAAGATATATTCAGTTGCATGTTATCTAAGGAAGATATATTTAGTTGCATGTTATTTAGGAAAGATATATTCAGTTGCATGTTATTTAGGGAAGATATATTTAGTTGCATGTTATTTAGGAAAGATATATTCAGTTGCATGTTATCCAAGGAAGATATATTTAGTTGCATGTTATTTAAAGGAGATATGTTCAGTTGCATGTTACTTAGGAATGATGTATTCAGTTGTATTTTATTTAAAGAAGATATAATCAGTTGCATATTATTTAAGGAAGATATATTCAGTTGCATGTTATTTTAAAAAGATATATTCACTTGCATATTTTTTAAGAAAGATATATTTTGTAGTGGTATTCTGTTTTTAGAAATTCTATTTTTTAGGGAAAAACTAGTTTAAAAAAATAAAAATAAAATAAAATAAAAACTTTTTGGAATTTGCATGTAGCGATATTCTATATTTAGAAAAAAAATTGTTATAAAAAATTAATTAAAAAAATATAATTTGATGAGAATTTTAATGTTGATGTGTATATTATTGGAGTTTTTGGTTGTTGTGTTTGATTGTCGATATGAGTAGCATTAAGTTGTCTTTTAGGAATTTTTATCAGAGGCTTGGGGTTTTACCTTTACTGTGGCATAAATATTTACAATGTTTGTAATGTGATAATGGTTTCGATCTTTTTACCCAATCTTTGTTCATTTTAAGTTTATTAGTTTGTGAACTCTTTAACAGAATATGTTTTTATGATGTTATGGTTTGAGGACCAGTGTGTAATTATGAGTTTATGGTTTGAGGACCAGTATGTGTTCCAAGTATCTTTTTTTATGGAGCTGAATTTGATTATCATATCTTTTTGAATTTATGAGATTTATTTGAGGCTTATGAGCTTAGGGTAGGTTATCTAGTTGTTAGAGGGGAAGTGGTTTGGTTTGGAGGCGCTAGAGCTAGGAAGTGGTTGCCTAGGTATCCTTTACAAGTTATTTAATAAAGTGACAACTTAAATACATTGAGAGTTTAAAATGAATTAATAAGATGTTTGTGTTCCTCACCCATGTCTCAAGTGCTAGTACAAGCTATGATAGTTTGTGAGAAGGCATTGTCCACCTGCGTGGATTGGATAAGGCATAGTTGGTACCTTTTTTGTATGAGAGGTTACTGATACCGCATAGAGTCACTTGGGGGTCAGAGTCCAGAGAGATTGCTAGAGTAACTCTAGAGTTGACTCATGTGATGACACTTTCCTAATTTCATCTTAGGTTTCCTACATGTCCTAGTTGCCTATGAGATTAGTATGTTTACCTTTGCATTTTGAGTTACAAAGTACCTCTTGATATAGAAATCTTTCAAGATTTTTTTCCTAGGTGTTGTATTGTGATTGGATTTTGGTGTTTGTTATCCGAGTGGGATATGTTGTTATCTCCTCAGCATGGTGAGAGTGGACTTTTTGGTTCCACGTGGTTGGGTGGTAGAGATTCTAACGTTCGTGATGGTGTTGGATGATCTTTGTTGTTGTTATCTTCTTTCATTATTGAAGATGTACTCTTATCTTTCATATATTGTACTTGTACTTTGTATCTTAGTTTTTTATTACATATCCTGTGACTTGTGTAGTGGATGTTGAGTATTATGTTTACCTTGTAGTATCAATTGTATCTATGTTTCATTTATATGATGTTGTACTTGTTATTCATTTATATTAGGTGGAGATTGTATGTTTTTTATAAAGCCAAAGTGGACAAGCCACCATATTTATATTAATAAAAGCTGATTCAAGGACTCATCCGTGGAAGAATCAGGAAGAAACCTGTGGAGATTGTATGTTGTTATTGTACTTAATAGATTTAATTAGCTTATGAATAATTCTACGTTATGGAACCCTTGAGAGTTGTTAACTGTAATTGAGTTGTACTTATGTACTTGTCTATATCTTATGTTATATTACTTCTACATTGTTATCATTATTGTTTTGTAAACTCTTAAGAAAAAATATTATTTTGTAAACTTCGTAACATGTTTTAGGTTAAATCTCATGGGTTCCCTAGCGTGGCATTACAATATCTAAACAAGATGATTATTTTCAACCCTAATGTCCTTTAATGTCTACTTCATCCAAATAACTTGTGTGCAATATCAATCCTAATTTTTGTCTAAGTTACTCAAAAGTTTCTTTAGGAAGGGGCTTAGTGAAAATATTTTCAATTTGTTTGTTTTTGGCAATGTACACCAATTTGACATACTAGTCTAATACTTGTTCTTTTAAGAAATGATATTTGATAGGAATGTACTTTATTGTATAGTGCATAACATAATTCTTTGAGAAATTGATTGCACTGGTGTTGTCATAAAGTGGGCAAATGAGATTATCATTTTCAACCTTAACATCCATTGACGTCTAGTTCATCCAAAGAACTTGTGTACAGAAATGATGTTATTGCCATGTATTCAGACTTTTTTCTGTGGATAGAGAAACTAAAGGTTATTTCTTGTTTCACCAAGACATTAGATTGTTGCCAAGAAAGAATGCTCTTCCAATTATTCTTTTTCTATCACTAACATTGTATATATATATATATATATACATATATATACATATGTATATGTATATGTATATGTATATGTATATGTATATGTATATATATATATATATATATATATATATATATATGTATGTATCTATATGTATATGTATGTATATATGTATATGTATGTATATATGTATATGTATGTATATATATATACATACATGTATATCTACATGTATATCTACATATATACATACATACATACATACATATATATATATGTGTGTGTGTGTGTGTGTGTGTGTTTTTGGGGCCACTTGAAAATTGTTGGAATTAGGAGAGATAGGTACTGAGAGGGGAGGGGTGAATCAGTGCCTTCAAAACTTTACTTGTAATACCTTTCAAATCTATTACTGTATACTATAATAACCGATCAAAATAACTTGAACATAATTACATAAATCAATCATCTAGTTAACTTCAGAAAGTAAACAACATGAAATCAATATGACAATCACATAACACAAGTATTTTGGTAATGCATAAACCCTTGTTAGAAGGTAAAAATTGCGGTGGGGATGACACCCACAAATTCTTCACTACTGCAGATAGAAAAGGTTTGCCTGTTAGGGCTACAAGTTTTGATCACTTATGGTGATCTTACCCTGTTAGGAGTAACATATTAGATCAACTAGATCCACCTAGTTATAGGATTTAACAACACTTAATGAAGTGTGTACTCGATTAAGAGATTTATACAAAGACTGTTAAGTCTACTTGGTTAAGAGATTTATCAAAAACTCTATCATAATTGTCAGAAAGTAATAGGCAATTATTTGCTAGATGACAACTCAATTGTCTGAAATAGATCTATAAGTGCTCATCAAAATATCACCTTATCTGTGATGGTTTATTGCTCTGTTCTGCTCAGTAGCCTTCACTGATTCTGCTCAATCTAATATCCTCTGTGCTTTGTTCTGCTCAGTAAACTAATTGTCTTGAAGTTAGGCAATGACTTCAAGTGCTCTGTGATTCATATATATTAGTTCAACAACCCCTTAAAATGGTGCGAACATATACAATATATAGTGTTCTATTTTGCCGCCTTAGCAAAAATTAGGTTACAAGAAATAATCATAACCCTAAGATCTACGGTGCAAAATAACCTAGATCAACTATTACATATAAGATAATCATTGCATTAAATGAGTATCTTTTACAATAAATGCTCCTTGATCTTGGTAACCATTTTACGATCTGTTATAACCGTCTGCATAGAATAATGTGTCATTTCTGATTACTATGCCATTTTATGTTATCATCAGTAAACACTGCATAATCTGCTCAGTGTATATTGCGATGCTCGGTGTTTACTAACTGTCAGTGTCAGTGTCGCAGGTGCTCAGTAAACTGTGTTATGCTTAGTGTAAAGGCTTTACCGACTGCTCTATCTTGCTTCTAGTTGCCGACTGTCTCAATATAAGTGACTGACCGACCTGTTTACTGTCCTTTGATACTAATGACAACCTTGAATGCTCAATAGAGATTAACAAACTCCCCCTTTGGCATTAGTATCAAAACTTCAAAATGTATATAGACAAAATGTTGCTATAAATTCCTTTTGTCTCCGCCATATACATATCCATAAAAAAATTTTCTAAGTACAAAAGTACTCCCCCTCAGTGCATGTTCCTGGTAGTATGTAATATACATATCAAAAATATACTATTTGGCATATACATGTTTTCCCCCTTTTTGATAATAATGCCAAATACCTAAAAAAATATGTAATGTATAGTTACATCTTATAAAAAATGCTTGGATGGGTTTTCTTTACAGACTCCAAGAGGTTGTCCCAATCCTCTTTCAAGTTGGTAAGAGCAATGTGCTCAAGACCAACTTGTGCATGCATGTCAAAGATATTATCCAACACCGAAATCTCGGGTGTTGCTCAGCTTTGACAATATGTGTTTCAAAAATCTTCAGGTAAGGAATGAGTTCTTTTTGTAACTCTGTAACCTGATCAGTGATGTGTGCTTCTTGTTTTCTTAAATCTGCTATCAGCCACCGGAGTTCCTGAACTTGGTGAATATGCTTTAAGAAAGTAGTTGGCTCGGTGATACCTGCTTGTGTACTTAACTGTATCTCTGCTTCTAAACCTTTTATCTTTTCACTGACTTCTACAGTGAAGTTGTCTGAAGTACACAGATTGATGAGAAATTGATAGACTATCTAGGTAATAGATTTTACCTCAGTAATGACCTTAGATAATTTTACCTTGTTCAGTGCCACTTATGTGCTAATCCTTTCTGCCAATTTGTTCTAAATCTTTGATTCTGCCCATTCTTCAATTCTTTTGTCTGCATCCGTATCAGGGGCATTAATCTTGTCGATGAGTGTGGCAAGTTGATCTAAGATGGAAGTATTCTCATCAATATTTGTTTTCGGTACAATTTGTTGCAAAATATCCCTCACATCATTTAACACTTCTTTACATTTGTGTTCTTGCCTTAACTTCTCTTGTGCCCCTTTCCTTGAACATAATTCCCCATATCTACTTAGTTCCTTGGGGTTTAGGGTTCTCGGGTCACATTCGGGTATAATGATAACTTCATTAATGGTGACTAGCCCTTTGGCTTTCTTCTTCTTCTTCTTTTGTGCAAGAGGTGACTTCTTCGTACTTACAACAATAGCTTTTTCTCCACTTATCAGAGTATCCTTCCCAGTTGACACTGTATCATCCTTCTTCTGCTTCTTGGTAGATGGTGTGGGAGTCTTGGTTGTAGTGTCTTGTGGGTTCACCTCGGTTGACTTTGTTTCTTTTGGTTCCTTTGTTGCTGTAGAGTATGCCTCTGGTTGGTTAGGCTCATTTGTATCTGCAGGTTGCTCGAGTGCTTGTATCTCAGGTGTATCTTTATTTGGCTCAAGATGAGAAGCATCGGGTTGTGCTTGTGAAATTATTTCAACTGCCTCTGCAAGTATAGGTAGTTCACCCGGTAGAGATGTGAACACACTATTAGTGTCTAATGCTTCATCTTTGTATGGTGCAATTATCACATCTTTGTCATCCTCATCATCAGGATCACCGTTAGTGATGTCCTCAATGAGTGCATCATCATCAATTTTCTTTTGCAAGTGGATCTTTACTTGATCCGGTGCATCCTATGAAATTTTGATTTCTTCCTTTTGTTTGGTGATATCAATTACCTCGGTAACTGATATACCAGTGTCCTCTACTTTCTTTCCTTTGTCATCATCAATGAAAATACCTTTACCTTTTGAAATGTGTCTCTTCTTAAACAGTTTCAGGAATGCTTCCTATTCAGCTTTCTCTTATGCTTTCAAAATTTATGTCCATAGAGAATCACATATGACATCCATATCATCTACATTCTCATCCGTGATCTACATAGCTCTATTCTTGACTAGAAATCTAGCCTGATACTTAGTCATGTATTCACTTACCATAGCATAGCTAAAGTGTGAGGCTGCACGACTTAGTGACCGTTCTCTTTTCCTTTTCTCTATGTCTAGTGCAATAGCCCATCTTTCACTTATTTTGTCATCAAGTTCCTTCGGCAATTGACATCTAAATTCCATTGGTACTTTCTTGAATTTAATCATCATCTGGATGATAGCATGTTCTAACTTTGTCTTGTCCTCAATTGACATTTTGTCAAATTTGCCTATGCCTGGATCGGTAAGATTTCCATTCTCAATAATATCTTCAACTATTTCTTCAATTGTACTCTCCCTATTACGAACTAATTTGAATTGATCAGGATCATTTTCGGTATCAGTATCATCTTTACTTCTTATGTATTTCCTCTTTTTCTTCGGTGTCTTAGCTACATTCTTGTTCTTTCTCTTTATGTATTTCTTCATCGGTGTAGCTGCCCTTCTTTTTTCTACTTTTACAACTTCTACTTGCTCAATGGATTGTGCAGTAGTTGGCGAACATGTCTTCATTCCTTCAAGTTCAGGTAGCTGCATTTCTTGTTCATCATTTGTGGGAGGAACCCATGTATGATCCTTTTCTTTATCTGACTTGGTTTCCTCACTATCATAGGGCTTGTCAGCCAACTCTAACTGACCTTCGGTTGCTTCTTTAACCAGTGACTCCTTAGGTGAGTCAGATGCATTTCCATATTGGTTGAGAGATGTTTTCTCATTTTCTTCGCTCTTCTACACATTTTTCTGATCTCTATGTCTGTAGTGATTCGTGACTTAGCTTCCTCATATACACCAAACCTACTGGCAATGATATCTATTGGTAATGCCAGCAATGCATTAATAGATTTCAAAGTGAAATCATGATTCATTTCATATCCCATCGGTGCTAGCCATTTTGTTCTCGGTTCTACTGCCTTTATCATTGAGTGGTCTGTTTGACTACAAAACATACGTCATCCTCAAATTTACTTACTAATTCCTTTGGAATTCTACTCCTTTGTTGCATTTTTGCCTCAAATTATTTGAAATATGCATTGAATTCCTTTTTCAGGTTATCTCCTAGACTTGTCATCATTTCACCGATTTGTGCAGTTATTGGTTTATCCAATTGCCAGTTCACTTTACTGATACCCGGTACATATTTTTGCAGATATAAAAATGTACAGACAAGCAGTGATCCATACTTACATGTGTTGGACTTCTTCTTTTTTATTGTCTTCATATTATCATGCAGTTGGTGTAGTAGCAGTTCTGTGAGATCTACCTAGTGATCTTTCTTCACAATTTTATAGGCCATGTCCACGGCGCTGCAGGGTACACTATTGGGTCTGTTGGATTGAAATATCCTGTACCCAATGACATGAGTTGCGAATTTTACCGCTAGATCTTTGATAGTTGATATTTTCAGTGCCCTACCGTCCCATTGAGCTCCAGTGTTCTTTTCAACATCGGGACGAGATGAACTACGGAAGGCTTTGGCTTTGTCGGTTGTAGGGTACCCAGTAACCCTACTGATAATCTTCTTTGTGACCTCAACCGGTTTATCTAGCCAAATTTTTCCATCATGAAATCTGCTTAACACGATTCTTATCCAGTCATTATGGAATGATTGCAAGAAGTGTACAAAACATGCTAACCCTAATTCTACAATCTTCTTATACTTGGGTTTGATCTTTCCATTCGGTCCACAGACTTGTTGATAAGTAGCAATAGTCTCAAAATCACATACTTCACCGATCTTGCAGTGAATATAGGCCCTAACATCTTCTGTCAACAAAACCTTATCTGGAATACTAGAAAATGCGCCCATATCATCTGTTTGTGCTACGACCTTAGGATGAGATTTGAATTTCTCCTCGGTGAAATGTGCTCTTACAATTAGTTCTACTTCCTCCTCAAAGTTTTGTGATTTGCTTGCAGTTGATGTCGATGCCATAAATTGTTTCTAGGGTTTCGGCAAACAATTGATAACCAGTGTTCGGTAGGCAAATGAACTTACTCGTTATTGTCGAAGAATTATTTTCGATATAATAGCTTTGAATCTTTTCTAGAAATCTTTTAGCTTGAACTCTTCTTTGTAAAATCTCTATTCTTTGAAATCTCAATGTAACAATGAACTCTGTTTTCGCATATATATAGATTTTTCGATATTCCCGCTCAAAATTTGATGCATTAAATGTGTGACCTAACTTCTGATACAAAACAACTATCAGCTTGGTAACATCTACTATTCCCTTTTCTCGGTTAACATAGAATTTCTTCATCAGTTTGCACTGTTGTCGGTTAACCTTGTGTAGTGATTACCGACAGGTAACCAACACACGTTTCTTCTTTTATCGACTGTATGACATTTGTAAACTTATAACACTTAAACCATAGTGCATCTTTATTCATGCAGATTTGGTATTTGTACATCATAGATAAGGAACTGTATGTAAAATGTGATCTTTTAAAATGTTAGTTCCATACATACCTTTGTCATCTTCAAGTGGAGGTACCTATGTCACCCAATCCATTGGATGAGGTTTCACCAACAGTGTTACTTGACTCAGCATTCTCATTAGATGCCTTCTTCCACATTGTGTTCCTTAACTTTGTAATTTCTGCAATGTTATATCCACTCTCAAATATATGGTTTTCATCAGGTGCACGGTCTTTGTAGTTCTTGCTTAAATGACCGACCTTGTGACAGTGCATACATGCCATTCCTACATTTGTCCAATTTCTTGATTGTCCAATCTGACTCTTCCTATAACAGTTTACTGCAATATGTCCATACCAACCACATACAGTACAATTAGTCCATGTATTATAATCCCAAACATATGAGTTACCTTGTCTCTTCAGTTGATATGGCTTTCGTTGTAGTTTCTCCTTAGGTGTCCAGACTTGTTTCATTTTTGCCTTGCATTCCCTTGCAGTGTGTCCATGCTTATTATAGGTATAGCATATTTTATCCTCAGTAGTATTATTAGCAATGTAATTCTTCTTAGCTCTTCATTCATAAGTTGGATGTCCAAACTTACCTTGTGCTTTGCTTCTGTACACATTAGATGTATGTCCTGGTTTTCCACAGTGATAGCATGTCAACACTTTAGGTTTTTGACTTTGGTTGTTGTTGACTATTTCAGCTTGTTGTGATGACTCTCCTTCACCGGTGTAGCCTATACCGGCTCTGCTTCTAAATCTTCTTTGATTAGTCAGGAAATCATCAATCTTTTTAGAATTGTCCTCAGCTATCTTCATCATTTCATTGTGTTGCTTTTGTGTCTTTATTTCATTTCTTAGTTTTTCATTATCTTCTCTGAGTATTGCAACATCTTCAAGTCTCCTTGATAATTCTCCATTTACTCAGTTCATTTCTTGATTAACTGTCATCATCTAGTTTGATACTTGGAAGTGACGATCAGTGAGTCTCTGTATTTCATTTTCTTTTGCTTGGAGTTGTTCAGTCATCAGTCTTTGGTCTTCAATAGCCAGATTCTGATCTTGTTCAGCTTGTCTAGCATTTTTCATGATGTCCACCATTCTCACCATTTGAGATTCATGACCGATTTGAAGTGCTTTCACTTGCTCAGATAGATGTTGATTCTTTTCTGATAAATCAGAGATTATGCTTTTGGATCCATCAGAGATGCTTCCAAAGCTTGATCCAATGTGATCAAATATTTCATCAATAGGTTCTTCATGATAACTGATTTCATTCAGCTGAATTGCAAGGTTCTTTCTTTCAACCAGTAATTTCTTCAGTTCTTCCTTGGCTTGTTTATACTGTTCCAAAAACATCTGTATTTGTATTTTCTGATTCTCAATAGTCTTGTCAAGTTTGCATCTCTCCATGTCTTAGATCTTTACCCTTCAGTGGTTAGACTATTTAACAAGAGAACTTTTCTCTGATACTAATTTTTGGAATTAGGAGAGATAGGTACTGAGAGGGGAGGGGTGAATCAGTGCCTTCAAAACTTTACTTGTAACACCTTTCAAATCTATTACTGTATACTATAATAACCGATCAAAATAACTTGAACATAATTGCATAAATCAATCATCTAGTTAACTTCAGAAAGTAAACAACATGAAATCAATATGACAATCACATAACACAAGTATTTTGGTAACGCATAAACCCTTGTTAGAAGGTAAAAACTGCGGTGGGGATGACACCCACAAATTCTTCACTACTGCAGATAGAAAAGGTTTGCCTGTTAGGGCTACAAGTTTTGATCACTTCTGGTGATCTTACCCTGTTAGGAGTAACATATTAGATCAACTAGATCTACCTAGTTATAGGATTTAACAACACTTAATGAAGTGTGTACTCGGTTAAGAGATTTATACAAAGACTGTTAAGTCTACTCGGTTAAGAGATTTATCAAAAACTCTATCACAATTGTTAGAAAGTAATAGGCAATTATCTGCTAGATGACAACTCAATTGTCTGAAATAGATCTATAAGTGCTCATCAAAATATCACCTTATCTATGATGGTTTACTGCTCTATTTTGCTCGGTAGCCTTCATTGATTCTGCTCAATCTGATATCCTCTGTGCTCTATTCTGCTTAGTAAACTAATTGTCTTGAAGTTAGGCAATGACTTCAAGTGCTCTGTGATTCATATATATCAGTTCAAAAACCCCTTAAAATGGTGCGAACATCTACAATATATACTGTTCTATTTTTCCACCTTAGCAAAAATTAGGTTACAAGAAATAATCATGACCCTAAGATCTACGGTGCAAAATAACCTAGATCAACTATTACATATAAGATAATCATTGCATTAAATGAGTATCTTTTACAATAAATGCTC